>VZTU01013287.1:305232-329569 GCA_013400835.1 Zapornia atra
AGAAGGACGAGCTGGAGCGGCTGCAGCGGGAGGAGGAGGAGAGGAAGAGGAAGCTGCAGCTCTACGTCTTCGTCATGCGCTGCATCGCCTACCCCTTCAACGCCAAGCAGCCCACCGACATGGCCCGCCGGCAGCAGAAGGTACCGCCACGCGGGATGCCCAGGCCCGGCTTCCCCTGCCCCGGCAGCTCCCCTGCCTGCTCCGCCCCCGGGCTGCTCCCTGCGCCGGTCCTCCAGCTCCCCGGCAGCACCCTTGCTGCCCGCCCGGCCGCCCCAGCCCTCTCCCCCAAGTGCCCTTCTGCCCCCTGCTCACCTGCCCCGAGCCCCTCCCGCTGGCATCCGTGCCTGCCCCCTGCCTGTCCTCCTGCCTCCGTCCCGCTCCCCGGCAGCCCCATGCAGCAGCTCCCCAGGCCCGCGGCTGCCCGGGCGCCCCAAGGGCAATGCCGGTGCAGGGCACCTTGGGCCCGCTCGGGTGGGGTCTGCTGGGAGCAGCCCCGTCCCGGGGCATCCCCAAGGGCAAGCCCCTGCCCTCAGCCACCCTGCCGTGGGCTTCTGCACGGAGCCAGCACGGTGGCATATGGCACTGCTCCTAGTTACGCAACATGGGGATTTGGGAAGTTTGGGATGTTGGCCATCTGAAGGCTCTCAAAAGGAGAGGAGTGGGTTGTGTTGCTGGAAAACACCGGGCATGTGCCCTTGCCTCATGCAAGGGGACTCTGCAACTCCGTGCTTGCTGCAAAGTTCATGTAACTGGGAGTGCTGGCGCTGACTTGGGGAGTTACTGAGTCTCATTTCAACTTCTTACAAGTGTTTATGTGTGGCGAGCTCCCCGGCACTGGCTCCCTGGCAAAACGTGGCAGCAGAGCTTTGCAATGAAGTTGCTGCCATGATCCTGACTCTTCCTCCCCGAGTGTGTCACCGCAGCAGGGCCGCATGCTGCTCTGGGCAGAGGCAGGGCAGGAGCGCTTCTCCCAGGCTCCCCATCCCAAGGAGCCATCTCTGAGCTCGCTTCTCTCCCAGGGCACAAGCTCATGGGCCAGGACAGAAATTAAGTTTCTCTGGGATGTGAACGCAGGTGCCTTCCAGTCAAATGCAGCCAACTTTTTCCCTGGGGCAGCCAGAGTTAGGTCCGTGATGTGATGCAGGTCTCTGGAGCGCTGGCTAGTTTTTACCTCCCCCTTCTTTTCAGTTGAGTTTCTTAGACTGCGGTTTTAGCCTTGATACCTCCCTGTGCTCACAAATGACCTTTACAAACCAGGCAGAGTCCTGGATGTATTGATGCAAACGACATTCGGTTCTGCTACACCACAGGACTATTATTAGTCATTGCAACATACGGAGGTAGGAAAGTGTATCCGTACTGCGTGTAGTTTAAAGGCAGTATAGGACAATCTGGTGTTGCTGGAAGGTTGAATGATCTGATTTTGTTTGCTGAGCAAAGTGCATAGCTGAAAATAGAGCTAGGTGTGGAGATTTTTTTAAAAATAATTTCTCTTTTTGCCTAGAGCCCTTTTCAATAGACTGTGGATTTTCAAAGTTGTCTTGGGGGCTTTTGTTTCCTGTGCAACTTCTTTGTGGTAGAAAAAGATCATGGAATTTAAGGAATTGTTACTTTTCTGGAAGTTAAAGCAAATAAGTGAGCCCTGCAACTTTTTCTCCTGTAAAAGAGAACTGAGATTGAAAAGGAGTTTTTCCAAAGAAGCCAGCAGCATCTTAACGGTCTGGAGAAGAGTGGCTGGGAGGAAGGGTGAGTCATAGTCCCTGAAATCAAAATGCTGCACTGTGAAGGGACAGAGAGAGGGGAGGGAAAGAGAAAAGGGGGAAATGAAGTGCAGATGAACCACAGAAATGAGGAGTAATGAGGAAAATGGTAAACTGTCAGCAATACTCAAGGCAATAGGGAAGTTACACAGGATCTTGTGAGGAAAAAATCCATTTTCTGTGAAACGAAGAGCATAGGGAAATGCGTCTGTCTTAACTTGCACAACTAACTAAAATAGGTGTGTCTTGGGGGCTTACTGCGTCCCCTCAAACTTAGCAGTGAGGTAGAATTGGGAAAGCTAAATCTAACTTGACAACACATGTCAAATTTAATTCACCCTTTTAAAGGTGAATTCATTCTGGGTTTTAGTCTTCTGTATATCCCTACATTCAGTCAGTGTGCAGGTTCCTGGGAGTTAATCCTTGTCCTTTTTCCTTCGCCAAGGCTCCTGTTGAAGTCAACTAAAGGACTGCCAGGGCCCAGAGTTTCTTGCTGGACTTCACATGCTCCTCTGCTTTGCTCACCCATCCCTCTTGGAAAGCCCATCCTTCCTTCTATGGCTCCAGGGGACCTGAGGGTGAAGATGTGGGACTCATTCTTGGGCACCGAGCTTCTGTCATGGTGGCTCTGCCAGGTGGGATGGTCTCCGTGGGGACTTTGTGTTTTGGTGGGCCTTCAGTAACAATGCTTCAAGACTCGCCAGGGTGGAGCAAATACATTTTGCTCATCAGGGGAAAGGTAGGAGAAAATGAGGTTTTGGTGCTGCTCTGATAAGAGCTGTTGCTTCGGTTTCCTCATCAGCAGAGGGGGATAAATTGCTGCTTCTCCATGTGTCATTTGCCTCCCCACCCTCACAGCCTGACATTTGCAAGGGAAAGGTTTCATCCTGGGAGGAACGGGAAGCAGAACCCCCCCCAGGTGTTGTGTTTTGCAGTCCCCACACTGTGCAGGGCCAGCACATAGGACTGTGTCTCCTGTCAGTAGTGGAGGGAGGTGTTTGATCCCCTGCATGTGTGGGCACCCTGGAGATGTGAGGTCCTGGCTCTGCTGAGCTACCCACCGCAGTTGCTGCTTGCAGGCAGGATGCTGGGGCTCTGAAGCATGGGGACTTGCCAGACTTCACACGGGGCTGCTCAGACCCCATGTTTGTGTTGGGGTGATGCCCAACAGCCACTGCAGACCTGCTTTGGTGGAGCAGTGAGGACTGGTGACCTGTCCTTATCCCCCGTTGGTAGGTCCTGCCTGGTGCTGGGAGGAGGAGGAAGGTGAGGTCTGGCTTCACCTGGCCCACAGCTCTCCCCTGTAGCACAGGAGATGCTGCTACCTCCAAGCACATCCCAAGCAGGGTGACCATGTCTTTGCAGGCGAGGCTGTTGCTCTGCAGAGCAGTTGCCTGGCTGAGTTACCTGATAAGCACCAGCCTGTCTCCATAGGAGGACCACAGGGCCCAAGATGGGCTGCAGCGCATGCTCCCAGAGCCTGGCTGCTTCTGTAGCTTCATCATCATCTTTGCAATTTTCTCAGGACAGAAAGCATTGATTTCATTGCAGCTGCTGCGCTGAAGTTCTTGCTGGGACTGGAGCTGCCTGTAGTATGTCCCCCTGAGGTGTGTAATCCTCCTCCTGTGATCCTGCAGCGCTGCTGTATCAGAGCTGGCTGGTACCCGGAGCCCCGGGGGCCGCATGTTCGTGGTGTGATGCACCGCGGGTACCGGTTATGTGGCAGCACGCCTGTGTGTAGCTCTCAGAGCTGGAAAATGCAGCCTGGGGTTTTGCAACACTCGTGAGCCACCTTGGAATGAAGAGGAGTGTGTACTTGAGGTACTGTTGCAACAGAAAGATAATTACCTGTGGTTTGATAAATTATAATGTGCAGGAGAGTGAAGAGAGCAGTGGAGACGTGTGAATGGATGGCACAGCTGGTTATATGCTGCACGTGGGCATGATAGCGTTGTGTGTTTACACTGGTAACAAATTCTGCTTCAGATTTCAAGGTGAATTCAAGCAAATATCACTCAGAGCTGGTGTTCTTCTGGTCCTGACATCCCAGAAATTTCAGCAACAGGGTAAAAATTAGTTCTTTTAGATAGGTGGGTTGAAGCCTACACCTCTGCTTCAGGTTTATCGTGATGTTTAGGTGGTAAGGCTTCACTTGAGTAACTACACATCTGTGGTGTTTACCTGTATGTTCCTTTATTTACATCTCACTAGCACTGTTTCCCAAGAAGAGGGGGGAAAAAAAAGCAGCAGCAGCTTATTAGATACCTGCCTGTGCTGTCTTACTTCCCACTTGGATTTCTTTAAGCCATTCCTGAATTCCAGACACATAAGAGACACAGACAGTGGTCTGCAGGATGCTTGTCCCTTAAAAGCCTGGTGAAACTGGGGAGATCTGTGTTTACCCCCTAGCCTGGGTGGGAGGAAGGTGACTGTGTGTGGGCAGCCCTTACTAGACATTGGAGAATCTGAGCAAAAGATCTACGGGATGTGCGGCCTGGGGGAAAAGCTCAGCTCCTGTCAGAGCTCACACTGTGTTGGGCACCAAAGGCTCCATCCTCACCACGCAGCTCCAGAGGAAAGTGGCTCTGCCAGCTCCACTGCTCTCAGTACAACGTGTTTTAGTACTGCAGATGGCACTTAGCTTGGTAATTGCTTGCCCAGGATGTATTTAGTCTTTTCTCTAGCTCACGCTGACTTGTTGGAAGTAGAGTTGAGATGAGTGGCCACGTGCTCTGTGCCTTTGCCTGCTCGAGCCCGACTGAAGCCTTTGGGAGGAGAGCTCAGCCAGCAGCCTGGGGAACTCGGGCAACGTGTATGTCTCTGTAGCGATGCTGACCCAGCGCCCTTGGACATGGGTTGTACCTCTTGCTGAATACCTCCAAAGCAGCCAGGAGGCACAGTACCACCCCGGAATCCGGCATTTGCTCATTCAAATTAGCAAAAGCTGAGACATCTTCTCCAGATTATCACCAGCCCCTCAAACACTTGTGAAAGGGGCAGCAGGAATAACTCGTTAGGAGATAAAACATGGAGGGTGTGTTAGGGCAGGCACCACTGCAGTTGTGGTTGCCATCACCTGTTCCCCATCACTGCTTTTCCTCCCCTTAGAAGGAGAGAGCAGGCAGGTGGCACTCAGGAGAGTAAATCAGTTCCCAGTGGGATAAATGGGTGGATGAGAAAAGTTCCAGCTTAGTTGCAGATTACCAGAGCTACTTCTGGGAGAAATGGCTTGTGATTTGGGTCCTTGTGTAAGCCTATGGGATGACGTAGGGTGCATTAGAAAATTCTCTGTCAGATTCAGCAAAGCATTTAAGCTAGTGCTTTGCTGAATGGTGATTGATTTAAGCATGGTGCTTAACGTGGAACAGTTGTGAGGGATGGGAAACTCTGTTAAATCAGTTACGATGCATCTTAAAATACCAAATTTCTGCTGTTTTGGCGTGCGTGCAGGTGCTACCAGTTAGCAGTGTAGTAAAGCTAGTGCAGCCTTCCAAATAATCACATACTTCTTCCCTAACATGGGTTGGGTTATTATTCTTATGCCATATTTACACAAGTTTTCTCTTAAAACTACCAACACATTGTTCTTCTGGGACTGACAGTGACCCAGGTGATGCTGGGAGATGTTTTAGCAGCTTTCTGCTGGAGGAACTGTGATTTCTTTTTTGGTCAGATTCTGCCCTGCTGTCCCCAGAAAACCCATGCAAATGTAGTTTTCTCAGCTCTGTGGGAGAGGAGAGGTAAAGGATGGTGTTCTGCTTGTTTTCTGACTGTCTTCGGTTGCTCTCTAGTGCTGTTTAAGGAGATGCAAGGTGCAGGCGGGTCTGAAGCACGAGCAGGACCCCATGCACAGCTCTGTAGCTGCAGCAGAGCTGAGCATCATCTAGCAAGGCTTGCAAAGCCATTGTTAGAGCCATGCCCATAGAAGCGTGGAAGAGTAGTTGGGGGCTGCTGATCTGCCTCAGCGTGGACACCGCCAGATGAGAGCTGTGTGTGGGGCTGGGCCCTCAGCTAGGGTCTGTCCTGTGCCAGCCCTGATGTGAGGGTGAGCCTGCTGCATGGAGAGCATCCCTTGGGGAAGGAGGTTCTGGCATGTCTGACGTGGGGCACAGAGTCCGATCGTTGTGCTTGAGTTGTCTGGAATCTGCAGGAAAAGTCTTGTTTTCAGTCAAACCATTTGTTTTGCCAGTGCCTTATCTTAATTTAATTCTAGCAGATATTAAATATTTGTCATACTTTGGCTGTTTATGTACTTGCAGCTAATTGGGTTGGGAGGCAGGTAATTGAATAGGCTGCGAGCTCGGGCTTTGGCTGTTGTAGAACTCTGCAGTCTGATCCGTGGCCTGATGATTATTGTGGGTGGCACCTCTTGGGCCACAGATGTTGTGAACTAAGAGTGGAAAGGACTCATCAGATAGTAGAGCTCCAACCCTTGCTAAAGCCCATCGTTTCCAAAAGGTATTATTTATGGCCTCGCTTCGCGTAGTCTAGACGCTCTCCCTGAAGCACTTTGCCTTGTGCACAACTTGTAATTCTTTCTGCTGAACGATGAGTCACTCATTCTCTGTTCACCTAAAGGGGGGAGCGGTCAGCAAGTCATTTCCCTGTGTAAGTTTTTGTTAGCTGGGGAGTATTTAATTCAGTTTTAGTGCGACTTGGCAGAAGGGACCCAGCCATCACAACGCTGGTACTAGAGATGTATGTATAAACCCCTCACCGCTCCTGCTGACGCTTTAATCTGGAGGGGGATACAGGGTAACCCCCCCTCTTTCTATTTAATTATGTACACCTGATTAATATATTCCATATTCATTGACCTTAATAATCAATAAAGCTGTAGCTTGGTGGTTGTCATGTGCGTTTAGTCAGTGGCTTCGGCAGTGCCAGGATTTCACCCACGAAATGACCTCTAGGAATCGTGTGGATTTTGGTGTGCCTTTAAAACCAAGGCTAATTAAAGCAGTAGGGTTCCCTTAAAACAGCAGACAAGGGGACCTTCCATGGTGGTGAGCAGACCTTCTCCTTTCATCACCCAGCAGGACAGATGGCTCCTCTGAGGTGGGGTTTGATGGGTGGCCTCTCAAAGGTCTTGTCTTCCTGGAAATAGAGCAGGGTGAGGTGCAGGGGAGGGTGTTATCCCACTCCCCAGCTCTCAGAGAGCTTTGTGCAGGGACAGAAAGATGGACAGAGCTTGTCTCCTCACCTTGCCCGTTCCATGTAGCGAGTGGGTCAGAACTGGGCCATCCTTCCTGTAGGGCATGTTTTGAGGACCAGCAGCAGGGTTCAGCTGTGTCTTCATGAGGGTGGGAGAGGAGAGACGCAAGAGGTGGCAGGTTCCTGGTGAGTTTCCTGATGTTGTTACCCTGAAAATACTTAGAAAAATACATGGAGCACCCTAACCTGGCACTTGCTTTGGGAGAGGGATTCATGGGTGCAGGATACTGGACTTGCTTTGACTGTGTTTTATCCTGGATTGAGTGAGCATCTTTCTTAAAACCAGGTGTAAGTGCAGTTGCTGAGTGTTTGATGTGAACATATGCAGTTGGTGTTTGAAAAGGCGCTTTTAGTGATAATATTTGGTGGTGTTTGTGATTCAGGCTGATCAAGTCAGATGTTTCCTAGAATTTAAACACCTGAGTCAAAATGTCATGCAAATGTTTATGCAGCATGGGGTAAACAATGCCAGTTTTGTAGTTGTCATAGTTCCAAGCTACCTGTGTCACAGTAAGGTTGGGAGCTTGGGCTTTGCGTAGTGTGAGGTGTATAATGACCCTTGTGAGGGGACATTAGTACAGGCCACCTCCAGCACACAACTCCATTACTTGAGCCATGTGCTTCAGGACAGTCGTGTGGCCACAACTCCTCAAATGCTGAGCATCTGCCCATACACAAATGTTGGTGTTTGATGAAGAAAATTAAATCTAGATTTAGCTGTATTTTTCCTAGTGCAAAGCGGGGTGGGGGCTGGGTGGGGGCTGGTGTTTAATGGTGATGCTGTGTCTTTGGGGACTGGTGATAACAGAACCCCACCGACTTTGGTAGGACTTTGGGCTGATGCCACAAGGCATTTGTACAAATACCCTGGCAAGCAGGGCTGCCCACTAATGGTCTGGCAGCAGCCTTGCATGATCTCATGTGCTGAATTAGGGTGATGTTCACCCAAGGGCAGGGTGGTCTTTGTCTTCAGAATATGTTGAGACCATCTTCAGGTCTAGCTTTGTAGGTTCCCTGTTTGAATCTCCTGCTCCCTTTTTTGTGTTGGATTTAGATGCACACTCGATGACTTAGGACGAGCACTGGCTACAAACTGGATCTGGTCCTGTACAAGCATGGAGCAGATCCCATCCTTGCAAGCCCTGCTGCTTGCCTTCAGGTTGGGAGAGAATCATGTGGGGAGGAAACTTAACAAACTTCTTTTCAGTGGAAAAGAAGCACTTGATTTAGATGGTGTTGTTGCCTAACATACTTCTGCAGGAGAAAGAAGCCCTGCATCCCGAGCAGCAGTGGCACCTCGGTGTGTGGAGGCTCTGCTTAGACCCTCAGAGCAGGGCTCAGAGGGAGTGGATGTGCTCCTGATTGCCTGTCTGGCACAGGGGACGAAGGGCTTATTTCCAGGCTCACACCCTGAGGAACTACTGATGGAAGAAGCTATTTGTTAAGAAATGTCTTATTGAAACAGTTTCACACGTTGCCTTGTGAGGAGCATCGGTGGTGCCTGCTATAGCATCTGAATTTGATCCCCAGTGCCTGCTGAGCAGCCAAAGATGATGCTGAGAGCTTGCAGAGCCTCTTAGTTTGTAGTAAACACTGACATTTGTTAGTTGCAATCGGTGTTTGCCACTGATGAAGTGTGTGGGGCACACCGACTCCTGTAGGAAGCGATTCTCCCTCCCCTGGGGAATTTATTGCATTACCAGCCCAGATGATGCAAAGTTGACGTTCCCCTGAGGTACAGCAGTCTGCATGGGGTGCAGGATTTTAGCATCCTAACACAGCCTTGCCACCTCCTTATCTCAGAGAGCAGCCCCTTGCTTTCCTTGTGTGTCTCAGAGTGTGTGTGGCAGGGGGTGTGTGCATGAGGGTCATTTCAGAGCCTGGGGGTGACAGCCAATGTACAGGCTCTGCCTGGAAACAGGAGGGGACAGGCCAGCAGTGCTCACTGCCTGGCGGGTGGCACCCTGGCAGGATAAAGGGACTTGAGTTTGGTATTTGACTGTTGAAGTGAATGTGAAGTCATGCTCCTACATACAGCACCATGCTCACTGGAGTGAGATACAGTGTGAGCTCAGTAAGGAGAGAGGTTTGGGGTCAAAACCTTATTTTTCCCTCCTGTATAAGGCATGTGCTTTTCTGTACATGTCCTCACTCGCCCTTCTACCACCCATCTCCTTCCCATCAGGACTTGTGCTTCACTTGGAAACAAGCTCTTAGCCCAAGGAAAGATCCAGGGGACCCTGTCCAGACAGTTGGCTGAGCGAAACAAAATTCTGTGAAGGTGCTGTGGGAGGAGGTTTGTGGGTTCGCTCTGGCCGACCTTGGCACATGGCTGGCATGGGTGATTGTGGAAGGGAGATGTTCCTCTGTGATCTGCTGGCCAGGTGCAGTCTGTGTGCCATTCGGTGCTCCCTTTGGATGTCCCTGTCTCATCACTGGGGGCTAGGAAGGAGAGGGGCTTCAGGCATTAAGTTATGGGTGCAAAAAAAAAATCAGATGATTTGGGAGTAAATAAGTGAAGCTGTTCAGAAGTTCTGTTGGTGCTGACCAGGACTAGCTTTTGCAAGGGGGTTTCAATGTTCCTGGGTGCTGTGGGCAGGGTCAACGGCTCTCACACCTCGCAGCAGAGGATTTGAGCAGCTGGGAGGGGATGCAGGCATCACACAAGTAGAACATCAAGCAAAAGGCACGTTTCCTCTAAGATGCCAAATGTCCTTTCCTGGTTCAGCAAGAGGGCACAAAATGCTTTGCATGTTGCACACGCTGGGCTTGCTTTTAGTGCCTACACCCCTAGACTTCTCCTCCCTCCTCCCAGACTGCTCCTACCCGTCTTGCAACCAGAGACGACAGACTCATCGCTATCTCAGAAGGAAGCTAATGGGGTGACGCAGCAGGAGCCAGCTGCTTCGCTACCTGCATGGTGACAGTGCAAGGATGAAGGAAGGACACAGCCAGCACTTCTTCAGCCATGGGAGAGGCTGCGTGACCTGCCAGCAGTGCGTGCCGCAAAAACCTGAGCTGTGCCTCCCACCCCTGGCACCGCAGCCCACCCTCTGCCAGGGAGACCTCTGGGCAGAAGCCATCTGCTGCTGTTATCTGGGGACGTGCAGCTGTCTGAGCTGCATGGGGTTGTGTTTTGGTGCATAGCCAAGAGCTAGCCGGAGTTCGGACTGCAGAGACTTTGTGTGTGCTCAGTCATTCGCGAGGGCAGAGCAGCTCCCGAGCATGGATCGATGCCGATGCTCTGCGGTGGGAAGGGCACCAGGCCTGGCTGAGGGGGCTTAGAGCTGGGACAGCTTTGTTCCTTGCCTTTCTCGAGCCTTTGGTGTTCCTGTCTGCAAAGCTTCCCCCTCCAGAAGGGTGTCTATGAGGGAGCCAGGGCAAGGAGGAGGGATTGCTCACAGCTCCGAGGTGCGGCTGTGTTTTCTGTTTCCCATTAGCTTTGCAGCAGGCATGGCTCGGGGCCCTGCGGAAATGGTGGGGAATAGTACTTTTCTAGCCTCCAGCTGTCTCCAGAGAGCAACGATGTCCTCAAAAACCCTGAAGCTGATCATACAGTGGTGGTTTACACTGGCATGGAATCTGCTTGGTGCAGTTCCTGCTCACTGTTAGGTTCCCTGGTCTTCAGTGCTGTCTTCTGCTCTTAAACATGTTGGTCATGATGCTGCCCCTACCTTCAGCTGGGGTCTTGTGGGGTTTTTTTCCTTCCAGGGCTCCTTTTTCCCCAAGCAGGACCTGCAGTTTGCTGCAGCCTTGCTGGCTTAGGCAGGGCAGGGAATGCCATCAGAGAGCTTGTTCTTTAAACTGCTCACACCGGCTGCCATGAGCCTGTACTGACAAGACTCAGGCATCCCCTGAGGGGTTACACCAGCCTGGGGAGATGGTTAGGTGGCTGTGGAGCAGAGCCAGTGAGCAGAGTGAGCGCACCTGACCACAGGTAGCAAACAGGAGTGGCAGCCTGAGGAGTGTTGCTCAAGAGGGTTTGGCATTTGAATTCCACTTTTAAGCCTCATTCTTTGTTGTTAAACGCTATTTTAGGTGCCATCATGTGAGCACGTGCCCATGCAAGGGTTATGAGCGGGGCAGGACAGGGTCTCTGTGGGTGCAGGAGGGTCTCATCAGTGATGGTGGCAGCAGCTGCACTGCCCAGACTCCAGTGCTATGCACATCGCTGGCTGGCATTAAATGGGTGCGTAAGGCTGTTCCACATCTCTGCTGCTGAACTTTCGTTTAGAGTTCCTCAAGCTCAGACCTCCAGAGTTCCTGCTTGGGGCATATTTCATGCAGAAGGCTATGTGTGCGATGGAAATTCTTCGTGTAATCTCATCTCTCCATCAACTGTCTTCTCTCAGCTTCTGTCTCACACCAGGATATTCCTGTCTGTGCAGAAGTCACCCCAAAAGTGAATCAGATCCTGCTGAGCGGGACAGTCTTCCCACCACCTATTTATAGTGTGTGCAATTGCCCTCCATGCATCTTGGAACTCTAATTGCCTTTTTATTGCTGTTTAGCAGTGTGTTAAAGGGTTTTGAATGCTCGTGCCTTGTTTTCTCATTAGGTCTATTTATTCCTCTTTTGGCTTCCTTCCTCAACCTCATCAAATTTAGCATCTTCTCCTTGCCTTCAGGGCCTTGGGCAGCTCTGACACTTCTTACTACTTCTCCCGTGTCCTTTGTCATGTGGTTGCTCCAGATGCTCCGTGTTCTCCAGTCTCTCTCCAACGTGCTGTCAGGACCCATCTCCTGGAAGAGGCTCTGTGGTGCCCTGGCAGGTCCCTTTGCTGGGCAGGATGGCTCAGGCAAGATGCCTTGGTGTCTCTGAAGGCAGTTGCCTTGCAGCAGGTGGGCGGGCGGGCTGCCCAGGCAATTAGGAGTGGGTATACAATCTGGGACTGGGGAGCAATGGTTAAGAATCTGGAAAGGAGCTGATAATAGGGACTGGGAGTTGGTAAGCAAGGCAGGAGGCAGGTGGTGTGGCCTAAGGTCCTCTACTTGGATGTGTTTGCCAGGGTGGCTCAGGAACTGGCCCCTTCCCTGAGCTGGCTGTGACAGTCCCATGCAGGGAGGCAGCAGCAGCCTCAAACATCAACCCAGACACAAATCCTGCACTCGTTCATTGCCTTGCAGGTTGCTGGGCCACGTGGTGCAGACACTGCCTTGCGAAACCAGTGTGGTCCCAGTGGGTTTGATTTGCTGCTGCAAGAAGCAGTCGTGCTCTTCTGGGAGCCCGAAGCTTTTTAACAGCACTGTGGTCTGCTCTGTCACCAATGGTCCCTGCGTGGCACTGCCCCTCTGAAGCATGCAGGGCTGAGGGTACGTACAACTGGTATCCCCAGGACTGCGTTTTTAATGCTTCCTCTGTGTCCTGTACCTGTTGTCACTCATCTGTTCTCTCTGGTGGCCATGTCAGCGTGGGCTTTGTGCTTGGATGGCACCTGGCACCCTGCATGAGTAACTGGGTGCAAGCAGTAGCTGGGGTTTGTCTCATAGTCTCTGAGTCTCAAGTCCCTTTCGGTGCTGTTTGCTTTATGTTTTAGTCTTGTTGTGTGGCATTTCCATAGCTTGAATTAATTTAATTATCCCCCAAGGTGCTTGCTTGCTCACGGTTGTCCAGGACTTTATTGCCCTCCTCTTGTGTACTGAGGAGCCCACACAGCTCTGAATCATCAGTAAATGTAATCATGGTGCTAGATGTTTGTTCTTCCATGATCTATACAATAGATAAAACGGGTCTTAATACCAATCTGTGCCTCCCCTTTCAGCACCTCTGATGTTCCAAAGCGCTTCTGAGACACATACGGCCCTGCCACTCGATCCTAACAGCGTTCCTATTGACTAGCAGGATTAATATTTTATGTAAAATTAGATCAAAAGCTCTCTCACCCTATAGGTGCTTTATGTCCAGAGTTTACCCCCAGCAGCCTAAGTGTATCTGCTAAGTGTGGTTTTGGCTCGCTGAGGGCTTGGTGACCAGGCCCTTGGTTAAGTAGCCTGTGGCACTTTGGTGGGCTTGAGACAGGTGAGTGCATGGCACATCCCTGCCTGCATCCATCAGCATTTGCCTGTGACCTGGTGGTGCTTGGACACAGGCTGTGCGGCACTGCCGTAGGCTGGCATCCTCACTGATGTGGGGACTCAAAGAGCAAATTACTGAACTGAGACAGGGTCTGAAGTTCCTCCTGGTCTCAGAGAGGTTTGCTCTTTCAGGTTCCTTGTGCTCCTGGGTAAAAGCAGAAGCAGAGCTTGTCAGTTTGGGCTCTGGCTGGGGGCTTGGGTTTGGGGGAGGTCACAGGTTCAGCTCCCTGCTTGTTCCTCTACAAGCTCACACAGTTCTCCAGGTCTTTCTCAAGCTGCCATCAGTAAAAAGGTGACAAAAATATTTCTTTCCTCCAAAGAGCACTGGAAGATGGTGAGAGCTTATGAGATGCTGGCTGTGTGCATCCCTGGGAGCAGTAGGACCGGACCCAGTGAGAGGGGATGTGATGCAGCTCAGATGCACACAGACACTGAGCATCCACGGGCTGCCCATTCCACAACTTGCTGTGTCCTCTGAGCAGCTTCTACAGCTGTTCCCTCTTAAAATAAGACAGTTAATAGTCTTGCATAATTCATGCTTACAAGTTGTACACACTTGATGAGAAAGGGAGCCAATGTTTAATTGACACACATGAGGCTTCATATAGATCTTAACACCTTTACACACCATAGCCATGCACCCTTTCTTCCTCTCTGTCTGCATTTGGGGAGGTGGGCAGCGGGCTGCCCAGTGTTTCTGTGTGCAGGGAGCGCATGGCTTGCCCGCAGCTCACGCCTCCAGAGCCTGTCACCGGCGCTGCCATCCTTCAGGAGGGTGCAGCAGGGAGAATCACACTGAAATGCAGAAGCGGGGCAGGAAGAATCTTCAGCCTTATTGCTCCGCTTTTCTCTGTCCTGTAAATGTTCTCTAAACCCCATTGCTGTATGAAGGAAAGCATCCTGGAGTGCTGGGCCTGTCTGCAACGCAAGGCTCCGCTCTGGCCGCGTGCTTTGGGGGTGCGTACGCATGCGCTCCAGCTGCCCTTGCTTAGGGCACTCACAGTGCGAACCATGGCCGGCTCCCTGGCTTCCAGATGTTTGTCCTGGGGTGATGGTTACGGCTTGCAGGGACAAACAGGATGGGACCACCAAGGGGAGGGGCTTCTAAACTAGCGTAGCAGCTCAGCTGCCCCACACTGACACCCATACGAGCGGGAGAAGAATAAGACCCCTGATTCTTTCCCATCGTCTGACCACGCAGGATTCGGTGGCCAGTGAGAAGCAGATGGGTTGTTATTTCTGTGCCCTTTCATTTGATTGCTGCAGGTCTGGGAGGGAGCTACAGCTGCTCCAGTCGTGTGGCAAATTGTCTCCATTTATCTTGCGGTGTTGTGCCTCTATGATGTCAGATGGGCTCTTTACGTTGCGTATATATTCAGGCTAAGCAAATCACAGTGTTTCTTCCATGAAAATTTAATGATGAAAGATGACACTATAAGTGATCTTTTTCTTTTTCTCCTTTAACCAATTGTTTCATTTGCTGTGTAACGCTCGCACTAATGGTAATAATCTTTCCTTGCTGCGGCTCAGGAGAACAGATGTTCCTTTTGAGTTTATTTTTTTTACCTAGACAGAATCTTTTGTTTGTTTGTTTTTGGTTCTTTTACAGCCCTGATTACTTGCTTTGCAATGCTGTGACCTATATTCAAGGTGAAACTTGTGATAAATATTTGCTTTGGGGAGGGAGGCACAACCGCGTTTTTGAGAAGATTAAGGCCTGTCAGGCAGCAGGCCTCATTTCAATTAGATGTCAAAATGCAAATCATCCAGGCTTCAGAGTATGTCAAGGTGAGAGTAGAAAGGACTTTAATCCATTCAGAGATTAAATTGAAATCCCCACACGCTTTAATTGTTCTTGGTCAATTATGGTGGCTAGGAACGGTGTGGGGGTAAGTCAGAGTTGTGCAGGAAAACCCTTTGATGATATTTTTGTCCTGGTAGATGTGTAGCTGGCTGGCTACACATAGTGCTTGCTCACTCAAAGGACTGTCATCCCTCAAACGACAGAAAAATAACTGAGTTGCAGCTCTAATAACAGCTTCCTTGATGTTAATAGCTTGATTATTATTTATTCACTTCTGCGTGGGGTCTTAAGAGGTAAGTGGTGTGTGGGCTAGGCTGTGGTGTGCCTGACACGGCCACAAGCCATGATTTTTGGGTTAGCATCTCTGCATCATGTCTGGGGGACACATGGGGGTGTGATCTCCCAGTCACCCTGGGGGTGCTGCGACGGGTGCCTGGGGTATACAGTGTGAAGCTGTGGGTGGATGCAGAGGATGTCCCATGCCCTTAAGTGTTCCTGCCTGCCTGGTGATGCTGCTGGCTCTGTGTGTGTTGATCAGAAAAGCAGTGATGGTAACAAAGCCCAGATGGTTTTTAAGGCTGATGTTGTGGAGGTGCATCCTGCGCTGGGCATCCCAGGCAGGGGGGCTCCTCTGTGCTTTGGTTCAGCCAGCCTCTTTCTTAAAAAAATCAGACACTTTATCTTAAAGCAAGAAACAAAATAATCCAGCAAAGGCAGGTGTAACAGGGGTGCTATTGCTAGACCTCCCTGGGTGACCCATGGGACCAGCCAGCTTGGTGTGACTGCCCTGGTGCCTGTCCCAGACAAGAGCTGGGGTTGCTGTGACAGGGGAGCTCATTGTGGGATGGCAGGCAATGGGAGCAGCCCCCCCAGGGATGGTGGCAGCTCTGCTGGATGCCCCGTGGTACAGATGGGGCAGCGATGCTGACCAGGGCCACAGCCTGAAGTCGCTGAGCATCAGCATCACTAAATAGCATCATCCCCACGATGCTGGTGCCTTTGGGAGAGATGATGCCTGGAGCCCAGAGTGGAGTTAGCTAAAGCAGAAAGGAGCACATTAGCCTCAGGACTTTGGGGACTGGAGGGAGGAGTTACATGGATGCTTGATATGGAGCGGGTAGGTGCTTGGGAAGCTTTTCTTGCCTTTGCTGGTTTTGAAAGGGTGAATGAGAGCACTTGGGAAGGGGCAAGGCTCTGAAATATGCTCTTTCTCTCTGCATGAAAAGATAAGCTACAGTTTTAGAAAATGCAAGGTAAATGAAAGATGATGTTTATACTCTCCAGTCTTTCTCCTTTTCATATATCTGCTTCTCCTTCTGGCTTCTCAGCAAACATTAATGAAAAAATTGGGGGTGAGAACCAGCAAAAAACAACTTGTCCCTGTTGAAACCCTGTGTACAAGGTCATAGCTGTTTATGTAGCAAATCTCACAGGACTTGAAAAATGTCCTTGGTGTCGTCTTGTGCAATTTATCAGGGGTGTTTATGGAGTCACAGCACTACTTTGCACCAGAGATGGCAACCATACGCTACGGTTGTACATCGTGCCTCTTTTTGTACCCAGCTTGGATGACTAAGATTTGTAGATACAAAGCTCGTAAGCTCAATGGAAAAAATAGCAAAAATGTGGATTATGTAGCTATTTTCATAGCAAACCCCTTAATTATAGCCTCATGTAGACTTTGCACTAGACAAACTGCTCTAGACAGAGAAGCTGTGTAAGTGTCTCTGTACTTGGGAGCACAAAGGGCATTTGCAGGCATCCCACATCCCCCCCTTCCCAAGGGAGATGGAGCAGCCAGCCAGTCCCCCATGACCGGCAGGTCCCCCCTGCAGCCCCATGGGGCTGGGGGTGTTTTTGCAAGGCAGCCCCAGGCATTGCTCTTGGGAGCTGCTAGGAGTCAGGGACAGTGGGAAGGGCTGCAAAGGGGGAGGCAGAGGCAAGGGAACAACCTTCTGCATCACGCGGGCTGCTGCTGAATCACTGTTTACTCTGTTTCTGTACCTGCTGACTTGATGCGTGGAAATAAGGTGCCTCTATTTTTAGTTCCTACCTTGTGCATTCATGCACATGCACGCTGAAATTAGGCTTTTTGTGATGGGAGCAGTTTCTTGCCTACATGAGGAAAGTATCGTGGAGTTGTGGCACGGTAATGACTCCCAGTTTCTCCCCTTCCTAACATCTGCACAAGGAGAGAGCGCCGGAGAGCTGCTTGCTTGGTGTAGTAGGGAAGCAGTGTGGGATGGACCCCAGTGCCTTAGAGCTGTCCTCCTGTCAGTGCTGTCCAGCCCCAATCCTGCCTGCTGCCTTCTGGCACCAGAATTGCAGCTGCCAAATGCTACTCTGTATCCTCCTGTCTTCGTTTACCCTCCTATTTACAGCTGATTTTGTACCTAAATATGATCTATCAACTGTTGCAGCAGGACCAGGGTGTTTTGGTTTGCCGCTGTCAGTTTTTACTCACCTGTGATTTCCTTTGCCCATCTCGTTGCTCACTGATACTGGTGGAGCAATATTGAGCTCTATCAGAAGAGCTGGTCCCAAGATGAAACCAGCACATTTGTGTTGGCAAGAGTTGTGTGTTGGCTGTTACCTGCTGCTGTAGTTAATTGTGCTGTGAAAACGGGCGCCGCTTTTGCATACGAACTGGGACACTGAGGTGAGGTAGAGCGGTGGCTCGACAGTGGCAGAAAGCAACGCTGATTTCTTTGGGGACAAGATCTGGTCGGTTTGTTAATGCTGCATGGGGTACAAAGGTGGCTGCTGTGGGGTGTTCCAGGAGAAACAGGGCTTTCTCATCCTGGTGTATCAGGATTGAAGGGTGTTCTGGGAAGAGAAGAAATGAAAAGTAAGTGCATGGCTTCTAAACAGCCCTGCCATCGCAGGGCAGCAGCTCTGTGGCACTGCGTCCTCAGCTGCTGCAACTGCAGAACCCGGCTGGATCCCTCGAGCTGATGAGACTGACTCAGTGCTGCTCTGTCACGATGCGTTATTCCCTCCCTGGTGTCCTCCTGGTGTGCAGGGTGCTGGTCTTCCCCACTGGAAATCCTGGGACCAGGTGCTGCTGCTGAAATGAGTGAGATGTCGTTAGCAAACTGGTGAGTGTGCAAACAGGGAGCGTGACAAAAGGCTCCTCAGGATTCCTGCCACAAAACACAGGCATCCAAAACCTTAATGCTTTATTTGCATATGTGATGTTCTTCCAACTGCCCGCAGACTCACTGTCAGGAGAAAGTGGTAGGGGAGACCCTGCTGCTCCCAAATGCTGGGCAAGGTTTGACATCAGCTGGTGGGAATCATGGCTTTGACCCTGAGGTAGCTCGGGCTTTTGGAAAGCCTGGTTGCCAAAATGCCATCTCCCAGCTGGTCTCATGTCCTAAAGACCCTGCAGCAGTCTGGCTGTCCTTACCCAGCTTGGGCAGAGAGTTGGTATCCAGGAACTAGTGTGGCCTCCAAATTCAGAGCTGTTTCTCAAATAACCATTAACCATGCCGTGAGGGGTTTGGGCTGGCCAGGGTGTGACTTGGTCATTCTGGTACTCGCTCTGCCCCAGCGGCACGTTATGTATTTTGGCTCTTTTGCTGCCCTTTGCCATTACAGTGCCTTGGCACCCACACCCAGGAGAGTGCAGCATCCTTGTGAAACCCTTGCTGGGGGAGTTCCCCTCGTTGCAGGAATATTGGGCAGGAAGCAGTCGCTTGCATCCCTGTGGAATAGTTTCTGCCTCTGGAGCCTCACGCAGAGCTGCTGTGCGTTCACTGCATGCATATCCCCAGTTCTTTCCTGGTATGAAAGAGCCTGCTGAATTGTTTTGAAACTTCACAGCATGAAAGAGTTCTGTTTCTCATACTCCATCATGTTTGCCAGCCCCACTTGTGAGCTGTTTGCCAGAAGAATGTGCACAGGTATAAACTCATTGGCTACATGTGGACTGGTTCTTCATCTGTTTGCAGCTGCCCTGCGGTGGGGCATCACCAGTCCATGCTGGAAACCTCTCATGGTAAAAGCAGTGAGACAGGGGATGGGGAAACTGAGAGGTGGGAGGAAGGTTCTTGTCTTGAAAGAGAAATGCCATTTGCTTCTGCTTCACCTGCCTGGAAACTGATAAAGAGGACCTCCAGTCAGTGCAAGGACAGCTGGGGATAAGGGTAAGCAAGGGTTTAGCACATCCCATGGTTGGGCTGATGCTACCTGAGGATGTGGAGGATACCAAGCATGAACCCAGCAATTTTCTGAGTATCACTTTAGAGGAACAGGCTTAGCGGGCTATTACTAAGTTTATGTTGAAAAGCCTATTTGTTAAGTGGGTTTTCCTATGCTTTTTAGAAACAGATCTGTAGTACCTCTCTGTTTTGTGGGGAGAAACACTGCAGGTTTGGGAAATTAACATCCTTTTCTTCTGGACCCCAAACTGAGATGTGAATTTTTTCTCTCCCAAGATTTTTAAAGCCAAGCATTATGAGGCTGAAACTGTGCAGGGAGCCCCAGCTGTCCCCAAGGCTTCAGTCTCCAGGATTATTCAGAGATTTGCAAGTTAGAAGAGTGCTGAAACCAGTTGCCCTCAGTTTCAGTGGAAAAGTATTTGATGGTACGCTGTGTCTTGCCACCAACTTCCCAGGCACCACCCTTCATCTGTGGTACTTTTCCATCACCGATCCTACCACAGGCAAGAGCTCTCTGCTTGACTTACAGCTATATGCTCTTATTTAAGGCGCAGAGAAACCAAGGCAAAGGAAGAGTGCCCAAGCACAACCTGTGTGGGGAAGGCAGCCCCAAATCAGCACTGGGCACTAGCATCTCCCTGGGCACGGTGTGGGAAGAGCTATCAGCTGTGCTGGGGATGCTCCACTGCTCAGCACAGGGTACGTGACGTCTTGTGAGACACGTGCACAGGGAGCTCACAGGTCAATACCTCGTTACAGCAAATCCATGTGTCTGGCTTGCCTTTTTGCTCTCTAATTGCCACCTCCTTGCTTCCTATCTGCATCCAGTAAGCAAGCTGCCACGATAGTTAATTACTCTTCTGGGTTGAGTGCTGTATTATAGTCCGTTCTGTCAATACTAATTGTTTTATAGAAATATGAAGTACCACTTTCCCTTCCCTCTGAGGACTTGGAGATGCAGTGTGGGCTTTAATGATATTATTTGCCCTTCTGTCCAGTGTGAACAGGAAAATCCGATCTCCCTTTTGCAATGAGCACTTAGGGTTATCTTTTGGAGAGTGAGGAGTGCTCTGCTTTTGGGGTTTGTTCCTTTCCAATAAAGCTCTTTCCCTGCCCTGGAAAGTGCTGGTACCTTGCCAGTGATGTGTATTTATTACTAATCAATTGCAACCCAACATCAGACCGATGATCATTGTTTGTCCCGGGGAATCCAGGCCAATCCTTCCTTACACCATTCCTTTCCTGGGTGGGGTTCCTCCTTGCTCTTCAACCTTTGGTTTAATAAATAGGTTGTGCAAAAGAATATGTACAAGGTGGTCGTAGGTGGGCATCTCCTAAGAGCTCACACAGGAGCACGTAGGGATGTCACATAAGGAAGACTCTCCTTCTCATGCAGGAAAAATGGCAGCCCTTGGTGTTCAATTGTCTTGCCACTTGCTTGGGCTGGTGCTGGTGATCAAGGTAGGCATCCACTGGTGATGGTTCTCTGCAGGGGGATTTATCATTTTGGATGTGGTTTTATTGCTCTGGAGGAAACACCCGATAACCCCATATTAAATCATAATAAAAGAGAAGTAAATTAAAGCATGCCCCAGCTGCGTTCAGGCTCTGCAGTGTGTTAGTAGTGATGGTGTGTTGGGGCTGTGCTCAGGTTGTTGCCTCGCTGGAGGTTTTGCTGTTGGTGTCTGTCGTTAGCGGGGTGAGCTCCGGGTGGGCACCCGAACTCTGTGCTAGCTGTCCTGCAGAGGCGGAATGGGCAGCAGGGGGAGCAGAAGTGGAATGGGGGAGCAGCCTTACCCAGCTGTGGAAAAGGCCTTGCTGCTGGGATGCTCCAGACCTGGACCTGACTGCTTTGCCTACCCACAGCTGTCCCCAGAAGCCCCAAAAAGGAGATATGTGTGTGTCTGAGGTGCAGGTGAGGTTTCAGTGTCAATGGGGAGGGTTTGCTGGCAGAAGAGTGGTTGGCAGAGTCACGTTCCCCAGTAGGATGGGGAGGGTGTCTTCACCCTTCGCTGCCTTGCACCTCCTGTTTGGCTGTGCCTCTGCTCTGCTTGGCACAGCCGTGGGTATGTGTCATGGCATTTGGGCCAGGGCTTCACCTGCTCTTGGCTGGTTTACAACGGGCAAAAGGAGACAGGCTGTCGGGGATGAGGGCTGGATGCGAGGGTTGCTGGTATTCCTCTCTCTTCCCAGGGTATTTGTGGGGCAGAACCATACTTAATGAGACTTGCTTTCAGAAAACAGCCCAACTTCTCTTGCTATCAGCGCTTTTCATCAGCAAGCATAGGAGGACAAGGGTATTTCAGACCCACAGGGCCAGAAATACTTGGAGAACTGGGAGGCAGGAGTGCTGATCTACAAGTTGAATGGTGGCAATAGACTACTGGCTGCTCCCACTGGCATGCAACGGTGCTGCACTGCTGGGCATCCTTGGGGCATCCTTGCCAGGCTGAGGAATCTCTGGAAGTCTGAACCTGCTGCACGCAGGGTGAGATGGCGTGGCTGTCAATGCATGGCATGAACTGGGAGGCAACACAGCTTTTTCTGTGGAGGAGGGTTTGGGGGGGGAGGGTTTGCACATTGTGTGGGTTTTATAAACAAAGCTTACTCAAGGATGGGATGAACCTTTCCTTTATTCAATTAAAATATGGGATGGGGCAGAAATGAGCTTTTTAGGCTTGGTTTTCATCCTCTTAGTGTGTTGAGGGCTGAGTAGTTTTGTGACCAGAGATGTGCCGTTCAGTTTGGAGTTCCCATACAAGAACTTCCCATCCTTTCTGAGCACTCTGTGACTTCTCTGCTGTTTTTCTCTGCAAGCATTCAGCAAAGTTTGATGTACTGCTGCTGTCACCTGCAGAAATTACTGCTCTGTGACCTTAAATTGCATCCCAGCTTCAAACCTGCTCTGTCAGGGGCTTGAGAAAGCTGGTGTCCTTGTTGTTGTATCACCCAGTCTTGTTGAAGGTTGTGTGTAAATTGGTCTCTGAGAACAGTTTTCTGCTTACAGTGTTCTGATCTCCACCACAAACCTGATTATGGTTATGTTAGGGAACGGGAGCAGAAGAACCTGGGTTGTTGCTGTGAATTTTAGCATTAAAGGTCCAAGTTCACCTGATTTCTTTCTATCCTTTGGGAGCAGCAGCCTCTGATCTCCTACACTGCAACTTCATGTGTGCCTGTGCTGCGTAGGCAGGAGCTCAGCGATCTGGCACCAGTAAGGCCAGGCTTCACTTCTGGGACCTGTCTGGGGAAAAGGGACAGGGATGTCTCAGCTCTCAGGTGAGAGCCTGGAGCTCCTGTTGCTCAGTGGGACCTGACGCTGCTGCCTTATGCCAGCCATCAGCGGGCTGCTGGGGTGCGACCCTGTCCTAGGATTGGTGGCATCTCACTGTTTGGGGCCAGCACCTGGAAACCTGTGTGAAAGCACTCACAGGCTTCAGTTGGAGTGGGGCTGGCTTCCAGGCTGTGCTCGCCTGGGATCTGTGGCATGAGGACATGTCTTTTGGGAGGGTGCAGGTTGTGCCTCAAAGGCGAGCGAGACTCCCATGCAGAGACTTGTATGTGCAGCAGCTCTGGATGCCACCAATGATACCGTTGGCTTAATATTCATCTCCTCTGTTTGCAAATCTTGGCGGGAGCTACAGATTCTTCTATTAGTGATTTGGGGCTATTTCTTTCCATCCCTTATTAAAATGCATGTGTTTTTCCTCATTTAAAAAGATCATCTGTATCAAAATGCTAATGATCACAATACCTGGCTTCCTTTTCCCCAACAAAGATGACAGCAGTGATATAAATCATTATGTTTCTGATTGTAAAATTGCTACCTTCAGGCACATCTTTATTTTAGGGTTGGGTTTTTTGGCTGCCACAATTTACAAGAGAAAGACAGTTGGAAATATCCTCCTTTAATATGTAGTTTTCACAGCTCTCAAGTCTCTTTATCGAGTCAAGCTGCTTTGGCTCCCAGGCTGGAAAGAGCAGAAGATTAAAGGGCCTTTTTTTTAATATGCAGCTGTGCATATAAGTATATTGTGGCTTTCCTGAGGTAAGATAAAGTCATAAAGATTTCCTGGTGGGCTCTTGCATTGCTCAGCTATTGTGGCCCTTCCTGCAGCAGACAATGAATATCCTTTCCTTGAGACGTTTTGCTTCTCTGTTTTAAGCCCCAGGCGCTTTCCTGTGGTTCCTGGTGTGGTCCTTGTTGGACTGTGGACCTTCCCAGCACCTTCCTGCAGCAGCTTCAACAGGGTTGGCACGTGCAGGGTCCTGCTGGGAATATGTATTTTAGCTGCTAATATTCAGAGTGAAATTTCATTGGGGTTTTAATGCGGCATTGTATAGAAACACGAAGGACTTGGGGGGGTTGGGTTGGGAGGGAGGGGGGGGTTTCACTTTTAGTTTTTATTTCCTCCCATCTATGTGGGGAGACACAAACGCCTGTCTGGGAAAATCAGGAGCTGCAGAGTATCAGAAACACCACCACCATCTGCCCACCTCCCCAACGGTTGAGGTCTGTGCTTGGTGGATGACGACAGCCGGCCCTATCACCGGTATGGCTTGTATTTAATTCTGCGTTGCAATCCCTTTAATCTAGGATTATATCCAGTTGTTTTGTTCACACAGGGTGTATGCTGTCAGATAAAAGCAATACCAGCTGGGAGGAGAAAAATGGCTTCGAACAGGGGCTGAAAACCATGAGTATCTGGAAATGCTTTTGTCAGAGATGTGAACCTAACTCGCAAAAAAAACACAGCCCAGGCAGGTGCAGGGGCTGACAGGACCCTCCAGCTCTGATAGATGAAGACCCTGGGAAGGCAACTGGTTGCAAATGAAATGGTAATTGCTTTCCCCTCACTGAATGAAATCTTCTCTGAGGCGATTACACAGATTAAAGCTTCCCACTGCAGTGTACCAGAATAAATATAGCCTGTGCCTCTCACGGGGGCCGCTGCGGAGCAGCGTCGGGCTGTGGGGCGCCTCGTGTGAGGTATGGCAGGGTAGCTGGAGTCAAGAGTGGAAATCCTGTAAAAATAGGGCTGGAAGGACCTCAGGGATCATCTCCATCCCTCAAAGCAGGATTGAGTGTGCCCAGGTCGTTCCTGGTAGTGTTTGGCCAGTCCTGACGGGGATGTGAGGACACGGGCTGCCACCTCCTGTGCATCTGCGTTCTTACTGGGACAGGGCTTTTTCCCCAGTGTCCAGCCTAGCTTCCTTGATGTTACACACCCCTTTAATTTCTCATGATGGACGCAGGATGAATTACGTGGTGCTTAGGGATGTGGTTTAGTGGCGGGCTTGGCAGTGCTAAGTTAACAATAA
>VZTU01013287.1:329606-345168 GCA_013400835.1 Zapornia atra
ACAATAAGGCTTGATGATCATAAGGGTCTTTCAAAACAAATAATTCTGAGTCTATGACTTCCTTCTTTGCAGCAGGTTTTTCTGTACTGAGGGCACCCTTCCCCAGGCTGACGTTTCTTGCCTTGTTCCTGCTGCCCTTCTGGAGGGCTCCCTGGGTGGTCAGCGCTACCAGGGTGCCCCTTCCCTGCCCCAGGGGATGGAGGTGCTCCCTCTGCCTCTTCCCTTCTCTGCTCATCTCTAGGTGATGCTTTGGCTTTTTTTCTATAACAAATGCATTTTCCTTTGCTTGGGCTCAGCCTGTAGTCCTCTGCACCACCTGCTGAATAGCACTCTGCAAATGACATGATGCACCCGCAGCCATGCACTCCGTGTGCTAAGTTAAACCATTGCCCTCAATAATGGGTTCGTTTTGCCAACTTGATAATTGGTAGTAGATGCCACTTTGACCGAGGTGCAAGGGAGACTTTCCCATGCCTACACAAAATTATTTTCCTTGCTTATCACAGCATGATTTAACTACCTGGCATCGTTAGTGTTGTTTGATTAGGTTATGTGCTGTATAATTCCAAGTACAATGTGTGCATGGCAGTCACATAACACAAATTAAAAATCTCTGAAGTACAGGAGTCATACATGTGAGAGTCATAGAGATCCTTTTCCATGCTAATTAGTTCCTCTCCAGAAGAAAAAAAGCATAAAGGAATGCAGTTTGTTTCGGTGTGTAGTAAAAGCTAATGAGTTGTGTGGGCTTGGACAGCACCTCGTGATGGAGCATCATGCTGGGTGGTACAAAGCTGTGTCTCTTCCCTGCAGCAGTTGGCTCCTGTGAAGAGTCTGGCTTTTCTAAGGTGGTCGGCAAACTTGATGTGGGCAAGCGTGGGTACAGTGGGAGGGGGACGCTTTCTCCCACCCCTGCACCCAGACCCCATTGATGTGAGGTTGGGCTTGCTCTGAGGTTGCATTGTGCTTGGCTCTGCCCTCCTAGAGCTCAGCATCTTGGCTCACCATCTGCACCCAAGTGTCCTTGATGCAGCCCTGTGAAGGGGACTGCTTGTGGCACCCAGGGATTATCATGTGAAGATCACTTCAGTTATGAGCACCTTGGGGCTCAGGCTGGTGGGGTTTCCATTACTTCCATTCTGCACTAAATGGTACGGGGAGGGCATGAGTGTGCAGGTACTGGCAACAAAAATAAACCCTGGAGCTGACCTGGGTGTTGCTGGGACAAAGCAGGTCCCTGGGAAGCACAGGCTGCTGCAGAGGCATTTGCAACCAAAAAGGGGAGCACTGACGGTGCTTTGGGTTGTGAAGATGATCTCCGTGCCATCACCTCCCATCAAGTGAATCAGCAGGAGAGAAGGTATGTCTCTGGCTCAGGGCTAGTTAGTTTAATTACCAGTGGTCCAGGCAGCTGAGTTGGTAGCTTAAGTAATGCAAGTCTAAACTTCTGTGGTGTAAGTAACAGGTTGGAACGCTCTGTTGCTGTCTGTGGAGAGCTGATGAGAAAGAAGTGGTGGGGGTGGTGGGGAGACACCTCACACTGGCAGGGGATCTGCTGTGAGACCTCATGGCTTTGCTGCAAATTGCAAGGGCCAAGGATGTGCCAGCGACTTGCTTGCCTTGTGTGCCACGCTTGATGAACGGCCACCGCGGGCTCAGCACCTGCTTGTTAAACTGTTTGGGAGAACATAACCCTGATATCTAGTGTATCTGCTCTCAGGGGACTGTGGTTTTGTATCTGGCTCTTTCTCTAAACAAGGAAAATCTCTTGTTTATGTTTTGGGGGTTAATTTTCTCTAGGTTTTATGCATCCAGAATCCTCAGTGACTTGAAGGTTGTTGTGATGGACTTTTCCTTCTGTCTGAACTGCCGGGCTGTAATGGGGGATGCAAAGCAGTACATTCAAAGTGAGATTTGTTTCTGTGAAGGTGTGATGATTGTATAATTGCTGTCTGCTAAAAAAAACAATGAAAGTAAGAGCTACTGTCTTTCCCTTGCTATAATGGGTTTACAAGGCAAAAATAACACACAAGTACCACTCTGAAGCAGAGTTAGGTGCAGCTGAACCCCAGGCGCTAGATGAGGGACTGTGAGCAAGGGTTATTAACTTCTCCAGTTGAAACCTCTGTTTTGGAGACACTGAGCTTCCAGGGGTCTGAAAGCCACAGGGGTGGCTGTAGGAAGGAGAAACCAGAGCGAGGAGGTTGAACAAGGACTCTACAGGCTACTCACGAGAAGGTGCTTGTGTGCATTTAGGTAGGAAGCAGTAATACTTCTTTCTGGTTGCCTGCTACAGACCTGTGCAAGTGAAACTCAATATACCCAAAAAAAAACCCCAAACACCACCTCCTGATCTTAAACTGCTGTTCTTCCATACCTGTAGTTTTCTCATGACCATCTTGTGGGATTTTTGTTATATGATCTTCTGATTCTAAGCGCTTGTTTCTCCATACCAACACATTCCTTGCCAGGGAGAGAAATGCAGCCTCCAAGCCCCATCCCAAGGACCCTGGTGGTTGTTGGCAGTAGCTGTAGAAATGCTGTGGTGGATACCTGGTTCCTTCCAGCTTGCTCCCAAGGACTAACCGGCTGCCATGTGGATACTGGACCGGGGGTAGGCTTGTGCCCTTGGGGACACAGTGTTGTCTATTTGCACCACTCCTGCTCTGACTCCCCATCCCAACCAGGATAGAATCATAGAATGATTATGGCTGGAAAAAAAACCTTCAAGATCGAGACCAACCATCTATCCAGCCCTACTGGGTTGAACACTAGACCATGTCACCAAGTACAAAAACATCTCCTCTTCTTTTAAACCCCTCCAGATATGGTGACTCAACCACCTCCCTGGGCAACCTGTGTCAATGTCTGACAACCCTTTCAGTACTGAAATTTTTCCTACTATTCAACCTAAACTTGGCACAATTTCATACTATTTCCCTTTGTCCTGTCACTAGCTACCAGGGAGAAGAAACGAACCCCCACCTCACTACAACCACCTTTTAGGTAGTTGCAGAGAGCGATGAGGTCTCCGCTCAGTCTTCTTTTCTCCAGACTAAACAATCCCAGCTCCCTCAGCTGCACCTCATAATTTGTCTTCCAAACCCTTCACCAGCCTTGTAAGCTTTTCTTTGGACATGCTAAAGCATCCTGATGTCCTCCTTGTAGTGAGTGGCCCAAACCTGAACACAGTACTTGAGGTGTGGCCTCAGCAGGGCTGAGTACAGGGGAAGGATTGCTTCCCTACTCCTGCTGGCCACACCAGGGATCCAGCCCTTCTCTGCAGCCTGTTGAGCTCTGAGTTTTCTCATGCTTGCAGCCATTTGCATGGTGCAGCTGCTGGGACTGACTTACTGCAGCTCAGTACTTATCTGAGGCGATCCCTGATTCTGGAGGCTGGTTGGCTTCTTGGCTGCTGCTGCTGTCAGTAGTTCCCATTAACGCTAATGGAAATCGTGCTCTGGCATCAGCAGCACAACACACACACACACCCCCACCCCCAGCGCAGGGCTCCGCTGTCTGTCAGCATGATGCTGCAGGATTCGTGGGAATGGGATTGTGGAGGTAATTCCTTCTGCGTCACACAGAGATTTTACTGGGAGGGGTGTTGTGGTTGCCTCATACGTCCTGTGTCAGCTTAACGTGGTGTTCGTTCTTGGGAAGAGCCTGTAAAGCCCAAGAGCGTGATGGGGGTTAGTGCTGGGCCTGCAGGCACCAGACATGAGAAGAAAAATCTTAATTTATTTTGAACTCCAGCCCTTGACGTGGTGCTTCAGAGGGTTTCTCTGTGTCCCTCTGGAGCTACAGGGAATGTCACAGCAGCCCCAGCTGGGAAATGAACACTGTCACCCACCCAGATAGCCTGTAGGGAAGAGGATTTGTGCAGGAAATGTGCTACCAAACCCATTCAGAAGTTGTTTTGGTCTTCCAAACAGGCTGGTGGGTGCCCTGCTCTTACTGACTCAGGTTGACTGGACTCTGGGTTGCTCAAGATAAGCATCTTTATTCTGTCATGCTCTTGCTGCATGTGCCTGTCCGCTCTCAGCCTGTGATGTGGCAAAGGCATCTATCTTTCTGTGCTGGGGAAGGAGGGGGGTTCTGATGTAATCTTTAGTTTCTTTGCTTTTCCATTATATCGGGGTGAGGGAATTTGTTTTACTTGCTTGAACCCACTTCTGTGAAAATTATATAAGGAATTAATAACAAAGCTCGGCAAAATAGTACATGGTTTGAAAAAAAGCAGTCACAGCATAGATGATTAAAGGAAATAAAAAATTAATTTTGAGCCCTAAATTTAAGGGGAGTTTAGGTGTACCCCAGAAGACCGCAATTTCACTTCTCCATCCCATGCTAAGACAGACACAGCGTCAGCCAGGAGGAGTGACTTGTGCCCAGCAGGTCTGCATTTGGGCTTGGGGAGATTTGCAGATGACAAAGACTTTGACTTTTGAGTCAGTGAGGGGGAAAGTATCATCTTCATGGCTGGAGCTGGCTATTTTCTTCCCAATCTAATGGGCAGCGATGCTGGAGTTCTCGTCTATTGCTGGCTTCCCTGATTTCTCCTTCCAATATTACCTGCAGGAGAAAACTTGTTGCTGATTTTTGTTAACCATGACATGCATAATCTCTGGCTTTCCGAGCCTGCAGCCAGGATTATGGCTGGAACCTGGCAGGTTTGTCTCCTGCATGGGTCAAGCCAAGTGCCGAAGCCTGACTGGGAAAGAGCTGGAGGTGGAACAAAGTTTCACACCAGTTTGTCCTCTTGTCAGTATGGGCAGGATACTTGCCCACTCAAGTAACCACCGTGTGTAGATCTCTGAAGTTTGGAAACTGCAGACGAGGAGGGGCTGAATGGCAAAGGAACGCTGGCATCACTGAAGGAACTGTCAGTGGAGACAGGCTGCTTCATGCTGCTTCACTGGCACTTGCCCTTTGAGCACGCCCCAGCCTTGCCTGGCTTTCTGGATGAAACCTTCGTTCAGCTCGGTACCCTCTTCGTTACGGGGTTTTGAAGCTGGTGTGGTGGTTTTTTGGCAGCACTGCCTTCACCTGCATACCCCAAGGGCTCCCCGCTCCCTCCCCATCTCGCAGCGCGCCTCCTCCCTCGCCCAGCTGCCAGGGAAGCTTGCTGCCGTTCTCCTGGAGGGGTGTGAAGGCATTTGTCTTCGAGACAACCGTCAATCAGGGCCGCCTCCTCCCGAGCAGGCTGTGTGGGCCACTTCTGCAATATGTCGCTGGGCCACGTGCCTAGGGAGAGGCGATCGCTGGCTGCGCCGGGGCCTGTCCATCAGCTACTGCACGGGCTGAAACTCCACGCTCCTCTCATTCAAATATTTCGGGGCACTTTCAGGTAACAGGCTGGAGTCTCAGATCCTTGGTTCTGCGGATTTTATTCATTTTTATTTGAGATTTAGTATTTTTCCTAAATACAATTGCCACAGGTAACAGTTCTCTCTCGTTCTTCGGCGTAGGCTGAGGCTTCTAATAGGAATGGTTGAGCTTAAAAATAATAAAAAAGCAATCCACAGAGTGGCTGGGACTCTGTGTGTGTGTGCAGTGTGGCACAGGATCTGATCTGTGGCATCAGAGCACACAAGGTCCTGTGGTCCAGCCACCACCTGCACAGATCTGCTTCCAGGATGTACATATAGCCTGCTCCTCACTGTTGCTGGGCAGAGGGAAACAAGATTGAAGAGAGGCTGAGGGAGCTGGGCTTGTTCAGCCTGGAGAAGAGAAGGCTGTGGGGGGACCTCATTGCAGCCTTCCAGTCCCTGAAGGGAGCTTATAAACAGGAGAGGAGTCAACTTTTTAAAAGGGTAGACAATGGCAGGACAAGGGGGAATGGATTGAAGCCAAAGGAGGTAAGGTTTAGATTAGATATTAAGGGGAAGTTTTTTACAGAGAGGGTGGTGAAGGGCTGGAACAGGCTGCCCAGAGAGGTGGTGGATGCCCTATCCCTGGAGGTGTTCAAGGCCAGGTTGGATGGGGCCCTGGGCAACCTTGTGTAGCTCCAGGCCTGGAGGCTGGTCGCCCTGCCTGTGGCAGGGGGGTTGGAACTCTCTGATCCCTTGCTCTGATCTCTTGCGGTCCCTTCCAACCCATGCCATTTTATGATTATTGATTCAAGGCTTCATGCTCCTTTTAGAAGTTTGTTTCCCCACCTATTTTAGTTTTTGACACTCTATGGTTTCAGTGACCTCTTCCAAGGCTCCTGGGAGCACAAGTGAAGCTCCAGGATGGAGAATGCTGTAGGCAGATTCTAGCACAGCTGCCTCTTACAAAGAACAATTTGATTTTTGTCTTTTACTCTTTCTGTGTGCCCACGTGTTTTCTGCTCCTACAAACCCTCCTCTAAAATTACATGCTTCGAATCTGCAGGAGCTGCGTTGCTTTTTTGTGGGGGTTTCGACTTGTACTCTCTGTGCAGACAAACTCATTACCAGCTGTAGTAACAGGCAGTTCTTCCCTCCTGCCCTTTAGGACTGCACTCCACTACGTCCGTGCACAGCCTGCTCGCAGCCCTACTCCTGGGCTTTTTCAACCAGCTATAAGGTGGCACAAAAGACATAAGGAACCTGCATTTAGGGCTTGGATGGTATATTCTGGCAGTGTGTTGAAGAGGGTATTCACTCTGTCTGTGGCAGGTCGCTGTTCTTGTAGCATCAGCTTGCAATTCTTTTTCACATGCACAGAACCTGCAGCAGGTGAGGAGCAGGGACAGCTCATGTGATGGGAAGGGGATGCCAGGAGCAGTAACCCTCCCAGCAGAAATGCACAGAGCTCATCACTCAAAGCCCTTAAAAATACCCTGCTTCAAGCCCAAAGAAGAAAAATTATTGTCTCTTCTTTTTGAGACAGGCTTCGATGTTCTACATGGGGAAGGGTCCTTGTGTAGGGCCATGTGCAACTGTGGTGATGAAAATTGCCAGCCTTTAGGTAGTTAAAATAATAGTGGTACTAAACTCGCTTTTTCTGGGTTTGTTGGAAAAGCTGGGTGTTTCAAACTGGTGTCTCTCCCCTTCTGCCAAAGAAGGCACTACAGGCCATCAATGGCACAAAAAAAGGCTTTATTTATGTTTCATTTTGCTTCCAGCTTACTGGTGCAGTCTCTTGTCTCCAGGCTGGGTTGCGGATAGGTGCTGAAGAGGCTGGACCAGACCTGACTTGGCTGCATTTGCTCTCTGTGCAGGGAGCCAGCATAAGTTATCCTTGCAGTTGAGCCCTGTTGCATGGGGCTGGATGGCTGGTTTGGGGTCAGCAAGCAGCTTTGGGGGGTGCTATTTAACTTGGATTAAACTTGGCAGGAAGTGGAAGGCAAAAGACTTCCAGTGTGCCAGCTAGAGGCACAGAGGCAGAGCTAGGATGTCCCTCTTGCCCCTGCCAGATGCCCTCAGGGACGGTCCCAAGCACATGCTGGTTATGGCATTGCTTCTTCAGCTCTACTGGTTGGTTCTGCTGTGAGGAAGATCCTGGTGCCAAGCCATGTGTGGCCAGGACAAATCACCCTGTCCTTCCACAGCTTCCCTGGCAGATCTCCTGGTTTTGCAAGGCAGGGATCTATCACTGCAGACTCCAGAGCTGGTCAGGTAGCAAAAGGCTTTTCTCTTATCTTCAAAACCATTACCAAACTCCCTGCCTAATTTCCCACAGGCTAATTGTCCTCTTTGCAGATGCTGTGCAGGACCTGCAGGCACCCTGTGTGAGCACTGTATTGAATGTGATTTCCCTTGCTACATTCTGTTCATATTTACAGCCTGAAGCTGAGAAAAGGCCACGGTTTCCTCCATCCAGCCTTTGAGCCTGGAAACCTGAGCACTTGCTTGAGGTAACCCAGCCTCAGGGGTACATCCCCATGGGGCTCTCACCCTGCCTCAGACAATGTGCAAGATTTTCCCCTGTTATTTTCAGCTTCCTGTCATAACCTGGGCCCAAAGACGAGGGCTGGGGCGGGGGGAAATGGATAATTCTAACCATACCTTCACTTAAATAATAATAAATCACCCCAGTTGACCAATGTTAATGCAAATAACATTCCCTAATGTCTTGGAAAGAGCAGGAGGATACTCTGCTGTATCTTGGAGGATACTCTCTCAGTTATTTCGGACACATACAAGCCATGATACAAAGGTATATTCCCATGTCTCTGCTGAGCGGTAGGGATGGAAAGTTGAAATGCTGTTTTCTTGCAGTAGTTTTCTGTCTCAGAACAAACTACCTTCTACCAAACTTTTTCTTGCTCCAAACAACATGCCCTTGTAAAGTCTGAGATTACTCACTTCAGCAGGAAATGTGAGGAGGAGGAGGAGGTGCACTACAGTTTCGCACCTTTTCTCTCTTGTTTTTCTGTCTAGAAACAAGTTCTGTTCTAGCTTGACTGATTGATTGAACCTTTTTCAAGTGCTGTCTGAAGGAGACAGCTTATCTTTTGCTTGATCAAAGATGTCTTTGGCTCTTAAACAAATTTTCTTAAAATCTGGGGTGTTTTCTTTCTTTTTGTTTGTTTCCTGGAAATTGTAGCACATGGTAAAAGGGAAAATTTCAAACAGGGCGAGTTGTGCTCAGCCTCGTCAGGTCTCTTGATGGGCTGCTTGTTGGTTGACTGCTGACTGAATGTGAGTCAGCAGTGTGCCTGGGTGGCCAAGAAGGGCAATGGCATCCTGGCTTATATCAAAAATAGTGTGGCCAGTAGGTCCAGGGAGGTGATTGTGCCCTGTACTCGGCATTGGTGAGGCTGCACCTCGAGTACTGTGTCCAGTTCTGTGCCACTCACCACAAGAAGGTCATTGAGGTCCTTGAGCTGAGGGAGCTGGGGTTGTTTAGTATGGAGAAGAGGAGGCTGAGGGGAGACCTTATCACCGCCTACACTGACCTGGCAGGAAGGTGTAGAGAGGTGGGCGATGGTCTCTTCAGACAGGTGACAGGACGAGGGGGAATGGGCTCAAGCTGCACCAGGGCAGGGTTAGATCACATGTTAGGAAAAAGCTGAAAGAGTTGTCAGGACCTGGAACAGGCTGCCCAGGAAAGGGGTTGAGTCACCATCCCTGGATGTATTTAAAGATGAGTTGGTGAGGTACTTAGAGATACAGTTTAGTAGAGGGCAGGTACGGTTGGACTCAGTGATCTTAAAGGTCTTTTCCAACCTAGTGATTCTGTGAAAACATCCTTTCTTTAGATAAGAAGTATTGCTTAGTCTTGTTGGTGCTTCCCCTTTCACCCTGCCAGCCCAGTTTCAAGTCATTTAAACAGCAGGCCTCTGCTTTTGGGTTTGGTGGTTCCCCAGGTCTCGGTGAGGGGTGGTGGGTGCACACAGGATGCCCACCACAAGGCTCACCATTTCAGCTTTGTCTGCCTGGAAGCTTCTCTCCAGTTCTTGCTATCATCTTCAGTCCCATCAAAGATATTCCCTCCCCTGCTAACTTTGCCAGGCTGCAGACAACACTTTCACAGAGCCTGAGACACACCGGGTGTCCTCCATTCATCTGTCTGTCTCTGCCGCTCAGTAAGAACTGGTTTTAAAATAGCTTGTGACATGGAGGAGAGTCAGAGTTTAATGATGAAAATACACGAAAATAACTCTGGTGATGGTGGATGTGCTTTTTTTTATTTTAAAAAGAAGAAAGAGAAAAGGCAGAGGTTTTTGTTTGGAGATCTGAATTGTCAGTAGGAGATCTTTAGCTGTGGTTGTTTAATGTTGTTGTCGGCATGAGCTGCTGTGTATGTTAACCAAGAAGGATGATTTAGCTTTTGCAGTATGTAAGGTCTGCTTGGAGTGGGAACATAGAGATGAAAATAGTTCAAATAGTGATTTTTAGAAGTGCTTCTCTAAAATAGCTTGCTTTTCTTCTTGGATCTTCTTGGATAGCCCACCATCCTAGTCTGCGAGAGGCTCTCAGTCTTTTCATGTGTCTAGCCACTTCTGGAGAGCAATGAAGTACTGCTAGTCTCCTTTCAGAGATGGGAGAGGAGGCACAAAAGAAGCAGACAACTGGGCTTTTGGAGAGCAAGGACTTGCCTGGGCCCTGGGATGCTGACCTCCTCTATGGAGGACCCACCAGCATGGACCAACTTGTGTTCCCACTCCATCCCTCACCCGCTCTTTGGACTCGATTAGTTTATGGATGTTTAGATGTCCTTAGGTTGTGCGTGGGATCTCCTGGAGGTCCTCAGACCAAGCACAGGCTACATCAAGCCTTGCCTAGCCTGCAAAGTAGTTCAGGAACTGAGGAGCTTGTGTAGTAACGGTGGCACTACTGTACTGTCCCAGGGTGGTGGAAGGAAGTTGCCCACAGTTAGCCCTCAGGAGGAGCTGGCAGGGTGTCTCTGGTCAGAGGGGCTTTGGGCATGTTGAGCAGCTGAGTAAAACCATTTACTTTTATACAATTCTTTCTTTGGGGTATGTGGGCATCACTTGTGAATCTGCGTTTTTACAGCTTGTTAAAGAATTTGCACATACCTTCTTTTTTAATTAAATAAGTGCAGCATCAGCTCTCTATTGGAGGTGGTTGAACTGAGAGATTATCCATGCCTGTCCCCGTGATTGAGCAGGAAGCTCAGGGCTTTGTGGCCACTGGGCACTAGGTGTGCAGCATCCATACACCAAGCTGGCTTCCTTACTTTCCTTGCCAGAAAGGCTGTAAAACATTCAAGTTCTGGAAGTTGTCCTCAGAATATTCTCATAGAAATTCTGGTAGGCTCATAGCCCACCCTGTCCCTGACTTTTCCAAGCGACATGGTGTGGGTGACTCATAGGAGGTGACCTGTGATGTTCTCCACCTCCACACCGTGGTCTTCAGGCTTGAAAGTATGTGAGAGGTAATGTCTCAGAAGCTGTGTCACAAGCTTCAAGAAACCATGTGTTGTTTCCCATCCAAAAGAAGAAGAGAAGGAGTGAAAATATTGCTTTCCAAGACTGCCTGTGAGGCTCGAGATGAAAAAGATCTTCCCTTAATCCTTTTTCCTGGGCTGAGGCTTTTTTTGGAGGTTTCAGAGCAGCAGTGGACTGTACCTGCCGTGCGGACTGCATTGCTGGAGTAAAAGGGCAGGCAAAGCCCTTTCCCTTGCATTGGCAAAGAGCTCCTGCACCAGTCAAACCAAACATGACTTGACCTGCGCCTCTGACCAAGGCCCTTGCTAGCAGGATTTTCCAGAGGAGGTTCTGTAAGTGGTTGCATTGTCAATCCTTGAAACTTGAGGTTAATCAGAAGGTGATCGGGGGGGAAGCAAGGAGAGTGTTGGGCTGGCAAGGGCAGGAGGAGAGGAGCCAGCTCCAGAGTCTAGCCTGGAGGAGCTCGGAGTAAAGGGGTTTGTCTCCTGCCTTTGGGGTGTCCAGAGGGACAACCTAGTGCTGGGGGGGGCTTTGCATGTCACTCTGCTCATCCTGGACAGCCTCCATTCAGTTTGCCTCCTGGCTTTATTTGCTAGCTCTATTTCTGCTGGTATTTTTATGGATTTGGGGTTTGGCTTGTTTTGTTTTGTTAGCAGAGCAGCTACACTTTTACTACAGGCAGGGTGATGCTGGGCTTTCTGCTGAAAGCTGCCAGATCACAGCGATGATTTACCCAGCAGAGCTCACCAGGCCAGGCTCCTGTCATAGCAGAAGTCACCAGGGAGGGTTCTGAAGGCAGCAGTCGCTTCTCAGCCCATGCTCAGTCACCAGCCTAGTATTCCATCGTTGCTATTTCTTACTTGTATTTTGTGCTGGCTTCTCCCTTCCTCAGATCAAAGCTTGGTTTTTTTTATTAATCAGTAAAAAAACCAGGGACATGTATCTGTTTGATCGTGCACAGAAAAATACCCAGCAGGGTGAGCTTACTCTGGATCTGTGCAAACTCACTCTGCTAATGGCTTGCTTAGGTAGAATAAGATCAAAGTTGGGAGGAGTTCCAAGTTTTCTGTGCTCTTGTTAGGTGGCTCCATCTTGGGGTTATTCACTTGCACACCAGCTGCAGAGGAGGGGCCAGCCAGGGAGGAGAGAGACACGACGGCAGATGGGAACTTGCAGACAGGAGCAGAAGTTCCTGAAGCTGTTGGAGCCACTTTTTCCAACAAGTGTGGTTGATCCTCATGGAAAGGGGGAGAGAGATGCAGAGTTGGCATGTGACTATTGAATGGACACACTTGGTATGAAGAGAGGTAGCAAGAGAAGCAGGCAGTGGCAAGGTATTTTTTGGTATGACTACATCTAGGCTTGCCCTATGGTGACAGACTGCAGAAAGAAGTTGTAGCTTGGAAAGCACTGGGGAGGAGGTCACCATGGCAAAGGCCCAGTCCTGAATCCTGGTCTTGCTCTCCTTTTAGCATCATGCATCACTCTATTTCAAAAACTTGGAGGAGTTGTAATAACGTTTTAGGTCTTCCCTGTATGTCAGAGAAGCATGCCTAGCCAGCAGAGAAAAGAAATGTTCTTGGGGTGTGAGAGGATTAAAAAAGAGCATCTATGTGTTTTATAGAGCAACTCAGACCCTGGGCTTTGTCTCTTGTGATAAACTTGTTCCTGGATGTCATCTGGGGCAGTGGAGAGGGGTGATCTGCTCTGCTTGATCTAGAGGCCATGTGCCTGCAACTGGCCCAACCAAAGGTATTGATGTATTACCTTCCCATTACTTAGCTGGCATTACTGGAGCTTCTTTTAGAGAATAAATGTTCCAACAAATGCCAAAATCACTCAGAGCTTACTGCTTGAGCCCCAAAGCTGCTGCTGTTTGCTTGTAATAACAGAGGTAGCGAGAGGTCCCTGCTGGGACCAGAGCTGATGCTGCAGTAGGGCACTGGCTGGGTGGTAGCTTCTCGCTGGGCAGGGAGGGGGCTTCCTTCCTCTGCAGGTAGCTCTGGTGGGTTTTCTCACCCCTTCCTGAAGCTTAGGTCAAGAAATATTATTTCTGTAATGTCGAGCTGCTTTGGGTTGCTCCAGTGTCTGACCTGCACATTGATGCTGGGCCAGTGTGTAAGGACCCAGGGGCTGTTTGTGTTGCTTGTGCCACACCCCAGCCTGGTTTCTGAGCATGGAACAGGGGGTTCTGTGGGAGTGTGCTCCTTGGAGGGCCCCCATCACTCTGACCCGTTCCCAGCAGCGCAGGTGGGCTGAGCAGGCAGGGCATGATCTGCTGCGGGCAGAAGAGGCTATGGGTGCCTGTGAGTGCTCCAGCCATGGTTTTGTCTGCAGCAAGTCAACAGGGCACCTCTTCTGAGAGCAGAGAAGGTGGCACCACAGGTCAGTGGCCAGGGATGCGACTGGTGGCCTTCTTGTTTCCTATCCACAAAGGATGAGCGTGGTTGGAGAGAGAGTGGGCAGTGTGGATGGACCTGTAAATCATGGTTGGAGAGGAGAAGCAATAAATCGAGTGTTCACAAAGAAGGAATTGTATAGACAGCCCATAGATCAGTGTGTGTACATACAGTGATCCATGTATGGTCAGACTGTAAGGGAAAAGGAAGGATGTGCCTGCTCGATATCCCTGCAAAGATGTATTGTGGCTGTCAGAAACCAAAGCACAAGGCACTCTCTTTGATAACAAATACTAAACTTTTCTGAAACAACCACAAAATACACTGTTAGGCACCAGGGAAAAGGTCCCCCAGACTGACAGTTAATAACTGAAGCCTCACTGAAACATACCGCTCGCTTATGTTAACCACAAAAGACCTGTGGTGTTCAGCAGTTTGCAGAGCAGCCACATCTGTCCAGGAGAGTTTGTACTTAAAGCCCCAAAATCCTGGGGATGAGAGCCACCCCCCATGCGGTCCTCTCCCCTGTCAGGGACAAAGCAGTACCCACACGGGAAGAACCTGATGCGTTTTCCCCCGTGCAAAATAAGCTGATGTCTCTTTTTTCTAGTCCTGTGCCCATTGCTGGGGTCTCTGGCCTCTCCCCTGAGGGCAGCGCTCGGCTACTCCAGCCCTCTGCATCTCCCTCCCTTCAGCTGGTTTCCTGCCCAGCTGTGCAAGCAGTGATGATGAGGGACGTGTGTTCAGTTGTAGCTTTTCCTTAAATCGCCTGGTGCTGCAGAGTAATAAAACATTTATTAGATGTTACAAAACGAAGCCCAGAACAGCAGCACGGTGAGCAGGTAGATACTCCTTCTCCATGCTGTGGAACTCAGCAGCGGGTGCCCTGAGGGGGAAGAGCGTTAGGCTGCGCTTGGTCCTGTGCTGTAAGCCAGGCTCTAGACAAAGGCAGAGGTGCTTCCCCTGAGAATTAAGTGCCGTCCTCAGCTGAACCGATTGCTGCATGACATGGGTGATTGATGGGCTGAGCCATCCAGGACGGCACCTCTCTACCTCAGGGATTCCTTTAGCTTGAAAGCCTTGTGTTGGGTGTGGTAGCGTAAGGCAGGTTGCAGGGGACCTCTGGAGGTGTCTGGCCCCATTCCCCTGCTCAAAGCAGGGCTCGCTCACAAACTGAATCATGTTCATGCAATCAGGCTGTGAAAGTTTGCAAGGCTGGAGATGCCACAGCTTTTCTTGCCCCCTGTCTCAGTGCCGGCCCACCCTCAAAGCCACATTATGCAAGAATTCTTCTAAATTCCTATGAAACTCTCCTTTCTGCTACCTTTCAAGGCATGTAGTCTGTGGCTCTGGGACATTTAATACTGTTGATGTGCATCACACAGAGCTTGGAAAGACAACTGTCCTGGGAATGCAAGTCATCTTGTTTTCTTCACACATGCAGATTTGAAAGTTCACTTTAAAAAAGTGAAAATCTGCAGAACTTGCTCTAATTCTTTCATGTTCAAAGCACACAAACCTGAGGCTCTGCTTTGAGCCCACCCGTGATACAGCATGAGGTACAAACCCCAAGCTCAGCTCACGTGCTATCATGTTAGCACAGACCCTGGCTGTGACCTGTATGACTGTGTGTGTTCCAGCATGCTCAGGCGCGGCAAGAGCGCTTTGGAGGGTGGCTGGATTAGGGAGGCACGTTACCCTGTGTAACTTATTTTCAGGGAATTTTCCTGCAGCAAACATCTCTTTGCAGCACATGTGCTCTGCTAGCATAGGCAAAGGAGGCTGGAGATGATGTGCAGAGATAGTGCCAGCTGTTTGCTGACTGGAGCAGCGCTGGAGAAGGTGCCATGGCTCTGTGCATCCAGGTTTGCGTTCAGCTCCGAGTCAGATGGAATGTATGCAGAAATAACACGTAGTAAGAAAGCTGCTGGTGAGTGTTTGTGCCAAGGAGGCTGGTGCACTGTTTGATAAGAATCTGTATCAAACAAATACAAGAAATTGCCTCTGTGATTTGCTTGTGAGCATGGTGGGGACATAGAATCATAGAATGGCATGGGTTGGAAGGGACCCCAAGGATCAGAGAGCTCCAACCCCCCTGCCACAGGCAGGGCCACTAACCTCAGGCCTGGATCTACACCAGGTTGCCCGGGGCCCCATCCAACCTGGCCTTGAACACCTATAGGGATAGGGCATCCACCACTTCTCTGGGCAGCCTGTTCCAGCACCTCACCACTCCTTCTGTAAAAAATTTCCCCCTAATATCTAATTTAAACCCTCCTTCCTTTAGTTTTAATCCATCCCCCTTGTCCTGCCATTATCTGCCCTTTTAAAAAGTTGA
>VZTU01013287.1:345519-532453 GCA_013400835.1 Zapornia atra
AAAAAAAAATAGACCAAGATTGTAAGGAGGCATTTGGAAGCCCAGATCTAGTCACTGATGAGCTCTTCCCCATAGTTTAGTCCATTATGGAAAAGACCTCTGCCAAGATTCTTACAAAAATCCATGCAGTCCATTAGGAATGCCAGCCCAAAGCTCCATGGGTGCCCCACCTGATACCTGTGCCAGGAGGTCACCATCACAGCCCCAATTAATTAATTTTTTAATATGCATGTGTATATCTGGCAGCTGAAGTGCTCACGTGCTTTAGGCAGATGAAGGCTGTGGGTGGAACACTGCTGCCTGAGCACACCACAAGATTAACTCAGGAGAGGTCGTTTGGGTCCAGAGCGGCTGTATGCAAGCAGGGTGTTCTGTCCAAGGGAGAAATGACTCTGCTGTAACTGCTCTCAGTGTGGGACAGCTGTTAATGGAGAAAAGCAGCGAGGGTTGGAGAAATGAATGAAGGTAAATAGGATAAACCTCTTCCACCCAGTGCAGTACCCCTGCTTACTCACAGCCCTCTGCTTCTCTCCTGTATGATGGTACCTGGATTTGTACTTGCATCAGGGTGGTGAGGCTCTGCCCCCCCCCACAATCCCCCCAAGCCTCGCACCCACTGGACTTAAAACCACCAGGGTTGGACCTCCTGCAAAGGCTGGGCTGCTCGGTGGCTGTGCTTTGGAGGGGAAGCAGTGCTGTTGGGTTTTTCCTATTTGTGAGCACACTACAGGAGGTAACTAAGTGAGAAGTGGTTTGTGTCCGGCTCTCAGTTGCCGTGCTGGATCCGCAGAAGCTGTTGGCTTGCTGTATATAGATTTCTAGCCAATCACTGGTGCCTCTAATAGGGAGTGATAAAATAACACCCCTGCCTTTAAAGCAGTTAAGCTTCCAGGTGAGTGTTGAGTGCACGTGCTCCTTTAAGCCTGTGGATGGGTTGGTGACACTGCTTGGCCCTGCTTAAAAGCTTTGGAGCATGACGTTGGGGCTGATGCTGCCCCCCCTGCCCTGGTCCAGCCCCTGTGGGGAGGTGCTGCCCACCAGCCTCCTCAGGGGTGCTTCTGGGATTCTCAGCGATGCCCTCGGTGCCTGACAAGGAGAGGAAGAAGTGTAATGTTAGGCAGTGGAGTGTGCTGGGCAGATCTCGTTAACCTGTGGGTCTGATCACCCTCCGCTTCCTGGCTGGCACTGACTTTCTGCACCAGCTCCTGTGCTGCAGAAGCTGAATGTGATGACTTCTGCTCAGATGGGCTGCTTTCTTGACAACATCCATGCTGGTGGCACAGGCACAGATCGATGCACCAGTGCTGTTGCACAGTCCAGAGGGGATGGAAGACCGAGGGTCCCGTTTAGCCGAGGATGGAGCCACGCTGCAGCCTGTTGTGATCCGAGAGGATCTCCTTTTTCCTGGAGGAGGACAATACTTGCACGGAGCTCATGGATGAGGAGGAGGCAACTGACACTCCAGTAGAGACAAACCCGATGGATGATTCATTTCCGCAGTGCCCAGGAGCTGACGTGCAAGCTGCATGTTGGGAGTTTCTAGGAATTTCAAGAAGCATAGCTTGTTTGGGGAATGGCCCATTGAGAAAGAGCAGATAATATTGCTGCTAGGTGGCATTCTAGGAGTTGAACAAGCAAGGGCTTCTGGAGGTTGTCCCAAGAAATAACTTGGGGGGGAAATAATAAAAATGCCGTGCACAGTGTGAAAATCCTGAACGAAAAGCCTCTCAGCTCAGAGTATCTGTGCTCTTCATTCATCTTTCCTTGTGTCTCAACACCCGGATTTCAACATTATCTGTAGTTTTCCTGTTTCTTTTCTTGATTTCTTAGGGCCTCTGTTGCCCTGTGGTTTCTACCTGATGATCACAGTGGTTGCTAATACAAAATCATCAATACATTTCATTAACATCCCACTTTTCTTCCAGGTAATTAAATGCTTAATAAAAACAGACAGAGTGCTTTTCCACCAGAGTCTCCTATTCGATTTCTACATTGTCTCTGGCTCCTCTTATCCCTGACCTGGTTTTCTTTTCAATTCCATCAGGTGCTTCCATCAGCTCAGATAGGTTTGGAGCCTGCTTTACATCTGATGCTGTTGCGTGTTGCCCAAGGGCTTGTGATATCTAGGGTGCTATTGGCAAGCACCACAAAGGGTTTTAGGTGCCTGATGTCGCAGATGGACTCTTAGAGCCAAAAATTTGGATCCTGCCAGCCTTAAAGCCAGGCCATGCTTTTCCACGGGCTCATTGCAGAAGATGACAAAGGATGAGGTGGGTCAGAATAGAGGGATGGTCCTTGCTCCAGCCCTGCGATGCTGAGCCTTGTTGTATGTGTATGAAGTCGGGGCTGCTGTTTTGGGGGTGGGGATGACCCATCTGTCTAGCACCCGCAGGGATGGCAGAGGCTGTTCTGTGTTTGCCGAAGCAGAGTGTATTGAGTCTTGCTTTATGTCACTTTGATGAACACCTCTCTGTAAGCACCAGGATAAAGTCATCCCAGATTATCACATCAAATTGCCATTGCTCACTAACCCTCCTTAGCATGGTGTTGCAGAATTAATTACCAGTATTCATGATGTTCGTTACCGCAGTCCCTAAGCACCCTGCGTGGCGCATCATCTAGATCTAGAGATATTTATCGTTGCATTTACCAAGTGGTCCCTCTCCTGCTTTTTATCACTAGCTGTGTTTACCAGGCTTCATTACGCTCTAGTTGTTTGGATCTCTGCAGTTTTTGGTACTTTATTCAAAGCCATTTAGACACTTAGAGCAATTAATTTTATTTTTATTTTCCATTCTAATGGGCTGGTTTCTTCTGCTGGCATACAAGTGATAAAAACCCAACCTCTTTGTTAGACCTTTTGGTCATTCATAAATAGTTAATTCTCACTGCTCTCTTCTCAAGTTTGAAGTTCTCATGTATGCATCTTGGTTGCTTGCTTCTCTTTTGTCTAAACTAATTCTTTTCCTCAAACATGAAGTAGCCACGTGGCAAACCAATCACAACCACAGTTAAATGCTTGTAGTGCTTCAGCGTGTTATCTGCATCTTAAGAAAGTTGTACTGGTGTTGCTGGTACATGACATGTGTGCCTGCTGTGACTTTGACTGCCACGAGCTGAAGAGACGGGAGGGGTTAGCTGTCTCTGTTTTCAAACTGACAGATAAATTGGCAAAATAATGTCATGTTTTCTTACAAGGCTGAAACAAACCCTTGTAAACTTTCTGACAATGTAGTTGTGCCAAAATTAGAACTGTCTTGTAAGTTGTATCAGCTGTGTGCTGGACAGGAACTGTTCTGAGCTGCACAGAGGAAGCAGAGACAGTCCGTGCTTGGATAAGGAGAGCAGGTTTGGCCTCCTATGATTTCTTAGGCATTAAATGGCATTAATTTTTTTCTTGTGAGGCTTCCTGTTCAGTGATGAAACCTCATCTTCTGCAGGGGAGGAGAGGCTGAGCAGGGAAGAGATTGCTCTCCAACAGTCTCTTCCAAGCATTCACATAGCAGCTTGCTTGGTACTTGGGCATACCTGGAGCGGTAAAAGTCTTGTGTGCATCTTGTGTTGCCAGAATTGTTTAGAAAAAGATCAGTTCAGGGTGCTTGTAGATGTTCATGATGCTTGAATGAATTTGCCAGGGTGAAGAGAGTGTGTGTGTGTACCCACGCATGGCTGATTCCTCATCTCTTGCTGCTGTCCCCAAAGGAGAGCAGAAGTGCACATCATAAGCACACAGATAAGATATCGCAGAAGAATTAGTGGGGTGGTTTTCCTCATACATAAACCTTTCTTGACTAATTTTCTCTTTCTGGTGTGTTTTGCAGATAAGTAAGCAGCAGCTCCAGACGATCAAAGATCGTTTCCAGGCCTTTCTCAACGGAGAAACCCAGATTGTAGCAGATGAAGCATTTATAAATGCTGTCCAGAGCTACTATGAGGTAAGGAGAGACAATACAATATTCATATTAATCCCTGTTCTCACCCCTGTTCAGAGATGGGGTCAAATTCTGATCTAATGGATTGTCCTTTATTGAACAGCACAAAACAAAGGCAAATGTAATGCCTTTTATGTCTGTTGTCTCATACGTCACAGTGTTTGTGATGTTCATGGCTTGAATGTACAACCTTACAGCAACCGTGGCAACCCCTACACCACGGTGTATCCTGTAGCTTGAGTACGGGGAAGATTACCCTTCCTTTAGGCTGAGAAATATCTCCCTGATGCCTTTGAACAGTTTAAAACAGGAAAAATGGCACAATGTAAAATAAATGCCCTGTGTTCCCTGGGAAAATAACAAAGGAAAACTGGGCAGCACGTTCAATTCTTACTGAAGCTTTTGCATTCTGTCTAATTGACTTTGGGATTTTCAGCAAGTCTTCTCTTTCCTCTTTGGTATGACAAGTGCTCAAAACCAAAGGAGGAGGGAGGAGGATGTACATCTACAAGACTAGATGATACCAAAGAACATGAAGCATCATTCATAATTGTGCAAAAGAATAATTATGCCTGTCTGTCTTTTTGCTCCTCTTTGTGTGCAGCCCTTAATGCTGCCTTTCATATCTCTTCTCAGAAGGGAAGAGCTTCTGGTTTGGAAGGAAATCAGTGCTTGTGATTTGTATGGGTGTAGCTTTTTTTTTTGCCTGCCTTTCTACAAACTGTTTCCCTTTCTCCCTAGAGCTGTTCTGTCATAAAAGGTGAAGATTTTGAATTTCTTACATAAAATATTTCTCTGGAAGTGGAATCTAAGAGGGGACCAAATCATATACTAAGACCAAAGAGAATTTTAACTGTATAAAAATGGCAACAGCTGCTTCTGTGTAACGAAAGCACAAATTATCCCTGGATTAACTCTATTAAACTGGCCTAATAGTTACTGCTCTGCCATTCTCTGTACAGGAAGGAAGCTGAGAGTAATTTACATCTCTTATCAGAACAGAAATTGCCAGGGGATCATCAGTTTATCACAGCTTCACGGAACAGATGCTCTCAGAGAAAGTTTTCAAGATGGCGTCAGCTGCATTTTACAATGTAAGAGCAGTGTAATCTGTTCAGACAAGACTGTTGGGCAGGAAAAGGAAAGTGCTTATAAACAGGCAAAGTATATCCCTGTTTCACTGGTGGGACTGGCTGGAAGTGTGTCCTGAGCAGCTCCAGAAGTCCTGTGCTGTATGATTACCCCAAGTAATCAAACTTAGGAAGAGCAGTTGATCACTAAATGTCTGCAGGCTCCATCTTCAGTTCAACCAGACACCTCACCTGCTCTGTCCTATTTAAAACAGGCTGCAAAAGGCATAATGCATCCTTACGTGTACTTTAGCACAGCTTCCTTTTTCTTCTTTTTAACTATCAATCTCCTTTAGTTCACAACTGTGTGCTCTCAACCTCAGTGCAGCTGTAGCTTGGTGGTGTGTGAATTCCTTGGCACCATCTGTGGTGGCACCAGGCAGTCTCACCATGGGAAGCCTCTGCTCCCTCAGCATGTCCCTGCTGATGGGGTTCTCCTTCCTCCCTTCTCTGCAGAGAAGTGCCCACCCTTGCTTGAGCCATGGTGCCATCACAGCAGATCCTGCTTAGCTCCTGCAAATATCAGTTCTGTGCAACCTAACTATCCCTTGGATGGATGTTATCTAGAAATTGGCATTTAGGTACTGACAGTAAAGCTGCATGATGGCTTGGAAAATGCTGAAGCTTGGTTTTTTTTGCTCAGCTGAAGCTGGACATCTCTCTGCAGGACATTGCTGGTGTTTGATGGGACCCACTTATGGTGCAGAACAGGTTCCTTACCTGGGGAATAATCATCTTCTTTTTTCTGGAGAAAGAAAATAGGTAAAGGCAGTGCTGTAGGTCAAGAATGTATTTGCTCTTGCCCTGAATATGTTTGCATGGCCACGTTCTACCGTTCAGTCTGCTGTCAAGGAGTTGTCAGTCTTAGACTGGTTCACAGGCTGCCATCAAATTAAAAGATTGAGTGATCTGAGCAGGCTCTGCTACAGGTCTGCACAGCACTGCTGTGCTGCAGACCCTGTGTGCGAGGCAGGCCCAGCACACTCTAACAGACACTCCAGGAGAGCTTTTCTCCTGTCCTTTTACTTCTAATGACTAAAGCCTCATCTGGCAGCCAGCGCTTTATGCAGCAGTCCCTCCAGCGGGTATTATGGAAATGATTTGTTAGACCCATTTCCACTCTGCTGTGGGAAGCTAGAGCCGGGGCCATGCCTGACGTGGGGGGATCAGCTGTGGATGTAGCAGGAGGTGCCTGACCCAGCTCTGGAGGGCCGGTTCACCTCTGTGTGCACCTAGACTAGGATAGTGCTCCAGCAGTCCCTGACTCCTGGCAGCCCTGCTAGGCAGTCCTACGGCTGAGCGATTCACCTGCTAGTTTCTAAAGAAAGCAGCTTGCTCTGCAGGACCAAACACCTCTTTTATCTTTTTTTATCCTCCTATTTCACGGTCTCTTTCTGCTGCTTTGTGTCTGACTGGCACTCCCCCACACCTGCCTCCTCCCTGCCAGCCGCAGCCCTCCTTTCCTCTGCTGCTCCACACCCAGGCAGGATAAATCCAGGCTGAGGGGAGATGGAGAGTCTGGTCCTTCTGTTCGCAGTGCCATCCCCCCTGCAGCAGGGCTGAGGCCCATGAGAAACAGCAGCCATGGGTGCTAGTGGGTATGGGAGGTCATTTGCACTGTCACACAGGGTCAGGCCAAAGGCACCTGGAGCGGATGATTAGAGAGGGGATGTGGCAGCCAAGGATGCCACAGCAGGGCTGCTCTCCATGACCTCCCAGCGTTTCCAGCAGTCAGTGCGCTGGGTTTGCCTCAGCTGTATTGGGAGCTTGGACTTCAGTAACGCTCATCTGTTACCTAAAAGCACCTGTACACACCCAGGGTGTTACTGCTCGTGTTGAAACTCTGCAAGGAAACAAAATGTGTGCTGGTATTGTTTCAGCATGGACTGAAGAGGCTGCTGGTGGCATCCCGCCTCCCTCATCTGCAGGGAGTGCTTCTTGGCACAGTGATATTGGAAGGAAACAACCCAGCTCTTCCTCAACATTTCTGGGCTGGTCCTGGAGAAAAAACCACTACTACTCCCAACAGATGCCTGTGCCATCAAGCATCTGGGAACATGGAGTGCCATGTTGCTGAGTGGTATAAAAAAAAATAATCTGCCATGTCCTTAGGTCATCCTCAAGCTCTTTAATTATTGAGAGCTGACAGATACACCCTGATGCTGGCACAGCTTCTTCTCAGCCTGCTGCATTCATCCGTTCTCAGCATCATTAATAAAACAGCAGTTCTTGCTGGGCATCGATTGCTCCCCTGTGTTCAGGGCATCAGAGAGGAGCGCTGCACAGTGTCCCCCTGTCCCCTTCTCACCCGTCAGCTCTGCGTTGCTCCCATGGCATCTCCTGGTCTGCAGGGGGGATCTGTTATGTTTAGGCCCCTTTGCTGTTCTTGCAGTGGGAAGAACATTTTCATCAAAGGCCTTCTCCCTCCCGCCTGCTGTCAGTGTGGTGCACCTTGCCAGCTGCTCTCTCTGCAGGGCCTTCCATGCAGCCACAAGCTGTGCTGAACCACCTCGTGTTACCTCAGTCAGGCTGCAGCAGGAAGGGATTTGGCCTCATCCACCCATGCCTCTGCTGCCTTTCTGGGTGTCTGACTTGTTCTGATGTGTTACCCGTCAGTTGGCAGCAGTCAGACCACTCATCCTTTCCCAGGGCATTTTAACAGTGCTTTTAAAATTGCCCAGGCTAGAAAGACCAGGGAATGGGAGAAGCAGAGACACATGCTATTTAATGGAACGTAACATTAAGATAAAGAATACAATGCCATTCTTACCATCTTGTGACAGCAGGGCAGCCTGCAAAGATCTCTTCCAGTCTAGTAGCTTAATGTAAGCCTGGGCCTGGCACTGGTCAGAGGTTTCCCAGGGGCCTGGCTGCCCGGATGACGCCACGCAATCCTGCTGACGGGAGCGGTATGACTGGGCTGAATTTGGCTGGGTATCGCTGTGCAGTGACTTCATTACTGAAACATTTGATGGAGATAAATGTAATCCTGTTTTCCCAAATGGCATTTATGTATCTGGTGAGGTGCAACTACAGCATCGTGTGAAGTCCTAATTGCATCAAGACGTTCTGTTTTAGTGGATGCAAAACAGAAGCTTTGCCCGATTTCATTACACTGCCCAAAGTACAGCTGAAAACTCTGTCCATCTGGCAACACGTGGTTGTTGAATGAGGAGTTGGAAAGTCTTGGTAGCCGGTTAGTGGGCTTCCAGGCAGTGAAACCATGCTTTGTGGTACTTAAAGGGGATGTTGAATATTACATTTTTTTAATTAAACTGACACCATTTGAAGTCACCCTGTTTTTGCAGGTATTTCTGAAAAGCGACCGTGTTGCCAGGATGGTGCAGAGTGGAGGGTGCTCAGCGAATGACTCCCGGGAGGTCTTCAAGAAGCACATTGAGAAGAGAGTGCGCAGCCTGCCAGAAATCGATGGCCTCAGCAAGGAGACGGTCCTGAGCTCTTGGATGGCAAAGTTTGATGCTATTTACCGTGGGGAAGAGGATCCCCGCAAGCAGCAGGCCAGGATGACAGCAAGCGCTGCCTCGGAGCTCATCCTCAGCAAGGAGCAGCTCTACGAGATGTTCCAGAACATTTTGGGGATCAAGAAATTTGAGCATCAGCTTCTGTACAACGCATGTCAGGTAAGGTCCTTCTCCTTGGCTGGGTGCAATGGAAGGGGCTTTCTTGGGGCAGGGCTTGCCAATGGGAAATGCTGCTGTTATGAACTGGAAACTTTGGATTGGACCAGACTGGTTTTGAGAGAACTTCCACTAGGAAAGGGGGTTTTGGTTCGTGGTGGGACTTCTACACTGCCAGTTATGTTCTGACTATCCAAGTGAGCTGCTACATCTTTCTCATGCTTTCTCTTGGTTTATGGCTTAGGGTTTCCTGCAGATGTTTTAGAAGGTCTTTATATTATATGAAGTTTTATTTCCTGAAATCCCATAGGATTGTTGAGATGGAAAACCTTTATTCCTCCAGCTTCGTGTCTGTATGAGCAGGTCTTTGGTGGTGCTTAAGTGAGCCGTTCTGCTGTGACCTGCCTTTCTGCCGTCACATCACCAGTCCACATGACAGAAGTATGTTCTTGTAGCCTGCACTAACCTTATTAGTACTTGAAGCTCAGATGCCCCAGAGGTGGATGTCTTATGCAAACTCATGTACTGAGGTTGTGCGGGCTCTCCTTAAGTAGACAGAGCAGGTGACACTAGCCTACCCGTGGTGGAAGGAGAGAGCATCCCAAACTCCCAGGCCCTCTGGGCAGCTCTGCTTGCACTATGACTTCCCAGATAGATTAAAACCTTTCCCATTTCTCTCTGTTTTCCCCCCAGTAAGAAACTGTTCCCCAGAGGCGTGGAGCTGGAACTCTGCAGTGCTGCTTGCCTTCCCAGCAGCTCTTGCTGAGGGCTGTCAGTGGCAGTCCAGGCTGTTGGTGACCCAGATTATGGTCCCCTGCTATCAGATATAAATATCACAGGCAGGATAGAGGATGTCAGAGTCATGGGGAGGGTAAGGTAATGCTGTGGAAAGTTTTTGGAGGAGGAGCAGACCTCAATCTCTTCCCTGTAATTCAGGGGTTTGACTTCTTATTGAAATTAATACATTTGAGACCAATTCTGTCTGTCTTCTGTCTAGACATTCCCAGTTCTTTTCAAGACACAGAAAATTGTTTGATCTGGTTTTTTCTCCCATGAAGAGTTTAATTATCTTGTAGTTGTTCTTCATGTCAGACCTTTAAGGTGGAGTGGGGAGAGGATAATAAATATCCCCGAGTAAGGCGTCTTCATGGCAAAAAGGCAACAGCAAGGACTGCGTCGGTGCTCATAAGTTATGTTTACAAACTAGATTTCATGCCTCTCTCCTCTGATGGAGAGCTTGTCTGAAATCAAACCCTTAATATTTTCAGTGCTGCGTTGAGAGCTGAATCACCTCTGCAGTTATTCCTTTCACTTAAGTCCACCCAAACCCTGTGTCTCCCTTGACCTGTGCTCGGCTAAGGAGCTAGGATGGCTTTGTGTGAGTGTGTGGGTGATCCTACCTTCTTTTTCTGTGGTTCCCAGTGATGCAGAAAACAGTATTTAATCGTGGCTGCCCTGCTTTGTGGGCGATCTCTGCTTACCAGAGTCTTTCTGGCTCCCACCGTGAACCCAGCGGCTGCTCCCTGCAAATTGTCCTGTTGCATTGAGCAACCTGTCTCCTGCAGCAGGTCCTAGCTTCGTGCTGGGAGTGAAGGATTTAGTTCTGGGTCTTTTCTTAATACTCAGAGGCAGCACACCCATACTTCAGGCTTTCACAGAAAGACATAATTTCTGTTGAAAGTGATGATTAGTATGGGAGTTACTCTGGTTTTAATGCCAGGATAGTGAGGATTAGCTATGCAGAAGGGACAGGTTTTTATGTGCAGCACAGCTCAGAAAGCTGCATGGCCAGCAGGCATTCCGGCATCTGGTGTTTTCCTGGGGTACGGTGCAAGTGGTTACAGTGCCAAGGTGTTGGCATGGTGGGATGGCAGCCTGTCCCACAGGGAGCAGAGGTGGGAGCAGTGACACTTCAGGCTTGGGTGCTGCCTGTAGTCATCTGGACTACTCCAGAGGAACTTCTGGAGCTCTCTGGCCACCAGCAGCCTTTAGGAAAGCAGCAGCAGCCACTCAGCTCTTCTGTCTTACCATGAAGCACCAAAATTGTTGCTGAGCACTACACCTTCCTGCAGGGTCCCAGCCATCACTTGTGTACAGTCTGTTGTGGAGTATAAGTGAAACTGATCAACCTAAAAGTGGGGGTTTTGCTGTCTTGTGTGGGGAGTTCCCATCACAAGTAGTAGAAAATGTGTGCCACTCGGCTGGTAGGTTTTCCACAGGGAAGAGCAGAAAGTGATATGCAATGAGCTGTGACTCAGTAACCTGGCTCCTCCCCTCCATGAACAGCTCCTCCCGATCTCTCATGATGAAGCATCAGCATCAGCCCTGGAACAGGAGATCTTTCCCTCCTAAAATTTAATAGCAAATTATTTCCTGCTGTAACTGGAAAAGCTTTTGGTGTTTGCACAGAGCAGATTTCAAAGCCACAACAGCAGCTGGGTGCCTGATGGCTGCAGGCTGGAGGTGAAAGTCAAGCCCTCTGCACTGCCCTTTGTGGCCTGGAAGTTCTCCTGTACCGTAACTTCCTGGACAGTGCTGAGCTGCTCTGCACTGATCAGTGTGGGAAGTCTGACACCAGTTAGGGAGCCAGAGGTGCCTGCCAACATTATGGCAATAGAACGGAAGACATCTGGAGAACAGCTGGATGGGTGCTGGGGGGAAGGGGACCAGGGGTAGCCAGAGGGGAGGACCAGGTCCCTGCTTCTCATGTACGCAGTGCTGTGGTGGTGGCAGGGCTTGGACGTGCTTCTGCAGGACTTCCAGCCTTTCTCTCTCCCCCAGCCACTTTGCATTTTCTTAGATCTTCATGGACAAGCCATCTTCCCTAAACACCTCTGCTGCTCTGCCAGCCTGTCCAGAGATGGGCAGCGAGCTCCCTTCCCAGGTTCTTGCAGCACAGAGTGTACCTGCTGAGCTCTGCGGCCCTGGCCCCACAACCCCTAAAAATGGCCATTTATTTCTCACCCTGCTGTTGTGTTCCAGTCCAGATTGTGCTTCAGTCAGCCAGCCAAAGCAGTGCTCATCTGCCTCCCTGCGAAGACACGCCGACTCTGTGGAGGTAGTGAGTTAAATTACTGTGGTCTGACTCTTGTCTCATCAGAGTTAATTGGAAGTACAACTTAAATCCTTTGCTTAATAATTTGATTGAAGCTTCTGTTGCCTGTTCTGTAAGAACAAAATATTTGATATCTTCTGTTTGCGAATAAGCTTTTAAGTAAAGGAAAACACTGTCTGGCGTTTTCCTGGATGTATTGAAGTTGTAATATTCCCAGACAGACGGGCTCAAGTTGTGCACGTGTGGGTGATTAATACATTTGCTTTCCTGCCCCGGGCAGCATACAGGCAGCTCCTACCGGAGCCTGACCCAGCAGCACACCTTGGTCAGCCCCAGGCTTTACACTCAGATGGAGTGGACCTCCCAAACAAACCTGGGGGAAAACACGAGCTTCTCAGCAGGGCTTTGGCACCATATAAGCTACTCTTAGTTTTTGACCTACACTTGTCTGCCGTGCACGGGACGAATTGGGAAACGGAGCCTTGTCCCTGGCTGGCAGGCTGTCTGAATGCCATCGCTCTTCCAGAGCGGCAGCGTGGTGCTGTCAGAGCAGTTTATCAGTCACCTGTGCTTGGGAAAGCAAAGCCAGTTGGCTTTTGCTATTGCTCCAGTTGGCTTTTCCCAGGGTGCTGGCTGCTCTGACACACTCTCCCTCACATGGACATGCAGGGTGAAACTGCCCCAGAGGCCATGCAAAGAGGCAGGGGGTATGGAGGCTCCTCCTAATTACTGTCCTAAAGCGTGAGCAGGAATGGTGCTGACGCTGGCTTGAACTTTTGCGGTCTGAAGAAGACGTTTTCCTCTCTGTAGCCTCCTGCTACATCATATTCACTAGTTGCATAATGATGACATCACTGGGACGGCATTCCCATCCATTTCTTAAATAGTATTTTGTTTGTGCAGCAGAGTGATTTCTAAAGGGATATTTTTTTTAATACAATATCACCAGGTGGTATGAGATAAGTGTATTCTTCATGTGATAGCCCTCAGATAGCGGGATCTGAGATCACAACAGAGCAAACGGGATTGATGCAGTTGGAAAGGCTTTTAGGAAACAAAGTTGGGAGGTGGTGGTGTCGCAGAATGCTTGTGGAGATAAGAGTGTTAAGCACAACCTCTGACTAGAACATTTTAAATAATACACGGAGGCTTAGCTTGTGTTACGCAAAAATTTATGTGGCTTGATGTTTCTGCTCCACTGGAGTCAGTGTGGGAATTGGGTATCTCTGGCTCCAGCAGCAAACTCTTCTGCTCTGAGAGGCATCTTTGAGGGAGAAACATGTTTCAACCTTGGGTGTCTGGTCCAGAACCCATTGTCAAGGCTTTTGTTTAGCTCTTCTGCTGTGTAATTAACCTGTGACTGTGGAAGCATCGTACATGTGCTATTTCGTGTAGGTGTTGGGCAACTCCAGACTCGGGTCTTTGCTGCAGTAGGCATTTCCTTGGCCACAAGCCCTGTATTTCCTACTGACCTTCATGACAGCTGAAATGCAGCAGCATCTCAGAAAATCAGGCCGTGGTGTTCTCCCCTGTCTTGTTCTTCCCCAGCCGTAGGGCACTGATTTACTTTTCTATCTCAAGCTGTGTTTGAAAGTAATTTTTAGCTACAGTGAGAAGGAGCTCATACAGTGCTGTTCAGCTAATCCAGCAGCAGTAGCTGATGTCCAGACCATAACTATGATGAGCTGCCTGCTATATCCTCCTGCTCAAAGGAAGTGCAGGACTCTGGGCTGTCCTTGCAGGACTTTTTTCCCAGTACGGGTGACAGAGCACTGGGACAGGCTGCCTAGGGGGGTTGTGGAGTCTCCTTCTCTGGAGATACTCCAGACCTGTCTGGATGCCTCCCTGTGCGACCTGTCCTAGGGGCCCTGCTTTGACAGGGGGATTGGACCTGATGAGCTCTGGAAGTCCCTTCCAATCCCTGGTTCTGTGATTCTGTCTGAATTCAAACTTCACAATCAGGCTTTCTCTTCTTTCCTGGCTCTGAAATGTCCCGTGCACTGTGGCATTACTGTTAAGCATACAAGATAACCTGTGCTAAGCTTCCAAATTCGTCTAACTTCCTTAGAAATTAGATTTGAAAACAAATAGCTAAATATACACGTCAAACCTGCTGGGCAATACACAGTAATACACGGTCATGGTTTTTCAGCATCTATGCCCGTCCACCCAGCAGAAGGTAAAACATCAGAGAAGCAAGCATGCATGCACGGGTGAGCTACAACACAGACCAAGTCACATCACTGTATGGCAGCTATTTCATGTAAAAAGGGGTGACAGCCTCTAACCTGTGCAGTTGGAATTGTTTTGTAAGTTTTGGAGCCAGTGGTTTTAGCTAGGAAACATTTCAACCCAAATTTGGCCAACCGGAGCTTAAAACTAGAATTCGCTGCTTTGACATTTATTTTTGCAGCTGAATTAGGACACTGTGTCCAAAGGCTGACATTTCTCACAAATCAGAAAGTTCCCCTGCCAAAATAAAATTGGTTTCAGAAGTGTTAGTATACAAGAGCTTTAGGATTTCTGTCCTGAACCAAATGTTTGATCTTAGCTCGACTCAGTGTCAGAGATGATGTGCTGCGGTGGTGTCTCGCTTTGTGCCCCTCTCATCTCTGAGGTGGTTTTCCTGAGCTTCATTTCTTGACTCACTGTGTAGAGCCTGTTGTAAAGATGCTCCAATGGTACTTGGTAGATGTAGCCTCAGTTAGGGCAGAAACAAATAAGGACAGAAATTCCCCTCAAGCACGATAACAGCTCAGAGGGTGAGGTGAAGGTTAAGGTGACCTCAGAATAAATGTTTGGCTGGTGTGTATCCTCCTCAAACCAAGTAGTTTAGTTTGTTGTGATTAAAAAACTCCCAGCTGTGCCTTGTAGCGAGAATTGAGCCCCAGGGTCCTTGTGCACAGCGCGGAGTTACCTGTCCATGCACATCGCTGTGTCCCTTCAAACCCCCACATCTCTGAACTGGTGTCTCATCACTCCCTTCTGTTCCCTATCCATCGTTTTTGAAGAACATAAAGCAATTCCTTTTTATTCTAGCTTCATCTTGAACACAGGATACCTGGATGTTATGGACATCAGCCCCAGGACATCAGTCTTGGCTTTTACCCCCTCTTTCACTCCTTCAAAACACCTTTCGGTCACTCCACCTATTTCCACATTGTGGGTGTTATCCCCCCATGCCCTTAAAACAAATCCACCACCAATAAAAATAAGTTAAGGTAGTTTTGAAAGGATCAAAAGCCTCAAAATCCATAAAGCATCATACTCTGTTTTCAGTAATTCAGTATTTATTTCCATGGAAACGGAAATGGCAGCCGGGAGCCTTCTGCAGGGTTGTAATTACTCCTGTAGCAGCCAGTGGCAGCTGCAGCATGCCTGACAGGGCTTGAGCATCTCCCAAAGACAGCAGTGATTTAGCGCCTGATGGGAAATTGAAAAAGGAAAAAGCACTGGGAAGTGAATGAAATTTTCCCCATTGTAATAATGTGATGTAGATACAGGTGGTCCTTAGGGGAGGAGGGGAATCGCCCTTATTTGTCAGGGCAGGGTGTGGTATTTTAAAGAATGATGTTGACATGGGAGGACAGACAAACCAAGAGGGACAGTGCAATGTCAGGGGAGGGGCATGTGTGATGCCTGGGTCCCTGGACCCTCAGGTACTAGCTACTCCATGGAGAGGTTTGCTGACAGACATCACTGTAGGTGCAGCAGACCCTTGGTTGTCCCTCTTGGTCCCATGCGCTGCAGAAACGGTGACACGTGATGTATGGCTTCATGTCTTTGTAATTAGGAGCAGGAGAGGTGGTTGAGATGGGACATTTGCCTGCTCCAGCACCCAACACATGGTCTCCTCCAGCACCTGACAGCTTCTGCAGGCAACCGCTCAGATTCTGGGAGGGCACATGGCGGGGGGATGAGTGGGGAGACCCTGCCAGCCCCGCAGTGTGCTTTTTGGAGAAGAAAATGGAGTGATTGTGCTCTGCCAGGGTGGGACGCGCTCCCCGAGCTGTCCGCACCACGTGTCAGATCTGCACAGACACGTACTGACCTACACGTGCGTCCATTCGCTGTAGGATCAGCTTATGTTCCGTGCTGTTATGGACTGAGAGAGCAATCTTGGCCCCTGTAATTAAATGTAAAGCAAATTAGTTCTTCTATTAAACAAAATAAATCTGATGTAGCCTAATGCTGTATTCTCTAGCTATGGCTGATCAATCGCTCCTGCAAAGAGCAGGCAAATGCGGCTGAGCAGATGGTCTTGGCTGAGGCATGGTCAATTAAACTAATTAAAGATGCTCTCATTTAATCAGAGGGTGTTTTAACCCTGTTAGCTGCCAGTTGGGGATGTATGTTTTCGTGCACTAGGAACTTCCAGTTCTGGCCCCACTATGGACATCTTCTGGGTTTACAGAAACCAGGCTAGAGTGCGCATGCGAAGAGCAGATGTTTAGCAGAGAAATTATAATGTCACGCAACAACAGCAAAGACTCGCAGAGAAAAAGTCGGTTGTTTTCTTCTAACACTAACCAGAGATGTTTGTTGGACTGAAGAAGACTTCTGTGCTGAATCCTTCCCACGCTACCTCCTGCCAGCCTTTGCTCTGGGTTTAGGGGTGTGGATGCCTCTCTGCAGCCTAGCCAAATGTCATTTGTTCCACCAGAACAAGTGGTGGCTCATTACGGTGCATTATTTAAGGGACAGAAAATGATTTCAGCATCCAGGCAGGTTCTGGAGTGGAGGACCAGCCTCTTGTTTCTGTTTTCTGCTGCCATGTAAAAAGTTTTGGCTGCTGTGACCTGCTCCACCACGGGGAACGGACTTAATTCATGATTTGACTTAATTCATGATTTGCTGAAGAATTCCACGGGGACTCCTCTGAACCCAAGCCCTGGTTTAGATTGCTTAATAGAGCACTCAGTCATTAATTGTCACAACCTCGCTATTTCCCGTCCCCCGACCCCAACCCGCTCCCCTGCCCTCACTGTAAGGGCTGACACCACTTGCCAGCGAGGCAAGTGTGACCAGGACAGCTTGTTAGTCTAATGGAAAAGCATGCAAAATTATCTCCAGAAGCAGCAGTAGAGAAGGCTAATGCATCCAAACCAGTAGCAATCCCTTGCTGGGCAGCACGGAGGGGCTGCGGCACGCCGGGACCAGCCAAAATCTGTTTCCAGCAGCTTGTACAAATTAAATTAGAAGCTGTTGTGCTTTATCTAGAGGCCACGCGGGTAACTTCACGCATCAGACCAGATCTGTCCTCCTTCAGCAATATTGATCCCTGCAGGTACATTAGGGCTAAAGTCAGGATGATTTTCAAGATGCTCATCCTTTGTGAAATGGTTTTTATTCGGCTGTTTAGTGAGAGGGGTTTTGTGGTGCAATATCAGCTGAACGCTCTTCTTTGTCTGTGTGGACTGATTAATTTCCGCAGTTCAAGGTTTAAATTACCATCAAGACATCTCTTCAGTTTTATTTTTGTTTCAGTTGGCCCACAAATGCTTTCCATCATCCACATTCAGGCTGCAAAGGAATGCATAAAAAATAACCATGGTTACCTTATAAAATATCAATAACTTGACATTTTCCATCTACCTTAACCCCTCTGTTTAGGGACTGCTAATTCTCTTCCTTCACTGAAAATCTAGTTATTGGCATGACTTCCCTGCTGCTTAGTCAGATTATTATTTTTTTAATCAGATCAGGAGCCTCATTTTGAATGGATGCTTTCTAATAAAATTCTGTTTCCTTACCACCACCTTGCATTTTGGTTAGAATAAGTTGAGTAGTGAATTCTTGGTAGGAGCAATTGTAGAAAAGTGTGAAGGACTGAAGTAGCTGATGATGTGCTGCTCTGCTGATGCTGGCAGAGGTCTCTGGGAAGGAAAACACTTTGGCCCTGAGATTATTAGCTGGGAGGGCTGTTCTGGTGTCTGCTGCCCCTGAGTGCCTGGCTGCTTCCACCTCTGAGACTTTTTTATAGGGATAGATGGGAGCACAGGGGAGGCTCAGGAAGAGGGACCGTTCCTGGCAGAGTTGTGCAGAGGGAGATGCTGAGGCAGTGGGGAAGGCTTTGCAGGAGCTGCAGAAATAGAAGTTCTTGAGCATCAGTAAAATGTGACAATGTTCAGGAGCAGGACACCCTGAAGCATTTGTGGCTGTGGGTAAGTTCATGCCGTATCAGATCCATCTTGAAGCATCTGTGGCCGTGGTTGTGCCTGTGCTGCAGCAGGCATACTTCTGAAGGAGTTGTGGCCCAAGGGTAAGGCTGTGGTGGCGAAGGTGCACCTCAAAACATCAGTAGAGAGGAGATTTGGGATGGCACAAAGTGTAAACCCCAGAGGTTTTAGAAACCTTCTGGGGAGCAAGTGGAGAAGACGTTGCTGAGTTCAGGCAAAACTCTTTGCCCTGAAAAACCCAGGCATCTCTTGGGGCACTTCACCACTGCGCAGGGTGGCCCAGCCACAGAACACCCGTTAGATCTCCCCAAGGAGAAGCCAAGCCAACCTTTGTCCATCACTGGGAGGGTGCAATGGCTGAAGGTGATACATAAAATCAGATGGTTACTGCTGATCTCCCCAGAAAGCAACCTGAAGTGTAACTGAGAGGGGTTGTAGGGCAGATTCCGAGTTGGGCTTCCACGTGGTCTGGTTGCCAGAGGTGGGATTTGACTCTCAAAATGCTGTGTTTATTTCGAGCACTCTCTCTTGCTTCCCTAACTCAGAATTCAGTACAAACCAGTTCCTCAGCATGTCCTGTGTTTTATTAGGAACGGGAAATGTCACTCCTCCTCTTTTGTCTCTCCCTCAACCAGAGATGGTGAGCGGAAGACGTGACAAGGGAGTGACCCCGCTGGCCCCCTTCGGAGAAAGTAATCTTGTTTTTTCTTTGAGCAGCATTTGTTCCCTGCAGTACATGTTCCTGTCAATCAGCCCAGGAGGCCCTGGGAGACAGAAGGAGTGTTATCCAGACCTCTCTCTCTTTAAGCAGGGAACTGCTAACTGCAAAAGAACCCATATGTGATGCTTATCTTAAGGAAGGCTGGAATACTTAATAAGACATAACTGGTGCATGACCCTGTGCTGTGTTAATGCCTCTCTTTCCCTTCCTTTTGACTGGAAATACAATGCAGCTGCTAGAATTTAATTTTGCATGTAGGTCTCTAAATCTAATTTGAATTCCACATGGAAACTTGGGTGCTTTGCAGTGCTTCAGCCCTCACTTGTGTATTTTATCGCTGAAATCCTGGAGTTTTCCTGGGAACTTCCAATGCCTATCTCCTGAGCAAAATAGGAAGGTACTTTCAAATAGAAAGGTACTTTCATAGTTACACATAGTAGGGGTTTTACATGGTCGTCCTGGAGGTTTGTGCCACAGCTCCAGGGTCTTCATTTCAACCTGCAGTGTCTGGTCAGGGAACCTGTACTGGTTTTCACTGAGCTCTGCTGCATGGCCTTACGTGCTACTCTTCCCATTTTCTTTTTATCCCCTCAAACAAAGCGTTCATTCTGTGACATGCATCATCTGCTCAGCGAGTATTTTGAAAGTTCTATATTAATATTTTACTGAGTTTTTTCTAATCTTATTTCTGAAAGACATGGCTTCTCCAAGGCTGCTTCTACCCCTTTGCAATCCATATTACGTTCAGTATTCCAGAAAAGAGAAATTATCTTTTAAAAAGATGTGTTATTCACCAGTCCTTTGCTCCCCACCCTACGTTTCATTCTTCAGACTACCAGTGTTTCCATGTTACTTGACAAACGCTTCATGCCACAGCTTGGGATGTGATAGACAGTGTCATTTTAATTCAGAAAAGATTTTGGGAGTCAGATGGATCAAGCCATAGAAAGTACTGTGTGAATATAAAATACAGCTGGGTTAATCTTTCTGTTTACATCTGAAAAAAGTACCAAAATAAAAGAGAATAGGTATATTTCTTAAGAGAAATGAGATGTCAAGAATTTTCTTCAAAAGGATATCAAAGTGGGCACGTTTGTTCCCACTGAGCTTGACTATAAATTGGGAAATGATCAACAAACAAGACTTCATGCATTTCAAAGGCTCTGTCTTAATATCCCAAACTACAGAGATGCAACTTACGTAAGCTGTTCCTTACCTCTATTTCAGTGTGGAGTTTTCATATTCAATATACTATGGGGGTTTTTTTCTGGAACATCTGATTCTACTCGTGTTTGGTGAGAAATTAGAGTGCAGGTTCAATAGGGAATTGGATGCAAGACAGCTTCAAATACAGCCTCTCATGTATTTGAAAGGCAGCTATAATAGCTTAAAGTCACATAAAAACGGCGCTGGCCTCCATCACACAGGCTTTGCTGTATAAGGCAGAACCACACTGATGTTTCCTAGTGGGAATGATCCATGCATCTGTTTTTTTCTTGTATTCTAGCCTTTGGTTTAGTTCTTTTGTCTCTGAAATAGAGGATGGTAAGAAGATAAGGAGGTGATGATACAATATTCTTTGTCATTTAGCATGAAGTCTTTGTAGAAACGTCATTGGAAGGAGAGAGAGAAAATGATTGCATCCTGCCACCTTCCAAAGAGTATGATGGTGTAACAGCCATTCCTTTCAAAGAGTATTTGGAGATTAAAGGCAATATTTAGCTGAAGTTCCCTATGTAATATGGGAAGACTTAAAAGGCAAGGGAGTGAGGCGTAAACTTCTTGAGCAGCCAGCTTGAAGTCAGCCTTCAGGGGCACATGTGTTTTGCTGTAGATGGTGTAAAGCTGGAGGCAGCAGATGTTAAACGTTGATCGCGATGGCAAGGAAGCAAGGGGAGTTTCCCAACACGGTTGTGTGTGATCCCCAAGTACTGGTGGCCCAGGAGAGCACAGTGAGGGCTGGAGGTTGGAGTCTGCGCCCTGTGATGCCCCATGTCTCCTGGACCGTGACCAGGTTCCTGTGCCTTGCAGGCTCCTGGATGCTGGTAGGACCGAACTGCCTGTGCACGTGTTCATGCTTGAGCCTTTAGCCTTCTGCAGAGTCCACGGGATTGAGGGAGGTACAGCTCAAATTAGAGACATTTCCCCCAACAAAGGAGAACAAAATGCAGATACATAGTTTTTGCTGTCCTCTTCTGAACATGCTCCCAGGGCAATGAGGTTTGCAACGACAAAAGGTGCTGGGGAGGAAGCAAGCAGAGGGGCAGATGGAGGAGACCCATGGAGAAGCACGAGCAGACTTCGCCCAACACCCTGCTGGGTTTTGGTTAAAGGTACCTATTGGTTCTCCTGGGCACTAGGATGTTCCCCATGCTCATTTCTGCATCTTGACTGACTACCAGCTGGGTTTACAGCTATCCTGGGAACAGCAGTGATCTCGTAGGCCATTGCTGGTTCACAAAAAGGGTAATCGGGCAAGGTCTATACTGAAGCTGCTTTGTTCCCAGTATCAACATAAACACGTAAAACATAGTACACAGACAGCAAAATACCAGGTCACCAACAAAGGAAGGAGAACTTGGCAGGTAACACCGGTTGCAGTAGGGTGTGGGAGGGAGGCATTGAGTGAAGGCTTTACTCCTTGGCTGTTCCTTAGCAAAAAAAGCAACAGTGACGAGTTTCCTCGTTCCCAGGCTGAGGACCACAAGCTGTTGGCTTTTTTGGAGGGTTTTGCTAGACATAACTATCTTCTCTTGTGACCTAGCTAAGTCCAGAGACGACAGTGAGAAAGTCTTTTGGGTGGTTTAAATGATAAAATTCTAATAGTAGAGTAATTAAACGGTCTCTTATTTGTTCTCGACACCAGTCATTTATCCTGCTGATATTTCTGCCAGTTTGCTGGCGAGCTCATGTTGTACAACATTGGTGAAATGAGCTGCAGGCATGTGTTTGGCTGCCATTACCAGGAGTCTTGGCATGCCCACATGCAGAGCTGAGACCAGGACTGATAAAATAGCTGCAAAACAGAGATGCAGTAATTTCTTGGAGAAATTATTGGCACAGTAATCTTATTAAATCAGGTGAGGCCTGTTACATTCAATAATATAATTTGCCAAACACATTTTACTTTGTTTTAAAATCACATTAAAATCCAGTGCTCTTTATTCTGAGCAGGGTGTGATACCAGCAACAGTTCCTCATTGCTGCATCTGCTGTCTCCTTGTGGTGTCAGGTCTCTCTCCCTACTTTCTCTCCCTATGCATAGACAGATTCTCAAAAATGTACAGCATCAAGCAGCCATGCTCAGTCACCTTCTAGCTTGGTTCTTCAGTCACTTCTCTACTTGTGGAGTTTCTTTTCACTTGGCCTTTTTCTCTCTAACAGTGGATTTTGGCTGGGAACGGTTGTGTTCAGATGGTTAAGTAGCAACTGAGGGTAAATTAGCTGAAGGAGCTGTGGCTGCCACTGTCAAAATGATTCCAAAATAACTTTGTGGAGGAGACTGTCTGTCAGGTCAGACGAGAGCAGCGTCGTTTGGGTCTGCTTGGGGGGAACAGAGTTAGAAATCATAGTACATGCTGAATTAATAGAATAGCAATGCACTCTAAGTGCTGGTTTATATGCTCTCAGAGATGCATAATAAAAATTATGGTGACCACTCCTGAATACGCAGGATCAGCATTTGGGAGAGGGTCTGTTTGAAACCCTGAGAATCGTCAGTACTTGCAATGAGGTCTGTGTGGTTTCTTTGAGGTTAGTACAACAGGTTTTCTCTGGGAAGTCTTTGCTGAGAACGTGGTCCTTAGCAAAGCGAGAGGAGAAAACTGGCCTCCAGTTCTGCCAATGGTTTGGCTAATTGATGTGCTGCAGTTCTCCCTGGGTGGCACTGCCTTGGAACCCTGCTGCTCCCTTGCTCAGTGGCAGAAGGTGACTCTGCTCCTTTCCCGTGTTGCCAGACGTGTAACTCCTGATCTTCTTTATTAACACTTAATGTAGGCAATTGTGCAGGGTCACTGCTTGGTCAATCCGTTCAGCCTTTATGTATGGTGATTGCAAAACAGCTGAGGATGCCTGTCAGCCAGCAGAAGTTTTATTTCTGCAGATGGAAATAGCCAAAGATACGTTCAAGGAGATGATTGAGATCATTAAACTTTCCTATCATGGTGCCAGTTTCATCTATTGTACGGCTAAAAACATAAGCAGCATCAATGAACAAAACAAAACAAAAAAATCTATTTCTGTCCCAAATACACCAGCAGAAACACTGGTGCTGTAATGTCAGAGTATGGGTCTGATCTTAATATCCTGGTTAGTGACCTTGGGAAGATCTGGTCTACTTCAAAATAACAGTGATGTTCTGAATGATGACAAAATACTTTTTTTTTTTTTTTTAGGCCAGATCCGCAATTATCACTGTGTAAAGTTATGTGATGTTGGGGATTAGTGGTCTGTTGGGTGAAGTACTGTGTGAACCGCTGCAAGTTGCTTGCCCTGATACCTGTGAGAGCTGGTGTCTCTGCCTCAGACTGTCTCATTTGCAGAAAGGGTAGCAATAGATGCATGAGGTGATTTAGGGAAGGGCAGTGCAGGATGCAAGGACAGGAAAGCGAGTGCATCGGTCTCCCTAAGGCTCCGTGCTGTACCGGTGTGCCGCAGCAGAAGGGAATCTCTCTCCACTGTTGCGTGAAATTACTGGATGCCAGACATCAATCAAAAGTAAATCGCTCCTGTTCAAAGACAGAGAGTTCATAAGAATTGTTAATACCAACACTCCTGTGTAGAAGCAGCTGAGATGAGGTGTATGGGAGCACTTGTGGCGGGGCGGGGGTGCAGAGGAAGGGAGAGATGAGCCTAGATGAGTCCTGCTGGAAAAGGAGTCAGGGCCTGTTGTTAGCATTAAATCAGGTGTCACTGGAAGCCATCAGGGAGACACTGTTGGATGCAACGTGTCCCATGCCAACAGGATCCCTATGGAAGGGAGCAGTGCTAGTACCACAGCCCACAGCAAGTATCAGCAAGGACTGGGCTGGGACAAGTTCACCTAGCCAAAAAGAGTCCGCGTGAAACGGGAACACAGCCTTCCAAATATGATGCTAGCTGTCTGCTGTGAAGCTGTTTTCAGGCTGTCATGATTCCTGCCTTAAGACGGAGCAAAATCCACCCCTCTGGTGTGAGACAATGGGAGTTTTTCCAACTGCCTCCGTGTCCTGGTGAGGCACAGAGCAGGCTGGCTCTACTGGGGAAGGTGAGGCAGCAGGGCTGGTCCTGTGCCTCAGCCGCTTGCCTGCTCTGCTTTTCAGCATTGGAAACACCTGTGCTACCCTTCTTCTCCCAGGTTGCAAGCTTGTAACCTCCAAGATAACCTCTAGCAATATTTAGAGGAAGATCAGCCTTTTTTTATCCTCCCCCCCCTCTCCACACCCCCTCCTTCTTTCTGCTTCAGAAAAGGCTCTGGAGAGGACTAAGAAGGAAGGCAAGCAAGGGGGAAGTACAAGCTGTTGGAAATAACGTTAAAGCAAGAGTCAGACGGAGTAAGGTAACAAGATGCCAGGGGAGGTTGTGTCTGGGTTGTGAAGGGTTCTCAAAGTGCTGTGTGTAGTCCCAGTACCTTGGGGGCATCAGCTGAGCAATCTCAGGGCATGGGTGCAAGCAAGGAGCAAAGGCCACAGCCGGCCGCAGTCTCAGTGGGCATGCTGAGGTCTCCAGTCCTGGTGCCAAGCCTTAGGCCTGCATCAAGGCTGGACTCTTGTGGGGAAAGCATGAAGGACCAGCCAGGCTTTGAAATTAAGACTGAAGACCTGAACAGTGTGGTGGAAGAGCATGTATCTCCAAAGGTAGACTGAAGGGAAAGAGTGCTGGAGAAGGGATGGAGACCAGGAGGATGTTTAGGGGTCTGGTGAGTGTAAGTTACATACTGTGGGGTGCTGAGCAGATTGTAAAGGATTTGACTTTCAGAGCATTCTCTGAAAAGCCTGTGAGGAGAGTTGTGCATGAATGAGTCTGAACTCAGGGCAGTGCTGCAGCCACAGCAGCTGCTCAGGTCTTGGCTAGATAAGCAGAGGAACATCAAGAAACTTTGGGGGATACCTTATCCTTCTATAGGGCAGCAGAAGGACCTCTGCTATATCCAGATCTGGGATCTACACTATAAAAATCTTTTAGGAAGATCTCAGGAGTCATGTGGAAGGATGAAAAAGGTTTGCTGTACCTGGGAAAAGGGTCCCAAGTAATTTGATCTGTATCCTATGTACAGGAGCAATCTTTAACCATGCAGATAGAAGCATGGTAAAACCCTGGGATTAAAGCACGTGCCTTCGGCTGCATTTCTGAGAGTCAGGGCTGGAAGTGGACAAAGGTAGATAGAATGCTGTTGGATAAGGGTCGAGTTTGAGTGGAGGGTACAGCCTTAGCGTAGCAACCACATAGCAACCACAGGCTGAGATCTCCTAGGGGTCTATGGGGGATTGCATGGGAAGGTGTTAGTGATTGATTTTGGGCTCAGAGCCCATCGACCTCACGTGGCTGGGCAGGTTTCAGACACCTGAACGGCAGTATCAGCATTACTGCTGAGTACAAAATCAAAATAGTGCAGTTAAATAACTGAGCTTTTTCTAGACTGGTTATTTAAATTTAGTCTGCAGCGAAGTTGTGGTGGGCTCTAAAAAGAAGCCCCGCAGGCAGGCAGATTGGAGCCACCTCCTGCTTTCCTGCAGCCGACAGCCTTTGCGATGGAAATACCCGGGTTCAGAAGCAAGACTGGGATGCACAGAGCGCTCAGCACTGTGTGGTGCAGATGAGGGGATGCTGGCTTGCCACACAAAGCTTGTTACAAACTCCCATCTGCTCAGAAGCAGAAGCTATAAGGTTTGTGTTGCACCAGTAATTATTTGTTATACACTCTAAAACATGAAATCCGGTCCAAACGGCATATATTTTTAGGATGTGTCATCGTACAGTCAAGAAAGCTGCCAGCAGCATAAACCTGAATGACTGCAGGATGATCGGGGTGTGGATGGGAGGTGATTACCTTCACTTTCTGCGCCAGCCTTGCAAACCATCTCTTGCATGAAGTGTCCCCTGTACTGGTTTTGGAGGATGCCTGCAAGGAATATAGTTCCTGAAGGGCAGTGTCAGGTCTGTGCCAGGTTTCTGTTTGTCCTGGTGTGGGGATGGTGGGGTGTGCCGACACAGCCAGGCACTCTGCAAGTGGACATCACCCCTGCTGCCTCTGCCTCCGTGCCAGCAGCTGTCCTTGCCTGCGTTTTTAGCTGGAAAGGAAAAATAAATAAATGTAAAGAGAAGGCTTTTTTCACTTTGCCCATTTTGCCCTCCCCACACCTCAGTACTTGTCCCCTCTTCAGCTGGTGTATGCTCACAGGAGGCAGCGTCTCGCAGAGCTGGCTGCTTTCTAACCCGCTCCATTCATTTTATCTGCAGTGGAAACCACACATCTGGCGCGGCTGGGCGTGAAAATGGCTTCAGAGGAGATGGGAGAGGATTGCTGGTTTTCTCCCAGTGGAATACAGAAGAAGCAATCTCATATATCTCAGTTTTCAGCAAACACATCCCGCGGAGCGAGCCTGCGTGCAGTTTGTAACGTAGGCAGATTTGGGATGAATGAAGCATTTTTCAGATTTACAGGCAACTGGTTGGGTTGTTCCAGCAATATTTTACCTTCCCCTCTAAACTCCCCCCCCAAAAGAGTAAGAGAAGGGATTCGAGATGGATCTAAGCCTTTTAGAAACAGAACAGCTTAAGGGGTTTAGATTGCAAAAAATATAGTAAGAACTGTCTGAAAATGAATGCTTTCTGAGGGGGTGGGGTCTGTTGTGGATTTTGCTCAGCCTATAAGCCAGATGATTCATATAGTCACTCAACTTTCATGCAAGGTCACACCATGATCCTCAGTTGATTCCCTTGCATCTGCAAAGCAGCACAGGCAGGTATCTGAGCATCTCCCAGCTGTAGCAGTTCCCAGCAAGAGCTCTCTCGCTCTCCTCCACCTTCCTTAAGAGTTCACAGCATTTGGGCTCTTTGGAAGCTGTTTTTTCCTGTTGTTATTCCCTATAACCTCAGGTGGAAGGAGAGACAGCCACAGAGGGAGCTGCTCTTCTGCAGAGGGAGAGCTCTGACCCTGTGGGTGGTTGTATGCACACATTATTTTTGCCAGTGCCCTGAGCACTGATTTCTTCTCCTTGATTTCCATGGGTCTTCTTTAATAAGCTACTTAGTAATTAAAACAGAGGGGAAAGTGTTTCAGCTGCGTGTTCCATACATGTATGTTCCTGTGGTTTTATAGCCAGTAGCATCTGATGCTACTGCCTTCATTGGCAGTAAGGGTGGCTCTGGCAACACAGTTTTGACCTGGTTGCAGAGCAGAGTGAAGAAAAAACAAAAAAACACCCTGAATCCCATGAGAACACTCTAAGTATTGCTTTTCTCTTTAATCTCTTCATTGATGTTTTCTCTTAATTGCTCTAAAGAACCACAGCTGACACCTGAGATGGGCAGGTACTGGTGCTGCAGGCCTGCAGCCACAGTTGCACTCAGGCTCACAGCTGTATTCCAGCTGCATACTCTGCACTCTTGCATGGCCTTTCTGCCTATGAAGTGCATTGCCCTTGGTGAAAGCTTAAAGGGAAGACTGAGGGTAGAATACAGATGAAATGGGATCAGAGAGCAGGTTATAACCTTATTTTTGCAATGCACTGCCATTCAGAAAGCACCAAGAGACCTCAACAATAGCAGAGACTATAATGCCGTACTCTCAGAGTGTCCAATATATTTTTCTAACTCTGTAAGCAAAAGCCTTCTGCCCTGGTAACAATTTCAAAGGAAGGAGGTCATGCCTTGCTGAATGTAGTTCAAAATAAACTGCATTTTCTCAAAAAGCAGATGAGAGTGCTCCTTGCAGAGGAGCTGTCTGGAAGAGTTACTGTGCAGCTACAATGAGGCCTCACCCACCACCCAACCCATGTCCCATCCTCAGATCCATCATCTTTTCTTCACGGAACTGCTGTGGAAGACTGTGCCACCTATTTAAGCCCTGTCCTTGCCTACCCTGCTGGGGCAGGCTGCCCCTCCAGGATTTGGGGTGGTGTGTGCTTCTCTTTCTTCTCCAGCTGTGTTGCATCCTGGCACATGCCAAAGCTGAGGTGGTCCAGCCTGGTTTGGGATGAAGGTGGTGGGTAACTAGTGTTTTATTTGGCTTTAAATGCAAAGAATAACAGTCAGTGAAACAGTGTGCAAAATAGCTCTCCACCCGATGGGGACAGAAAGCAAGACATTGGGGTTCGTGTTGTCACACGTGGTGTCTGCCAAGAGCCCGGGATCGAGCAGCATGGGGCTGCAGACAGGGATTCAAAATGCTCAACAGCAAACTGGCTCCATTCGCCATCTTGTGGTGATCGCTGTCTGGGGGGTGCAGGGTGGTGGACAGACGGACACCCCGTCCGTCCCCTCCAGCCAGAGCAGAGCTGGAGACAAACAGCTCCCCTGTACCCTCCAGCACAGCTCAAAAAGCTCCGTAGAATAATATTCCACATGGAGAAGGATGTTAATGACAGGGAACATGATTGACTGCCTTTTTCTGTTGCTGCTGCGTTATCTCTATTTAAATCAGCTCACATTAACCACAGTTATATTTAACGCTGTCTGTCTACCCGGCTGAATTTTTAGATTGTTAATTTTCAATTGCAAATCACTTAATTATGTCTGACTTTTTATAAATATTTGTAACCTGAGTTAATATTTTTTATTACACGCGATACGCGTTCTGGAAAAAAAAACCCTAATTGTTCTTGCTGCTGTGCAGCAGGTCTGGTGGGAGCTGCCGAAGCCTCGCTGCTCTCTTATCTAGAGGCCGTTGCCTTTTACAGCTGATGCATGAGAAATTGAGGTCTGTAGCCGGCTGACTCTGCGTGTGACAGTTGGGAAAGCCATTAGGGTTCATTTGGCTCCCTGACAAGAAGAAAAGGAAATGTTTATTGTCCGCAGCGTGATAACACGGTGAAGACTCAATGCTCACGACGCTGCACGTATGTGTTACTGCATATGGGATGTGGAGACTGATGGCTTTTAAACTGTCCTATTTTCAGGGACTTTGAACCCCAGAACCCCAAAAGCTTGTCTTCATCCTCGCAGGGGGTGGCCATTGCCCGTCCTCCCCAGCAGCATTGTGTGGCGTCTGTGCCCGGCAGACACGGATGTTTGTCTTGGTGAGTCTCCTGCCGGATGCGTGTAGCAAAGGTTGACAGACTGAACGTCTCAGCGTGGTACCTGCCTGGCTCTCAGCTGTGGCTCTTCCCATCACGGATGAGCAAGGGCAGGGAGCCGGAGGGGTGCCTCTCCCCGCACCTCAGAGGCTATTCTACAGAGCTGCCCAGGACCTTGTCCTGCACACAGCTCCAGCAGTGCTGGAAGCACCCATGAGTCACCAGCCTATGGCAGCAGGGAAGGAGGGAAGTGTAAAGTGTGTGGAGACCTTTGTGGGGGTGTACCTCTCCAGGGATCAATGCCTGTGCTGCTGCGGGTGGTGTGACTGCAGCAGGTCTGGCTGCAGCACGTGGTGAGCATCCACACAGCTTGCTCAGACGATGCGAGGGATGTTGGGGGTCAGTCAGGTGCACGCCAAGCCCACACTCAGGGTGGGACGATGCAATACCTGCTCTGTGTCCCAGCATCACAACTGCCAGGGCTTGAGCTGGTTAGAGCAAAGCAGGCGCCAGGCTGGGAGCAGCAGTGCTGTGCTCCCTGTCCAAGGGAGGTGGGGTGTCCTGCCACTGCGCAGGAGCTGCTGCTTCTTCCAGACTGAAGCATCCTCTTCTGTAGTTGTTGTAGTATCTGTATATATCAATTATTTATCCTACTCAGAACATGGACACATGACAGCATTTTTCATATTGCTTAGATGGCTTGCTAGGCTGGCCATCCTCACCAGTTATGTAACGAGGGTGGTGTACCCCATGGGAGGACTTGCCCCATCTGCTAAGATCTGCCCCCGCATGGTACCTTGTGCTCAGCTCCTGCTCTCACCTTACGGACTGGCTGCTCGGGAGAACATCACATTTTTGCTCCTTGTGTTTGTCTTGTCACAGCTATGCCTCTCACTGCTTTTCTGCGTCTACTTCAATTCTTCTCACATCCTTGATCTTAGTGCAGGTGCCAGAGCATCTCGCAGGAGTATCGCGCAGCGTTAAATCCCACACGACAGCTTGTGGCCCCATGTGGCCCTTCTCAGCAGTGCTGTACATCCATTTTGTGCCGCTGGTTCTCCTGGGGCAGAAGAGGTCCTGTTGTGGAGGGCATCAGGCAGGAAAAGAACTGGCAGATGTTCCTGGTTAGTGGAACTAGTGTTCCGGTCTCTACTCCTCATGGGTTTTTTTTCCAGTTGTTGAATGCTGATTATTTTAAAAAGAGGTGGCTTTTCCAGCATGCAGTGGTGAATTCGATAGTATCCATATGGCTGTAAGGATATTGCTTCTGTTTAAAACCAGGAAATCCCCCCCAAGGTAACTTTCTCTGAAACCTTTGAATGATTTGAGCACAGCTGTCAGGGCACTGCTCAAAGGCAGGCAAGAGACCGACAGTTTAATAGCAATTTAGCATTATTATTATTATTAATCCGTAATATTTGTTGTTGGTATGTATTGGCTGAAGGGAGTTACAGATGTGGTGTTTCAGCTCTGGATTTTGATAAATTGATAACAGTTAGTGAAGTGTTTTAGGTGCAACCCAGAGGTACTGAAAACAGCTGGGTCTGGTGTGGAGGGCAACTCCCATCCAGATCTCCACTGCTCTAGGAAAGGGGTTGAATGGCAACCTGCACAGAGATTTCTGGAGAAGTGTGATCCTGGTCACAGGTAGGACCAGCAACTTCAGCTCCCTTAGGATGCTGTTCACTGAGAACACGTAGTGACCTCTTTGCAGGCTGAAGATTTGCTGCTCAGAGGCTTAAGTCTCCTAACTGCTTTCTCTCTGACCTTGTGAGAAAGCTTGCTGTAGCAAACCAGTGTAAAACACATCAGCCTGTTCAAGAGAATGGTCTCTTTAGGTCTCTGGCTGTGATAAATCTAAACTTCACAAATACCAAAATGAACTGTAATGGGCAGCACTGCGATTTTTCTGTCTCAGTCCTTGAAAAAGTGGGAGCTGTAACCTTCTCTCTGTATTCCCTCTCCTCCTCTTCTGCTGATACCTGTTTGTTTGGCATGAAGTGGGAATCAAAGTCTAGCTCTTTGTGGTCAGAATCTGCAGTTCCTTGCTCAGAGCTTCTGCAGAAGAGCATCTGTCAACGGGCTACTGCAAGAACCAGTGTTGCAATTTGAATTCCAATGTATGTGCCAACATTTGGACAACAGCTGTCCAACTTCAAGCTACACCTCTGCAGCAGGCATGTTTCTTTCTGAATAAGGCTTTTCTTTCAATTTAATGAGTAAAGATGGTCATCATTTACATGATGATCTGTAATTTTTGTTATCTATGTGTTCACCCATACCATCTTCCCTACCAAGAATGGCACTGGCTGCAGTGGAGCAACTTGAGCCTCTGTTTTACCACCTGGTTTCAGCCCCATTAATGTCTTGTGTCAACCTGGAAGCCAGTTAGGGAATTTTAAGTTTATGGCTTAAGCCTGATCCTCGAGCTGTCCTCAGAGCTGAGAACGAAGCATGCTCAGGCAAGGACCCAGTTATGCAGAGACCTCTGTGGGAGAGTACTCATGGCTTGGCCAGGGAACCCAACACCTCTGGTTAAAAAGCGTTTCTCCCTGCAGGAGCAGGATTCCTTGCGGGATACCTTCTCATCCCCAAGTACCCATCTCTGCTGACCATCAGCAAGTAGGGCTTTGGTTTGAAATGTGTAAATACACCGTGATGCTCTGAAGCCCATCAGAAGCAACTTCCTCATGTATGGAAGGCTTTCAGTCGCTACAGCCACAGAAGCTGGCGGAAAAGTCACCCGATGGATGAAAGAGCAAGCAAAATCTGAGCTTCTTACTTGAGTCAACAAGAATTGAGACCTCTGCCCTGAGCACATTTCAGCATTGAGGGGAGTTTTAAAGGTGGCATAGGTTTCTGTGCAATGGCATTGTCCTGGCCATTGTGTATACACTGTCAGAGATGCTCCCACGTCTTACCTCATCGCCTTAAATCTGCTGAGTGACCGTGTACTGCAGCTGTGCTGGAGCAAGTCCTCATGCAGGTTACTTCAGTTTCAAAGGCCAAAGACCATTTCAAGTTGTGACAATTGTATTAAATGCATCAAAAGTTGAGGATTTGAGGATATGTGGATCTTTCTTCTGTCTTGTTTGGGGTGGGTGGACTGCAGCTAATTCTAGTTGTAAAAATCACTTGGAACTGAGTAATAGTTTATTGTTGTGTGTTGGAAATTCAGGTGGTTCTCTTCCTGTTAAGTGATTTGAAATTCAGCGTATGCCAACCTGTAAGGAAACATAAACAAGCTGACTGTGGTGATGTACCTTCAGCTGCATCAGCCAGCCACAGCTCCAGTTTCTTTTGGGTTCTGTAGCTCAGAGCAGGCTGCTTATACGACTGCAAGTGTCCTTATGCAATGCCATAAGAAGACAGTATTAAGGCATGTTCAGAGGTCAAAGCCTCTGCACAGCTTAGTTTTTAAGCCCTTTCAGTGTCGTACACCTCGCGTGGATGATCTTGCAGAGGGATTTGTGGGGTTCAGAAGTTCTCTGGCCACAGATGGAAAGGATGTGCCTTTCGAGTGGAAGTACTCTGCCATCCCTTTTTTTTAACAGCTTGCAAAACCTTTGCAAAGGCAGGCAGTGTTTTTTCTTCCCCTCCCCGTTTTGCTGAGTCTGTTTTTTCATTTACTTCAACTTATCATTACTCATAAATCTGGAGGTATCTTTGCACAACCTGCTGGAAAGCTGCATGCCAGGTTTGCTTGTCTCAGCTTTCCTCGGCCCCGCGGTGCAGCCTTCCAGCCTGCAGCTGGGCAAAGGTGGTAGGGGGGTGGGTAGCTGAGGTGGTGGAAGGGGATGGTCACTTCTCCCACACAGGATCCGTGTCGAGCACCCTGCTGCCCATGCCACGCCACCAACACATGCGGGCTGATTCGGCAGCACTCTGCAGACAAGCAGCAGGTACCTAAGGGTGCTGCTGGCAGCACTGAGAAGGGTGTGAGAAACCTCTCCCCGCTCGTGCTCCTCTGAAATATCTTGGAAATAGGCTCAGCTTGTGGGATAAACAGCTATCTGCCAGGCAGCATTCAGGCTAGAGTTAATTCCAGGGTGCATCTCTTGGCTTCGCCTGATGAAGCGGGCGCTTTTGCCGGTGGGTGTGATGTGTGAGAGCCTGCGCGGCACAGGCTGGTGCCGCACCGAGATTTATTGTGGTGTTACAAGATTGAGCGCTTGGGTGAGGAGGGGCTACTGTACAGCCCAGGGAATATTTTTGCCGATGAGTCTAACACAACCGTAGAGCTTGTGAACCATGAAATAAGATTTCTCTTAGAGAGGGAAGCGTCAGCCCTTACTGAATTATCCACGTTGTTTCTGCTGTTTTAAATCACCCCCAGGACCCCCTGACTGCTCCCTCATGGCAGCAGCGGTTTACTTGATAATCCAGGAGCTTGCTGGGATAACGGGAGCAGGCACCCATCCGCAGCAAACGACTGACAACGTGCAGCTGCAGCTGGAAGTGACTGAATTCCCTCACCAGGGACAATTTTACGTGGGAGCAAAATGGCGGGGGGGGGTCTCCAGGGAAGGGGGTGTGTCTCCTTTTGGGATGCTGGAGCCCTGGGGCTATATGAGGTGCTGGGGCCAGTGGGAAGGTAAAGGGAAATTTGGTTAAATAATAGATTGGGATTGTAATTCCTTGAATAAAGGGGAATTTCACAGTGTGCTAGAAATACTCCGTGTGACTCTGAGCCTGAGTCTCACTGGCCACAGGAGAAGGATCCTGGAGATTCCTGTCACACAGCAGGAGAGTGGTTCTCCTGGGGTGCATGGGGGTAGCATAGCATGTGTATGGAGGGCACACATCATGCTGGTTCCCTCTCGCTCTTCCACAATCCTCTCTCCAACTGCATGAGTGAGATGCTGAATCCACACATGTGCTGTGCTCATGCTACTGGTTTTGCTGACGTAGGGAGGTGTGTAACATGAGAAGCTATCCTTGCTTCTTCTTCCTTGCCCTATTTCACGTCCCAAGGCAGCTAGTGGTCCTTGGGTTGCTGTGTGCTGTGCAGAAGATTAGCGTGTTGCCCAAGACATTAGTGACATCTTAGTGTCACTCATGTTCTTAATTGAGAAGGAAGGTCAGTATCCCACCCATGGCCCAGGAAAGGAGTGTTCACATTCTCTGCTTTCTGCTCCAGAGACATGGGCAAAGGTTGAGGCCTGGAGACAGGGCTGCCTGCCTCACTCTGCCCTTTGCCACTCGTATTTACTGTTAATGGGAAGAGGAAGTTACAAATGATCTGTGATGGTGGCACAGAGTGTGTCTTAGTGTGTGGTTCATGGTGCCACTCTGTCCTGTCTCACAGCACCTTATTTTCTAGACCATGGCTTTCAGGTAAGAAACAGAGGGCTCCTGTGCAGTGAATCACTTTGGGGCCATGTGCTTCTTTCGGCTAGAGCACTCCATAGTGCTGATGCCACAAGTTGTGAATATGCCTGGACTGATAGATTAATTATTAATTGATGGGGACTTATGAATTTTTCAGTATTTTCTCATTGTGCATCTCAAAGCGAAGCCACCTTTTATGAGACAAAGATCCCTCCTAAAGCCCTACATCAAAGCTGCAAAATTGTCACCCGTATTGTGATCTTGTTCAGCCTTCACATGCAGCATGTTTCCTTTGAAATACTTAATCAACCGTTTGCTGAGCTACAGAACTCCTGGCGTGTCGAAGGATGAAGGCTTTGAAACTCTCTCTTCTATGCCTTTGGCAGCTATAGCTGTATGTGACACAGGTGTTCGGCTGCTTTAATTGTTTTGGGAGGACCAGGACCCCATTGCAAATGGTTTCTCCTCTGCAGGAGCATGGGGGAGGAGGGCTGGGTTCGCCACCGCAATGTAACTCTTCTCCAGCGGAGGGGAGACATGTTCAGACAGGCCCGTTATGCTTCAGGAACAGGGACATCGTGACACTTGCTGCTCTTACAAAGAAATGGGGATCAGAATTAGCAGTGACTGGCAGGGAGGGATGAAGCTGTTAAATGGTCCCAGTGGTTTCTGGCTGGGGCTGACAGCAATTACACCGACAATACCTGTCATGTCCATGGAGTGTGGCGTAAATGCCAGGCTGATCATCGAAAGTTGTATCTGAATGTAGCATCCTGTCATTATAAATCCTTGTCACTTACAACAACGTTATTTCCACCAGTGCTGAGCTCAGAGTGTGGACAATCCCATGTTGTGTTTCACTCGCCCGTGCCTGTTGGGAGCGTGTCCCATCGCTGCACCTTGGTGGCACAGCTGGGTCCACTCTCTCTCACTGATGGGCTGAGTGGTGCATTCAGTGTGTCGTCTCACCTGTGCTGCTGGCATCGTCTCGCTGTGGCTGATGGCACAGGGGCTGTACTCTGATCAATGCCTGGGCAGGTGGGTCGGTTTGAGGTGTTAAACTGCGTGGAGTGACTTTGGGCATCATGAGGAAGGGAAGAGGAGGGCAGCCTGCACTGCCCTGGCATCACATTCGGAGCCAGGGCTGTGATCATCACGGTTTGGCTCCAAGCTGTGATAAACTAAAACTTGAACTATATAACACATTAACTCCAAAACCATGGGAATTTAGTGTTTGTCTTAACACCATTAATGTCCTTGAACTGCCTCCAGCATTTTCAGGGTTGGTGGAGATGAGCCTGGGCTCCTGGCTTTAAAAACACTGAGGTTCAGGTTGGTTGATATGAGAGGTGTCTGACACAGCTGCCAGATAGTTTAGGTGTGGATTTGGTAGCATCTTCCCACACTTCTTATGACTAAATGAACTTGGTTTGTTTGCCTTTCACAGGTGTAGAGAGAGGTCTTGGCATCTCTCCGGGACCGAACAAGGAAAAGTCCCGCAGCGAATTTGTTTCAGGGCCATGGAAGCAAAGGGTTGCTTCTGCAGACTGGCAGCTGGCTCTTACTGGTGATTAAAACTGCCAAACTTGTGCAATGAACATTTTTTAACCTCTTTCTTTCAATTACTAGTGCCCATTAAAAATTATTCCTTATTAGCAGTTTAGACCTAAAAAAACCCTGCATCTTCTGCAAAATCTTTTCCTTGCAGTTGAACAGTCACCAGGGGTTAGAGCGGGTGCGTGCCCTGCAATGCCTTCAGCGATGGCTGGCTGCCATGCTGGGAAATTTTGGGTTCCACTCAGAACCTGATCTACATAATGCTTTTTATTTTTATTCTTTTACTTTAGCAACTGGTAACACCAAAGTAGATAATCTCTGCAGGGCAAGCGGAGAGAACTAATGTCTTGTGCGGGTAGATGTATGAAAACATCTAATTTACCAGCAGGCAGTGGGGTAATGATCAGTTGAGAATTGCAAATTATGTACGTCATATATTTGTGGCATGCTGCTGAAGAAAAGCCCAGTGCATATGACAAATCATATATATGCTGAAATTTATAATACTTTTCACATATAATTGACTGGGGCAACCTTATGATTTATATCTTTGCTTTATTCATAGCACGCCCATAACACAGTCATAATGCAGAACGAAACTAATTCAATTTCTCTTTGACTTTGTAAATCATTTATGTATTTGGCTGTCAAGTATTTGAATATAAAGTGGGCATACATACGGCAGAAAATGAATAGCTGATTCCCTAGTTAAGAAATTGAGTTTTAATGATGTTAGGTTCTGTGTTGCCTTACGTGGATGTTCAGTCTTGCTTAGATAGCATGTGCCCCTTGCCTTGTTTCACAAGCAAAGTGTATTTTATGGGGGCCAGCATTACTCTCCTAATGGCCCTATATCGCATTATGGCTGTGTAAAATGTACTCAGCTTGCTTTGATGGCAACAGGAGCCCTTCCCAGGCTCAGGAGCAGTAAGTGCTGCTGCTCCCTGTCCTGAGAGGTCTGCTGGAACGTGCCAGGAGGACACGAAAGGAGGACAGAAGAAAATGTTCTGTTGGCCACAACAGCAGTCCTGAAGATCAGTGTTTGCAATGGAGCTACCATGCAGAGTCATTGAAGATACAGCCTGGAAAGACTTATTTTTTCCCCTTTAAATACCAGATTACCTGGCTTGGCATCACCAGTTAACCTTGGGAAGCACAGCAGCATCTAGCCTGCAAAAGGAATACCTTACCCACGCAACAGCAACTAAGGAGGCTGCCTTGGGTGCTTGCTGTTTCCTAAGAAAAATAATCTTCTGCAGTCAGATCCTTGCTTGCTGTGGTTTTTGACACCTGTAGCATCATTGGAAAACATCTGCAAAATCAAGATAGTGCAGAAAGTGTGAGGCAGCTTGCTGGCTCATTATCATACTGCAAAAACAGCTCTCCTCCACAGCAGCACCCTTGATTTCTAAATTTAGCATGTGAGTTATTTTGGGTAGTGTGTGATTAACCTCAATTACTGTAGCTGGGATGGAATTCAAATCATGCCCCCTCTTTTCAGAGATGCAAAGAAATGGAAATCTGGGACTGCACATTCCCTGCCCTTAGAGAAGCAGCTCTGAGAGATGTGCTTGCACATCCCTGGGAGTCATCTGCATGATGCATTTGTTCAGGGAGAAATTACTGGGTGCAGCTGATCCCAAAAGGTGCTGGTGGTCCGGAGCTCTCTACTGCTTTTGGGATCAGAGTACAATGATGAAGGCACCAGGCTGTGTGGTGCAGCTGGTGTGAATGAAACCTGGGTGGCCACAGCCGAGATCACTGAAGCTTCAGTGGATCATGGTCAGCACATTTTGTAGTTTTTCTGCTTTAGTTAAATCTGTAACAGAGGCTGTCAGAGACTGATAAAAATATACTTTCCCTTAATCTGAGCCATAATGAATGTTGGCTCTCTGGAATATCATTGGATACGCAAACGTGCACGTGCATGCAGATGTATGTGAGCGTGTGTGGGAGAGGGGAGATGCAGGATGCACAGGCAGACGACTGAGAAGATGCTGTGGGAAGCAGCGTATCCCAGCCCATCCAGGGAGCACCAACAGACGAGCTCGTTGTTTGTCAGGCTGCAGATTGAAACTTTTCTCATTGCTGGAGCTGTAACTTTCCAGACTGCACTGCACCAGCCGAGCCTTTCTGTCAAGCAGTTTGTCTCCAGAGGAGGATAAAACCCAGGGAGGTGGTTAGCACACCCCCAAGCCAGCGAATAAAGCTCATTTACGTGCAGCAGTCGGCGGGAGAGCTAACATACAGCAGCTTGTGGCAATTGCATTTGCTGGTAGACAGAAGGGGCCGGTGCTTTGAAAACAGAGGCGGCATTTGGATGGAGCAGCCATCCCTCCTGCCTGAAGTCACGTTTGTGTGGTGAGCCATAACCATGAGGTTCTGCAGCAGGCTGACCTTGGGCTTGTGCCTCATGGTGGAGCAGCGTGGTGACCTCCCTGCTGCTGCATGTTTCTAGCCTTTTGCCATGGCCAAAAAAAACTGAGTCTAAAGAAGAGTTAAGCCTGGAGAACAGCTATAAACGTGCCACCTCATTACAGCAGCTATCGACTCCTTTGGCAGCTGGGTTTGATTTTGTGCTTTTCTGTGGTGTTGTGTAATTTATGCCTGTGTATTCCCACTTAAAAACCCGACCGAGTCCTCCTGATGTTGCGGTCACGGCGTGTCTTCCGTGGCTGCTGTAATTGCTTGCTTAGCTGGCAGAAACAATGTTTTACCCTTGGAAGGTATTTCAGGGCCAGGCACGTGCCAAACACTGAACCACAGGCCTGTGGGCAATGTGTTGGGGAAATAAAAACCCTCTGCTGAAGGCTGCAGGAAAACGGCTTATGTGAATCAGGTGGTAACACAGGGCTGCAGCAGTATGGAGGAAAACGGAAAGAAAATAAGCAAATACTACAGCAAAACAGTGTCTTCCCAGTCCTGTGGTTTCACCTGTCTTGGGACCTGGTGTATATGGTGTGTGTGCTTTGTGGGGGGGCTCTGTCCCAAAGCAGGGCCCATCACCTCTCCCTCTAAGCTATACTTAATTGATAAGGTAATACAGATGGTCAGCCTGAGGAACTGAGCTGCTTGTAAAGGTGCTGCATTTTCAGTGTGATATGATTTTTGTTTTCATACAGCTGGACAACCCAGATGAGCAAGCAGCACAGATCAGACGTGAGTTGGATGGACGTCTTCAGATGGCAGAGCAGATTGCCAAGGTAAAAAAGATTCCTTCTGTATCAACAAGCTCTTCATATAGAAGTACCTAAGTAGCTTGGTGCAGCCCCCAGGTCCTGTCCTTCCCTTGCAGGTTTCTTCTCCCAGCAATCACCATTTTAAAATGACCAGATTTTTAACGACAAACAAATCAAGTATAGATAAGCTGTTGTGATGTGCATTCTTGGAATGTCCCGATGAGTTGGGGCAGTTTAGGTGCCTGCAAAATTCCTTGCATGAATCCTCAGCAGTGGGGGAGAAACTGTCCTGAAGTGCTTCAGCTAGTTCTGCAAATGCAGGTCTGAGCCCTCTTCATCAAACTTCAGTGTGAGGCAATAAGGTGGGTGATGGCATGTAAAAAGGAGCCAGGAAGTGCCCTAAAAGTGTTTATGCCGTTCGGTGGGCTGCTGGGAGCCATGTGTCCTTGCCCATAGGGAGGTGCTGCCTCAGTAAAAGTACTCAAGATGTGCTCTCCCAGACATGTTCATGCTTTGCATGGGAGCAGTCAGGCTCCGTACAGCCATCACTGCTGTCTGGAGCAGCAGACACAGGACCTCCAAACAGTTTTTGTAACCAAGCACCCAGCTAAGCTCCCTAGAGATGCTTCTGTAAGGAGACACCTCCAGAGGAGCTAATCACACCCTCACACTGCAGATGCAGATTTAGGTGGCCTCGGATGGACAGTAAATGGAGGGAAACTCTGGTTCCTGTTGACATCAGTATGGCAGAGATTTTATCCTTACCTCTGATCAGATGCTCCGAGTCACAGATAAAGCCCTTATGGGGCTAAAGTCATTGGGAATGATTTATCTGGCTCTTCTTGATAATCAAGAAACCATTACTAGAAGAAAAAGGTCTAATCAGAGCTCAGGTTAGGGACCAGCCTTTCAGCAGCAGCCCTCCTGGCACCAAGCTGTGCCAAATGGTGGGGTTTTATCAGAAAGGTATTACCAGAGCTGTTTGGGACCACGCTGAGAACCCTGGGTTTGAAAAGCAGAGCACATTCAGTTATGGTCAGGCTTTAGCAAGGATGCCAGTGCTCCTCACTAACATGTCTGGTAAGCAGCTACTGCCTCGCATCTTTGAGGAGCAAGGGTCTGGCTTTTTCCCACTTCACCGATAAAAATAGCAAGGGGGCCAGGGACCACGTGCACAAAGGGTGGTGCAGCACAGCAGCAAGCGGACTGCAGCTCTGGTATTCAGCCTTTGGCCCTTTGCCATTTTATTGTCAAGAAAACCTACATAATTTTTTTATTTGCAGCAAAAGACAAGCCCCTGCGTGGAGCGCTGCCACCCAGTTCTGAGATGGGCAGCCAGGCACTGGGTGCCAGACTGAGATTGCCTGGTTTTGCTGCTTCATTTCCTCCTCGTGGTGTGTGGGGCACAACAATACACCTGGTTCAATGGCAGCCAGCATAGGCTGCATCTTCATGAATTACTTTTTGCAAACGAGAGTTTGCCATTTCCATTCCTTCCCCAAGGATGCTGAAAACAAACCGTGTCATTGCTGGCCCTGCAAGAGACAGGGGGAAGTCCTCAACACAACCTGACGTTTCCCTGTGCAGGACTCAACCTTCAAAATGCAGCTGTGCAGCTTGGGGGTGGGGGGGTGCAGTTTAGAGTAAAATCGACTTACCTGTGATCCACTTGGCAGGTACTGATATTTAATCTCCATCACGTTACTGCTGCAGGCCTTTTCTCCAGAATGTCAGATCCCACCAGCACCTGCCTACGACAAGCCTTGTTCCTTCAGACCCATGAATACCATCTCTTGGAGGCATCCAAGACCTTTTGAATCCTTCTCTGTATCCTTCCTTTCCAGGCAAAGCTGCTTTCCCTTTAGCATTGGTCAGGTTCACCATTCAGCTCTATGAAAGGATAGCATTTCCCATTTTATCTCCAGTTTGCAGCTTTAACACAGATTTGCTGCACAGGGACAGTTGCTGTGCTGGTGAAACCAGCCCTGAGGTGGCTGGCTGGGAGATTCCATGCTAAAGACAAATTAGCTCCTCGTTAATAAATTACGAAACTCCCACTAGGACATTTGTACTTCAGAGGGAAGGAAAGCTGTGGAGACTAATGGGACCTGGGATCACAGTGCCACAGGACTGGTGGTTCTGTAAGCCCACATGTGACCCTGAACAAGTCACCATACATGCCAGCTTTCCTCCATGACCAGGTCCTGCACCTGGCTACCAGGGCACAGCTCTGGGTCTTCTTATCTCCTCATGAGCGAGCCCAGGAGAGTTCAGCACAGCACTGGTGCAGCACTAGGCAGAAGCCCCCACTAAGCCTGACTCCATCAGCACATGTCAGCCCAGCCTTGGAGCTAGCCAGCTTGAGGATCACAATGGAAGTCAAGCAGATGTTTTGAAGCTGAGTCTGGACAGGCTTTTCACTCAGCATGCTGTACTTTTCCTAGCAGCTAAATGAGAGCGGCATTGCAGCCCAGAGCTCAGTGCTGCCAAGGCGGAGGTGTGTTTCTCTCTGCAGCAGTGAGTGCTCTGCTGTCCTGCAGTGTCTTTCCCCTGACCCACTCACCTGGCCTCAAGGGCAAGGAGGGGCACTTGTGGGGGCAACCAGATGAAGCCTTGTGCTGACACCAGAGCAATATATCTGTCTGGAGCTGGACCCACTCTGTTCCAGCCTGCAGTCTCTTTAACGCTGCTGCTGTCCACACTTGTCCCCATTTCTGATCCTCTCCCTGCTCCAAGTACACAGGGAGGTGCCTAACCCTTTCTTGCATGTGTCTGCATCCTTAGCTTGTGTCTTCCTCCAACTTTCCCCCAGCTCTCTCTCCACTCTGATGGGTAACTTGGGACCATGCTTGCATCTCTGCATTTGCATCATCAGACCCAGTCCCAGTTAAATTGTTATGCACCACTTCAAACCACCAGGTTTTAACCTTAGCATGAGCAGTTGCTGGTGGCACACAGGGAAATGTCTTGGTCCTTGCTGCATTTCTGAAGAGGTTTGTGGGGACAGTGCCAAAATTGCAGTCCCTGGCAAGATGGATAGCAGCGCACAGAAGAAGCAATAATGTTAGAACATCATTGCTTCAGTTCTCAGGATCTACAAAACAGTTGGGTTTTTTCCTGGGGGTAACTTGCAACTTATATAATGCATAAACAATAAACCAGTCTGATTAGGTAGTTTATCTTAGGCCAGATCTAATTTACATGAGGGAATTGCTTCCCAATACTGAGACTGGAAACAGACGACTATATTTTTACTGCTTGGTACAAGTGCTGCTGTGAGCTGTGCTTGTAATGGGTAAGCTGTTGAGGGCTGATGCAAAAACTAGTGCCGTGGAGTACTTTTTCAGCAGCTTGATGACAGTCTTCTAGAAGAAACATGACCTTGTTTTCTTTTCTAGCATACACTTTACGAGCTGCTTTTTACAATGTTATGAATTGCTGCTAAGATCCTTTGCACGTCAGGCTCGAGTTTGCTGCCTGCAGATGCTGCCTCGCTGCCGTACGCCTTGCGCAGTCTGCCTGAACCCACCAAGAGACGTTCGAACCCTGAGCAGACTCAGGGCATGGGCAGAGTTGTCAGAAGACGTAGGGCTCAGACTAGTGATGCTAACAGGGCTGGAGTATGGGCAGTAGCTCAAAGCTGAGGACACACTTGGAGGCACGTCATGTTTTGCTCTCACTGTCGGCTTTGGTTTTAAGTGTCTTGTTTACTGCAACCAGCATTAGAGGGTCTCAGAGTAAAAGGTTGTCTTCCTGGGGGGAGACAAGTAGTGCAAAGGGTGTTTTACTCCTCCCAATTGGGACTGCATGTTTCTGTCCACACGTTGCTGATTTTCCCCTCCTTGGGCTCCTTTCACACCTCAAAAACTAATGGAGCAACTGCTCAGAAGTGCCCTAAAGAGAGCTGGTGCATTTTAGAGACTGGAAAACAAGTCCCCAACTGTCAGCGTCCTTTGAATCGTTAGTAAATTTCTGTCAGTCACAAAGTTCAGCTGAGATCTGGCTGGCAGCGTTTCTAATTATGAATACATATATATGAAGAAAACCATTTGCAGATAGAAAAATGAATGACACACAATGCATGCAAGAAACAGTAACATTGGATAAGTACCAAGTGCTAATTCTATGGGAAGCTAACAATAATGTTTCTACATTACATGGGTGGGAAGCTGTAATTTGTCATCTGGTTTGTGGGAGTTGCCTGTTCTTATACCTTTCTCCAGATGCTCCAGGAGGATTTTCCCAGTGCAAGACATGGTTGCAGATTGCCACTGCTACTCACTCTGTTGTTTTTGTTTCCAAACCCAAGGAGCGCAAGTTTCCAAAGTTTGTGTCCAAAGAAATGGAGAACATGTACATTGAGGAACTGAAGTCGTCTGTCAATCTCCTGATGGCAAACTTGGAGAGCATGCCTGTCTCTAAAGGAGGTTCTGAGTTCAAGCTGCAGAAGCTGAAACGTAGTCACAACACCTCGATAATCGACATGGGAGAAGAAAACGAGAACCAGCTTTCTAAATCAGATGTCGTGTTGTCGTTCTCCCTGGAGGTAAGCTTCAGGCACTCAACTGTGTGAAGGGTTTGTGCAAATGAAAATCATAGCAGCTGTCTTCTGCTCAGCTCAAACTTCAGTTAGGTGGAGAGAGGTCAGTAGAAACCGCTTTCTGATCTCCGTGAGGATGTTCCTGAGCATTAGTTCCTCTCTTGAGTGACCAGAAGCTTTGCCTGTGGTCAAACACTGTCCTTTCTGGTGTCTCACCATCTTGCTGGAACAAACTGTGTGAGATAAACTGTCTGGCATTTCCTGCTGATGTGTATCAGATGACTCAGAACTCTGTATCGTTAACTGACCTCTGCGTACGGCTTGTTACTGAGTGTACCCCAGTAACGCTGAGCCTGGATTGTACCTGAATCCAGTACAACACTGTAAATGACGATGTGTTTAAATATCACCATTTAGAGGTATCACCATCTTTCTGGGGGCTTGAATGCACCCTACAGCCTGGCTTGCAGTTTGTGTGGACATACTGGACGTTGCTGGCTTGCTCTTGGCTTTGTGTTGGGCTCTGACTTTGTGTTGGGCACTCTGTCGAGTACATGCCAGGGCAGGCAGGGTGCTGCGGGGACCCGCTGTTACCTCCATCCCAGGCTGTCTCCATCCTGGGAGGGGTGTTGTGTAATAGCTGTTTTCAGCCAACTTAATTGCTCCATGCAGACACCTTTTCTGTCTAGCCAAGGTGTTTACCAGCATCCAGGGCGTCACCAACCTTGGTGACAAAGCACAGAGACACCGTACTCTTGTCAAGGTACTCACCTTGGTGACACTGCACAGAGTCGGTGCCTCTCAGTGAGTGGGTTTACCTTACCTTGTCAAACTGCCACCAGAATGGGGTCAAAAACGTAGGATGCAGAAAAATCAAAAAATTCTATTTTTGTCTAGTTTCCTGTTTATTTCTTTTCCTGAGGCATCTCCTGTTATATATATATATCATGCCAATGCAAAACTTAACAGCACTGGTTGTCCAGTCTCAGAGTTTAACTCATTAGATGTCTGAAACCATCTTTACAACATGCAGTTCAGTCTTATTTAAAAATAGGGCTATGAACCCAGAGACGGTGCCTTCAAGAGTGGCATCAAATAAAGCCTGACTTCTAAGCGTTCCCATACTGAGGAGCAGGGAACTGTCACAAAGCAGTAGACTTCTCTGTCGGGAAAGCCAATGTGGCATGTAGAGCCATGCACAAAGGGACTCATCCTTACAACGGGATGTCTCAAACGCTTTGCTCCAGCTGAACCCCATCCATCAGGAAGCAGAAGCTCAGTCAAGCACTGACTTCAGGAGCTGGCAGGTCTGTGCACTGCTCTGTGCAGGAAACTTTGAGGCAGGAGAGCTTTTGCTGAAAAGACATGCTCATCAGAGGAGCTCTGTGTGCCAGGCAAGGGATCCTCACCCTGTGTATAGGCTTCATAGGTAGCTGTAATAAAACACGAGCAGGAACTCCTACAGGTGACGTTTTTGGAAGGAACAGTTAACAGGATTGATCACTTTGCCCTTTTAAAAAAATGTTAGTTATCTGCAAGAAACTTAGATGGTGATTTCTTAATATGAAAGATGGAGAAAGACTGCTTACAAGGGCCTGTAGTGACAGGACAAGGGGCAATAATTTTAAACTGAAAAAAAGTAGATTTAGATTAAATGTAGGGAGGTTCTTTGTGATGAAGGTGATGAGATGCCAGCACAGGTTGCCCAGAGAAGCTGGGACTGCCCCTGGATCCCTAGCAAGGTTCAAGGCCAGGTTGGATGGGGTTCTGGGCACCCTGGGCTAGTGGAGGGTGTCCCTGCCCATGGCAGGGGGTTGGAAGTAGATGATCTTCAAAGGTGAACCCCAAACCGTGCTATCATTAATGTTGAAAACAGGCTTTTGGCACAAGCTGAGTATGTATAAGCTTTTTTTCTGTATTTCACATATTGAGGCACTTGTAGGTGGGGCAGGAACATGTCTGTGAGACCCATCTTCTGAAGGTGGGTACAGCCCTGGGCACCCAGGTGTTTCAACAAGCCCGTGTACTATCAGAGAGAGAACTCCTGGCCTACATACAGACATCCTGGTCTCTGGGCAGACATTGCTGACTGCCGTGGTTCCTGCTCAGCCTGGGCAGTGCCACCACCATCCCAGCCCAACTGGCACCACGAATGTTCAGCAGCATGTGGGGAACCCCAGCGCTGGATGACCCTGCGGGTTCAGCAGCCAGAGTGAGATTTGAAGGAAGCTGCTCCTCTTACACTCCTCTTCCTTTACCCCACAGGTTGTCATCATGGAGGTGCAGGGTCTGAAGTCACTGGCCCCCAACCGCATTGTATACTGTACCATGGAAGTCGAAGGTGGGGAGAAGCTGCAGACTGACCAGGCTGAAGCCTCAAAGCCAACGTAAGTCTTGCTTTGCCATTTGCTTTCTCCACCATGCTCTCCTTTTCCCCATCTCTGTGCTGCTGAGTCACTGAGGATAGCTCTGGCTCCTGCATGGTGACAGCAGAGGGAACTCTGAAAGCAGAGGAGAAATGTGGTCTTCCATATATGCAGAGCATCATCCTGCAACTAAGAATGACCATAAGCCCTCATTGAGGGGAAAAAAGTGTTAATGACAGGCTTACGTCTCTTGTAGCCATAGAGATATAAATTTGTACGTATACATAAGTACTTTGCTAAATAGGGATGCAGTTAAGCTTAGATAAATACTAGTCTGAGTGTTCATCTAAGCTGGGGCCATCAGGTGTAGGTACACGAGCTCATCCTCACTCAGAAGGAGTGGTGGTCATCAAGGAAACAGCTGGCAGGGACATGCTCCGTCAGCCACAGCCAAAGGTGGGAGAGGGTCTGGGGAAAGATTCAAATCACTCAGTTAAAGCTTTGTCTGAGGCCACTCTGCCCTGGTACAGGTCAAAGGGAAGGTTTTGTTCTTTCCTCTTTGACCTAGTCCCCAAATTCCCAGGCCTGGCCCCACACTTGGCATTTTTGTCATATCCAGATGTTGTTATAAGCCTGCTAGTAGTGATTGATCTTTGTTAATTTGGAAGGAGAAAATGATGAACAGTTTATTTCCTTTCTGATTTGTGGGAGTAGTTAACTTGAAACACTATTTCAGGCAGTTTTCCTGTGGTTGGTTCACTGTGGAGATTTCACACTTGAGTGAAATTCTTTGTGCACATCCTCACAGAGGAGAATTGCCCAGGTGATACGTAGCCTCCTCCAGCGGTGGGCAGCAGGGCAGGAGGAGCTTCCTGTAGGACATTCCCTCTCTGTTCCCATATCCTAGCCCCTTTGAGTGACCGGTCCCCAGCAGCATTTCACCAGCAACTTCCTACACTCGTGGTAAAAAAGCCAAAACCACCCATCTGCATTACGTGCAAGTGCCCAAGCAATGTGGGCAACCAGTCCAAGACCAGCTGATGCAGGCAGGAGAGCAGAGCTGAAGGCAGGCCACCTTCCCTTGGTGGTTGTCCTCCCACAGAGGCACAGAAACTGCTGATGCCTTGCACCCTGTGCTGTACTGGAAGAGCAGGAATCTGCAGTAAGTGGTTTAAAAACAATATTCCCAATCAGGGAAGCTGCTGCAGCCTGGCTTACTTTTCAAAACACTTAAGAATCTGCTTCAGAGAAGGAAGTAGGAGAGCTGTGCTTGGAAGAAAATTTCTATAAGAACCTGCAGTTGTCATTATTTTAGGTATTTTTATTGCTTCAGTGGAGAAAGTTGGGCTCCATTTAGGGGAAATTACTGCTACCCATACTGAAAAGCACGCTTCTGGGTTACATGTGCTTGTTTAGCTTGGTCTGTTCATCCCACTTCTGTGGGGTCTGTCCTTCCTTATGCAAGCCGCCCTCTTGTCAGCCATTGGACCATTTATACAGGCATTGTTTTGAAAATAAGGGCTTCAGGAGTGAGCTCTTTAATTGAGTGGGTCTTTTTATCATAATGAAATGTACAGTGTCTGGGCATGAAGCCATCAGCCCTCAGGAAAATGCAGCCAATGCTGAATGCTGTGGCGTGATATGAGTTATACAAGTCCATCACACTCATCCTCTCTCTGCACTGGGCTTCCCATAGAGGCACGAGTCAGGCTTGAAGTCCTCTAGGTCGCTCCATCACTTGGGTTAATGCCTATGGAAATGCCTTAGGAGAGAAGTAGGTTTGACCGTTCCGTTCCTTGAGGATCCTCACACTTTTTACTTCCAAAACCAAAGACCAGCCAAGCCAATGCTCTAAAATAACCTTGCACAGAAACCAGAGACCATCACAGAAAGCTTGTCCTTTATTCTTCTCTGCATTACAAGTGCTTCTTTCACCTTGCTTCCCCTTCCCAACACAAGAGCCCAGGCAGGGAAAACCAAAGCTCTGTGAAGGTAATTTACTGCACTTAGATTCTCCTCTGCAGAGGAGAAGGAAAGAGAGAATGAACCAGATGTGACATGTTTGTCATGTTGCTTACAACAAGACTTGAAGGCCCTCAGGTACTCTGGTGATGAGGGCAGTGATAGAAACAGCTCAGAGAAGTCTTTGGTGTTTTTGAGCTAAGCTGACTTTCAAACAAAAGATTTGTGGTCAGCCAAAACAGCCTTCTGGAGTGTCTCTGAATGCCACTCTCAGCAAGGTCATTCATACATGTTTAGTTGTGGACTTTTTATCACAAGCAAGACACTGATAAAGGAACTAGATGAGGAAAAGGGTGTATTGTGTGCCAGTACTGGAGCTCTTTGCTCCCCAGGCCTACCAGGTGTTTGTGTGCTTTGGCAGAGGATGCTGCCTGTCCTGGGAGCGAGGAGCACGCTGTGGGGGTTTTGAGCCTCAGCACTAAGAAGGTGTAAATACTGAGGCAGGTTATTGCTGTCCTTTCCCAAACTTGTGTATCTCAGAGGCTCAGAAAAGGGAAATGCAGATTAAGTGCCTGTACTCAGAAGATGCAGTGAACACAGGTCTGGAATTAAGTGGCATTTCATCATATTTAACTCTTCAACTGCTCAGAATTCAGTTTTGCTGTTGGCTGGAGGCTCTACAAGCTACAGAAGACTTTATTTCTCATATGTGTCAGGGGGAAAAAATGCATTTGAACAGTAAGCATCAAGCTGGAAGCCTTCCCTTTTTTATAACTGCCCTGTGTCCTGGGGAGCTGGAAAGGAGAGTGCACAGGTCTGCACAGCCTCATAGAGTCACAGACTGGTTTGTGTTGGGAGGGACCTCAAAGCCCATCCAGTGCCACCCCCTGCCATGGGCTGGGACACCCTCTGCTAGCTAAGGGTGCCCAAAGCCCCATCCAACCTGGCCTTGAACCCTGCCAGGGATCCAGGGGCAGCCACAGCTTCTCTGAACACCCTGTGCCAGGGCCTCCCCACTCTCATAGCGACCTTGTAGGATATCGTTTTACCTGAGAATGACTCATGGAGTTGTTCACTCTATTCTGACATGTCCTTGAAATGCCATCCCTCAGCTAAATTACCCCCATGGCACTAAAATACACTGGTGGCAGTGGCTGCTCTTCAGCTTGATGCTGTGCTGTATGTCCTAACCTGGACTACGCACCTTTAACAGAAAAAGGCAGCTTCCCAATCAGGGAAGGATTTCCAAAACCACTGGTCTAGTTGCAAGAAGTTCACCTTTTGTGATCCCTGGTGTGAATCCAGCAGGTTTTGAGAATAGGATGTTCCAAAGCATCTTAGAGACTTTGGAGCTTGGATACTGTTTGTAGATCTCGAAAAGAGGCAGAGGAGCAGCAGGGTTAGCTGCCATGCATACCAAGTGATCAGACAAGGACTGTGTGCAAGGATTGTGACTCTTGGGAGGACAGTGAAAACTGGTCTGCTTTTTCTTCTTAGGCTCCGTGTTGGATTCCTGACATTTTAAGCCAATCCCTTCATGTGAGGATTATCTGCCTCAGCGCTGGTATAGGGGATGGCACAGATCTAGAGAAAGCCAGACCTGAAATAGCAAGGGTTATTTCAGATCAGGCTTGTAGTGTATTATTAGTAGTGCTTTTAATAAGTTGTGTAAGAAAAAGCCTTTGTATTATGCCCTAACCCACAGATGCCTCTTCAAAATATCCCAAATCCCACTGTGAGCAGGATTTTACTGCTTTTCATGCTGGAATTGTATTCTTACAGATCTTTGAGAGTTTTATTCCCCACCCTGTCTTCCCTGCACGTTGTCCTGCTGCCTGCTCTCTGCGAAGCACAGAGGGTGAGGTGGCTCAGCACATCCTCGACACCGCCATTCCAGAAGCTGTGTTAGTACCACTGCTGTTTGTGTAGCCTGAAAACAAGGTTCCCGAGGGGTCTGGGAATAGCAGAAAAGGTCCAGGCACAACATCCTTGTCCTGTGGTCCCTAAAGAGGCTGCTGGATATATTTAAATGATGACCTGTGCTTGTAGCAATGCTCATGGGCTGCACTAGTGATTCATCGTCTTATATCACCTTCCTCTGATGTGAGCAGAACACAACAGAGAGAACCAAACAACAGCAAGGTTCCTACATGCCTTGTGAATAAATGCTGTGTGTTCACCTGGGTGTATTTCAGCATGCAGATAAGTCTCATTCTCCCCTGGCTTGCAGTAGTGAGAATGGGGTGCGTTGAACTCAGCTGAACTATTTGGGTTAAAAGCAGTAAATAACCAGTGGGGGAGGATCCAGCCAACCTGTCTGGGCATTCTGGCCGGCCCAAGAGCGGAGAGAGGAGCGGGCTGCTCCTATGACTCTGGAAGTGGCTTCGTTTGGAGGTTATATATCGCCCCTTGCAGAGCAGCCTCTTCAGAGCTAGTGTCAGAGGCATGCAGTAGCTCATAGAGTACAAGTAGTGAGGATGGAGCTTACTGGTTTTAAAAGAGAAAAGAGCACTTTTTATTGCTTTTGTTTTCTCCCCTGCAGTTTTCTTATGTGTGTGCTGTTGGGGAAGTGCTGGAAGGAGGACACTCAACAGGTCACTTCTCATGTTGCTTGTCATGACCAAGAGCTTGTGCTTCATGCCCTCTCCAGAAACTCACTCTTGATAAAGTAACGTCTTTGGTAAACTTTTAAACCTCTCTGTCTCCATTTGCTTAGCCACTGCACTAGGAGACAGGGGTGCTCTGTTTTATCTTTGCACTGGCTCCCAGTGCTGCTCTCTGATTAGCTTTCAAGGTGCTCTGGCAGTTCGACTGCTGCTCTCTGCTGCAACAGGCTCCCCCTGTCAGGATCACTACACCAAACCTCCAAGCTTATTGCTCAGCTAGGGTCTTAGTTTCAGATCGGTGTGCCACATCCATCAGAGCCTGCTGTCTTACTGGGAAGAGAGACAGGAATTCCACAGCATCCTTCCACAGTGCCATTCAGTGACATCTTCTGAGAAATGGGCACTGAGCAGCAAAGGGAAGGGAGGCTGGCAAGCAGGGATGCCCTCTCTCTCTTTGCAGAGGGGGATAATCTGGTCTTTTAATTCAGGAATCCCCTGCCTCAAGGCCCTGGAGTTTGAAGTGATGCTCAGTGGCTTTGCACAGAGTAAGAGCATGGTAAGTGTGTTTGGTTGCAGTCAGTGTGTTGCTGCCACGGTTAGTTGGGAGATGTTGTGAACACTTCCCTGTGGCAAAGCGAGAAATGAGATAAGCTTGCATGTCTGAATTACAAATAAATATTCTGTGCCCTGTAGAACAAATGTAATTCCTCTAAACTGAAGGGGTTTATACTGGTGTGAGCGGGAGCAGAGTTTAGCCCATACTTCACATGTGTATCGCTTGGTACAGCCGTTGGTGCTGTGCCTGGTAGGTGGTTTCTGGTAGGACATGTGTGGTTCTGCCATCCAGGAGGGTGACCAGAGCCTGTGGCACCGCTGCCCTGGCTGCAGTGGCAGCCCCGTGGTCTCTGCAGACAAGCAGGAGAACCAGCTGCCGTCGACTTCCCGACATGAGCCCATGCTACCCTCAGAGCTGTTGCTGTGTTGCAGAGGTATCGCCTGGTGGCAAAGCTCAGGCAGAAGACCCGCCTGCCTATGCCTACATGGTTTTAAGCAGTTGTTATATTTAGGTTTGCATGCCTGGCTAAGCCTTGTGTAAGCAAAATTCGTGATGTTGGGTAAAGAACAAAGCAAAAGGAAATTTTAGGAGATAGCTGCTGGTTTTATGTGTGGGTTTTTTCCTCCCCCTTCTAGTTGGCTTCAGCATTAAATATAAGCTGTCTTAATTACCCAGACTGATAGGCTTGCCTTTCCAATTGCACAATTTTGTTTCACAGCTGTGCAGATGTTTACAGCTCTTTTTCCTTCAGAAACATCCAGGAGCCGTATGAATGTGTCAAAGCAGGTGACTGAGCCCTGGGTACAACTAATATCAAACACCATTGCTTCTGAGATACCATTCATGGGATGAGCAGAGGGTCAGTCTTTGCCAAGGCATCTCTTAGGAAAACATCTTCTGGGAGAGATCTTCGGCTTTGCTCTGTGCAAGCATAGTACAGATGGGCTGTGAGTTGCTTTTAGCCCTTCTAAAGGGAACAAAGAAGTGTCCAAATCCCCTCCCCAATAATTCTTCTCTTACAGCTACTTAGCATGCCTAGGAGCCAGTTTTTGGATGAGACCATGCGTGGCTTTGCACCCAAAGGGTTCTGCTGTTAGTTCGGTTGGACCTGCTCTTCAAATCCCCTTTTGTGTGTGTGCTGGTGTTTCCATAATGCTCCTGAGATTTATGCTATGACATTCACATTTTTAAAAGTGGAGGCTGTGGACAAGTCATTAAGCACAGCAAAAAATGCAGTAAAAAGTTATTACCCAGGTGAAAGCCTCTGATCTATTACGGGAAGTCTTCACGCAAGCGGTTTAGTGGCCTTTTTAATTAGAAATTCAGAATCTCTTCTGATGCTTCCTCTTAGCTGCTCAGCAGGAGTGGGTCTATAAAAAAATATGTGTTAGATTAAACGGCTGAGTTTTTCCCCAGAATAAAGGCAAGTATCTTTCCAAAGACTGGACTGCCCTGGTGTGGCCTCCTGGACAGCAGTGCAGTGGTCTGCTGGGACTGCAGACGGTAATCCCACTCCCAAAGGTCTCATGTGTGGTCCCTCCTCTCTCCTGTTCTGGAAATGTTACACTAGAAACTGTGTTGGAGAATAATGAAGACTTGTTTCTGTAGACTTACCCTCTTGTAGCTGGGTTCTCTGGTATCACGTAAGTGCAAGCTCTGCCAGTTTTTCCTGACCTTTAGAGCATACGTAGCATTGCTTTCGCATGGATTCTCTGGTGTCTAGTCAGGGTTGAGCTCATGCACCTTCTCTTTCACAGATGTCTTTCTGTTCTCGCCAGCTGTCTAATTTTTTAAGTGCTCCTATGCACTTGTGAATTATGTATTCCTGTGATAACGCATACATTCAAATTTAAGTATTCCAGAAGGTGTGATGATGCCCAAGGCAATTTTCATTGACATCCGTCTGCTTCATCACTCCTGTGCGTGCAACCTTAAGATGGGATAGTAAAGACCAAAAAGGACATTGAAACGAGACTGAGATTCAATGATCTGGAGTAATGCTAAGTTAAGAGGAAGAGTGCAAAACGAAAGTTGAGGGATACATGCTGTGTTCTTGTTTAATACCCATGGCTGGCATTTTTAAAAAATTAAGGCGTGCCTTAGTACAAGCTCTGCACATCCCTTGCCAAGGGAAAGGCTGGGGGTGAGATGTGAGAAGTGCCCAGTTGTTTGTTTATTTATTAAGTACCATGTATGAGTAATGCCTATTCTTATTTAATGAGGGATGCCAGAGCTACTTCTGGTTGTGAAGCAGTGTAGGGAGATAGAGAGCGTGCTTTAAAGAATCGGTGCTATGCCTACTGCCTGGACAGCGCTCTGGAAGAGGGAATGGTTTCATGGGAAGACCAACCCTGGCAGTGATTTCTCAACACGTTAATGGTTCCTTCTATGTGTGAGAGCACTTAAAGGGACTGTTGACACTACATGGGCAAAGAGGCGGAGGCATGCTCCTGGAGAGAGGAGCAAGGAGACACACATGGCCACATTTCTTGCCCTTCCAGAGCAACCCCAAGGTATTTCAGATTGAAAAAGTCTATGAAAGGCAGGACACAGTGCACAGGAGAGTCTTGCCCTGCTCACTGGTCTTTTGTGCCTTTGCTGCAAGGCTTTGTAGGCAAATAAAGCTGGCCTTAACTAGGAACAGCCCTCTGCGGTTGTGTTTTCTTCCAGGATGGTTAGAGTTGATAGAAATGACTAGCCACGTCTGGATTAGCTCAGTGCCTGGTTCAGTGGAGCATCTTTGGCCAAAGGAAACTTTGGTTACCACATGTGTGGCATTGCAGTCACCTTATACAAGAAGTGGTAGCTACCACAGGTAGTAAACATACACAGACCCCTTCCCGTGTCACGAGTGGCTCCCACAGAATCCAAAGCGGATTTACCGCTAGGGCAAGTACAGGAGGCAGCCTCGTAACACTAGTTATTCTTTCGGTTCAGATGTGATGCTCCCAGCAGAAGGCTGCTGGATTACCTTCCCGTGTCCCCCTGCTGAGCTCTTCCCCTCTAAGTGTAATTCGCTCGCGTTAAGCGAGAGCACGGGACTTTGAAAGCCGCGCCGCAGCCGTTCCCCGCGGCAGCCCGGAGGCTGCGGTGGCAGGCGCGTCCCACCCAGACCGGCTGGGCTTCTGCGGGAGCCGCCGGCCTGGCGGGAGGTGTGGTCCGGGGTTTGGGGAGGTGAGGTTGGTCCGGGACATCTCTGGGGCAGGAATGCCATCTTGTGGCCACCGACAGCTGATGTGTGATCAGATCCACCGCCAGCCCTTCCCTCAAGCTTCCCCGTCACGCTTCGTCTGCGCACCAGCTCTGCTCGGGGAACAGAGACGAAGCTCTGCCGAGCCGCGATCATCCTTTTTTTGGGTTCCTAAAGCTGTGCTGTCGGCCTCGACAGCTCCTCTTGGCTGCCGTGCCCTGGCAGCCGAGCGACACGGTGCTGGCACAGGAGTGGGGTCTGCGGGGACTGCTTGTGAGCCATGAGCAGATCAGGAGCAGACCTTCGCAGGCTTTGCTTTGCTGCAGTCTCCGTCAGCTTTTCCCTGTTCCTTCTGCACCTTCCTCTCCCCAGCGCAGATGTGATGCTCTCCTAGACATGTTTCTCTCTGCCGGCAGTTGTACTGTCGCCGTAGCCAGTTTGAGGATGTGGGAGTTGCAGCTCCTGGAGAGAGAGATGGTGCCTGATATCAGCTGTCTGGTACTGCTGGCTGCATGATGTTAAGCAAGATGGTGTCTGCATGCGTGACACCTACATGTGTCTCTGAGCCGTAGGAACAAAAAATGGACAGTCCATGAAATGTGGCAGGTTGGAAGAAATCCTTAGCAGCTGCTGGGAGTCCTTAGGGGTGTGCTATCTCTTCTCACCTTTTGGATAACACTGCAGTGGTGGTTTTGAGTAAATGAACCCCCTTTTCATCAGCAAAAGAATTGCCAATGATGTGCTTTTGTTTGATAGAGGGAGTATTATATCTGTGACAGGGATTAAGACATCACAGGAAACCATGGATTCACTTGGAGGGCCCCTGGGTTATCCTATCAGAGCAGATGTCAGTGCTCCACACAGAGACATGGCCTCCCTCTGCCTTATGCAGCCCCTGGGGAGGGGAGGTACAGGCGCTGCTGCTGGCCAGTGCATGTGAGGATGCTGTCTTTCAGTCACCTGCACAGTAACTGCATTGGTGGAAGCAGAATTTACCATCGTTGTAAAGTCTGCACAGGGAAGTCTAGGAGGAATCAAATCTGTTTGCACTGTCACTCCCACTTCAACTGAGCTTCTTCCGAGGGGATGGGACTGAAAGGCTGTTCTGTCAGCAGAAAGGGAGGAGAGGAAACAAATGTGAGCAAAAATAGGCTGTGTTGTCAGTCTGTCTGATCTCTTTGGTTATCCTGTTCTGAAGGTGAGTAAACACATTGAACTTTTACTGTGGGAGGAATCCCAGAGGAGGCTCAGCAGCTCACGGGAATCAAGTCATGCTATGGATGCAAACCATTCTCAATCCACTTCCACAGGCAGAGTGGGAAGGTACCTTTCCTAGCACCTCAGTTATATTTCCTAGCCCAGGACATCTTTGCACAAACAGAAGCATAGACTTTTCTTTGCATCTCTATATATTCTTTGAGATTTTAACTTGGGATCTTTTCTGTGCATCTGCAGCAGTCACCTCCAGCACCCCTCCTTGGTGGAAGGACAGGGGCACTTTTGAGGTAGGCTTCGTTTCATCTGCTTGCCTCCTCTGTATTGGGATGAAGCAAATTAAGGCTTAACTCCTCTGACTGTTAATTGGCCTCTCCTTATTACAATAGCAGGAGCCCAAAGCAGGTGACACGGGCAGGCGTACACGGTGGTAAAGTCCCCTAAATTTGTGGTTTCCACAGTTGTGATCCATCTCTTGTCTCAGCATCCTCTCTAAAGATCAAATCCTTTCCTCGGAGCCATAGTTGTGTTTGAGGCCCTCTGTGGTATGTGAAATCCAAACTCAGTCCCATAAAACCTACCAAACAGATTAACTGACTTGTGATTATGTCAGTGGATGGCTGCTGCTGGGGGGAGGAGCCAACACCTCCCATTCTTCATCCACAGCTTGATGCCCTCACTGAATGTTGCAGAGCAGACAGCATGCACTTTCTTTGTTTGCTCTCTTTACTCAGCACCTTATTTTCATTCTGACTACATTTTTTCTCTCTCAGTAATGATCTCTCTTGAGATGGTGCATCGCCTGCTGGGTTGCGTTTCTTAGAAGAACCCATCTGACCTCAGTCGAGGTTTGTGCTACTGCAGTAAATAGCAAACTGGTTTGTGACTGCTCCTGACCCAGCACCCCCAAACGGGCTGTGGCTTGTGGCTTTCTCCCACTGAAACAGAGGTGTGCATGGAGCTGCAGGTCTCCAGCTGCATGACCCAATCTGTGGGCTTTCTTGGAAAGCCTAAAAAACCAGCCTGAATTCTTCTGTTGCCCTTGGGCTTGTTTCAAATCCCAAAGACACAAACCAAAAGCCTATTATCCATCACTGTTACCCATGAGAGATGCGAAGAACACATATTTTCCCTGAAGGCTTTGGGATGCCCTACTTCTTTTTATTGCTGCTTTGTGACCCAGCTGGTGCAAGTGTGGGCACCTGCCTCCACCACGTGTCGTGGCCACGTCTGTGCTGTCACATCCCCTGCCACACTTCAGTGTCTTTCCAACACTGCTCCCAAAGCAGAGCGAGCAGTCTGCTCTCCCCACGCCTGCTTGTGAAGGGCTCAGCACGTGGGCAGCATTGTCTCGTTTACGTCATTCCTGGAAGTTCACAAATACCCGTTTCTGGAAGTGAAATGAGCATTTTCATCCCTCTGGAATTAATGCTGTCCCTGTGTTGGGCTTTGCTGTCGAGCTGAGTAAGTCTGTGCACGCTCGTTATAACGAACTGCAGTCTCACAGTGTGGGCAAGGGAAGATCAGAAAGGCCACTGATAACTGAAATCTTGCCCATTGATCTCTATTTCATGGGTTTGAACAGCTGGTATGTGTAAAGCATTAGGGAATATAACAAAAAACTTTCCTTCAGGCTTCTTCACAGTTCATTGTTAAACATGTTTAAAAACCTGCATGTTTTTCTCCTTCCTTGTATCGCTAGAAATATGTAAAAAAGAAGCTCACCTTAGTGCTGCATTAGAGGAAAAGGTGTGCTACTCCTCAGCTGTGTGAAGGTAGGTTAGCTCAGTGCCTGATGTGCTGCTTCTCCAACTTTATTTTTCCCCATGCTCAAGCTTTGGGTGTCCATGATTTATGGCTCAGGATTTAAGGCTGTTTCCTGGGAAGATCTCTTCTGGGAGGGGAAGAGTAGGCTGAAAACAGAAAACCATCGTTTGTTAGGCAGGGTTTCTGAAAGAACTAAATCAAGGCTGTACGTAGAGTTTTAGTCTCCCAGCGGTGAAGCGGGATTGGACCTCTACATCCTCAAAGCGGGATCCAGCTCCAGCACGCACCAACACCGGGTGCTGTGATTAGCTGAGAAGCCAAGGCTGGATTAAAACACCACACCATGCAAGATGAAGCAGTGACCCAGGGAAAGGTGGCTTTGCTGACATGTGTTTCCTCAAAAAAAAAGGCAGCGTCTATCAGTCTGCTCTCGAGCTTCCCTTCCCCATCCAGCTCACTGTGGTGGCCGAACAAAAGATACACCAGGAGGGACACAGACATGCTGGTGTGGGTGCCAGGAGAGAAGAGAGGAGGGATGTGGATGGAGAGAAGCACATGAAGCATAATCCTTTCCTGCCTGCAGCAGCAGCACACAGTGGAGTCAGCTGGACCAGCTGGCTGCTGTGTACCACATCCCGCTCTGGCACCAGAAGACAGAAAGCAAGGTTAAGCTTGCCTTGAAAATATTGTCCCAGACATGGTCACATATATTGAAGGCCTTTCAGGTGGACCTTCCTGCCTCTGTGCACAACCAGCTGCTTGCTGCTGGAGGGTGGATGGTGCTGGGTGCTGGTTTAGGTGGCTCTGACCCTGAGGGGATGGAGACAGCAGCACGCCATGCTCCTGGCCTGGGAGGGGATAGGCATTGCTGTGGTTACATATGAAAAATGATACTGGGCAGGTAGCTCAATACACTAGTGCAAATCTAGGCAACGTGCAGGAATATCATTCTGCAAGACCTTTTTACTCCAGCAATGAACTTGTGGGAAGAAGGCAGAAGGGCAGCATCTCCTGCAGAGAGGGGTCCTGTCCCAGGATACTGCTGTGTACCTTGGGTTTAATGCACACCTGGGGTGAACCTACCAAGGGAAGAGCGTAGCTCTCCTTTAATGCACGTTTTCACTTCTGTTTTCTGATTTTTTTCACATTTATTCCATGCAAGCTGGCAACTAAACCCCTTTAAATAAATGTATCTGAGGAGGGAGAAAAGGTGTCCTCTGGCAGTTTCGATGCTCGTGAGAACCGGTCATAGATCACGTTTAAATGTCAACCCCGTTGAAAGCACATCACTCCCCAGCTGCTCCCATGTTAGCCTGCTGACAGGCCGAGCTGGTTAGCAGGGCTGATTCATAGCCCCGCAGTGTAATTCAGTTGCTCTTGTTCATTATTTATAGAAATCATGGGCATCGATGTTCTGGCTACATCAAGTTACAAGAGCAATGATGGGAGAAGGGTTACTGGTTCAAATTCAGCAGGGGCTAAGCAGGCTTGATGGAGACCACAGTACACGAATGAAAGATTTTAACGTATCCTCCTTTAGAGGAACTTGCACACTAGAGGTCAATAGAAATGACTGTAAATGTCTCTCAAGGACAGCTGAGAAAGTCATGGATTAGGCGATGTAAGTGGGATATCATGGAGAAAAGCAGCTGGAGCTTGAAACCCTGCTGTCTGCTTTCATGCCAGATACAAGTGCAGGCAGGACAAGGACCCTTGCAGGGTTTTGCTCAAGCCTTATTCATATCCCAAATATTTTTTTAATGGCACGCTGTAACATAGGAGTATTGTGGTGTTTGAATGGTTTTGTCTTTATGGCTATGTAGTAACTTAACTTCCTAATAGCTGTGTCTGCATTTTGGTAGCACTCAGAGGCTACAGCCAAAGATCAGCATGTAAAGCACTTCAGATCCATAGGATGCAGAGAGTTGTTTCTGCAGTGACATTGTGGCAGGAAAGGGTGAGAACCTGGTGCAGCAAGGTGAGGAGCCTTGGTGGTCTGTTTTGGTTTTGTAAGTTGGGAAGGGCAGAGTACCATCAACCTGAAGATTTGACAGAAGATCACCAGTGTGTTGCTGGAAACAGCTGACAGCAGCCTGGTTAGAGCAGCCTGGCATCTGCATCAACAATGGCCTCACTTTCCCTCCATGTGCCAGTAAGGACGGTGCCTGCGAGAGCTCCCAAATGCTCCTGATACCAGACAGGTGAGCCCATCCTTGGAGTGCTCTGTGTTAGACAAGCTTGTGGAGGTAGTGGGGAGCAAGGCTGACCTTTGTCCCTTGTTGTTCACTGTGGACATGTGTCTTTTTATGTTTCATTCAGAAAAAAAAATCTCAGTTTTAGGCTGTTTGGTTAGTAACTATGATGGCACCTCTAGGTCAATCTGTAGGCACAAAGCAATGATTTTACTTATTTCACTTGTAAAAGGTAGAGCAGGGGCCAGCATTTGCCTAGTTAGCACCCAGGGCACATCTCATCCTCTGGCTCTTTGCAGCCAGAAGACTTCGGCTACTCATCCTAAGTTTGATGCCTAACTAGAGATGGAAGTAGATCCTAGTGATATCACTGGTACAACAGAGGTCCCATAAATAGGGTGGTGATTGTAGCAAAGTCCTGATGAACAGCAGCATTTCTTGGTCGGCTCCAGGCTTTGAGACGCACTGGGCAATCAGAAGTGCTGGACTGAGGGTTTCAGGTGGGATTCAGGTGGTTGATGTGGTTCTCATTGAGAAAGTAATGTCAGGACTTTTCTATTCTAACGTGGTGCATATCTATCTATATCCTTTTGGCCAGAATGCTGTTGTTTGTCCTCATTTGCAGATGTATTACGGCTTTGAAACATTAGTGGGGACAGGTAGTGTGGGTACTTCATGAAAAGATTTCTCCAGAAAGGGTCCTAAGGCAGTTTCCCAGCAAATGAACACCTGCAGTGATGGCTTGCTTAATTATTAAATATGGAAATGAAACCATTACATTGTTAGTCCCCTGGAAGAGCCTAATACCTAACTACTGTCCAGAGCTAATTTTCTGAACAATAATTTAATACCCAGCGCAGATAAACGGCGTACTTAGATTGAATACAAATGATGTTTCAGTGACATGAATTATGGCCTTATGCTGAGCATCACTATGGCAACTAATGACATCACTGCAGGCTTCAACCTGCACAAAACCCAACTTCTGAGGGTCTCTATTTGTTGGCGCAGATCTTTTCAGGGCTTTTGGGGGTATGAATATGTAAGCACCACCGTGTTGTCAAGGGTTTGCTATGTATGTTTACTGTCATTTGAAACATTTATTCCCTTTGTGGTTGATGTTGTTCTCATGAAGGAAACCTAATGAAAATTACTGTTTGTATTTGGCTAGTAACATTTGTTGATAACATATGGTCTGGGAATGCTTCAGCAAATAAGAGCTTTTTAATAGTAAACAGAGATATGAGTTCTATAAAGCAGATGCTGTCAAAATACAAAGTGTAAGGTTGGATATTTTCTTACTTTTGCTGCTTACCCAAAGTGAGCTTATCTTCCTACTTTCCTTGCTGGGGACAATGTGATTTTTTAAGAGAGAAAACATAACCTGTGACCTGAAGTTGCAATCAGAAAATAAGGTGTGGGTTGGTTTTTTTTGTTTGTTTCTGGTGTTTAAATCATTTATTAGGTAGCTAGTGGATCACACATGAAAAAGATGTAATACTGGGGGTCTGGCTGGACCTGGAGCGCTGTAGGTAATTTATGCCAAACCTCTGCTCCCTGACACTGGTGGCAGTTCGATGCATCATCATAAGAGATGAAACGTGTAACAATGACACAGGGAGAGAAAACTGCAGAGCAAAACTGAGTTTGTTAATCAGTTCTGCGCTGAACATGCTCATCTGCTAAGCTCAGTTGGACAAGATTTGCTCAGTGGAGAGCAGAGCATGACCCCATACTCCTTGTGCACAGGAAGATGTAAATTATTTTTCCCCATAACTTTCCAAATGCAGAACTTGCTGTTTGGTATTTATGTTTGAAGAACATCTATTTGCTGGACCATGTGTCACCTGAGCCTTTTCCCAGTCATTTCAAGAGAACTGCCTTTCTTCAGCAGAGGATCTGGCTTGAGGACAGTGTAAGAAAGTGTTATGAGTGGCATGAGTGTGAATAGAAGTGATTAGGAGATAGGGTATGATCTCTCATCTGACTTGCAGTATTTTATGTGGCACCATGCTCCATCGCATCACTCGGAGGTGCTGCTCATGGCACGCTCTTGGTTTCTTCTGGTTTACAAAAAGCACTTTGTGATTATTCTTCAAGGTTGCTTGTGCACTTTGCATGAGGTTTCAAGTATGATGAATTTGCAGGGTCTCCAGGAACAATGTAAGAATCTAACTCACAATGAAGTACTGAAGAAAAAAAAAATCCCGAATAGAACAATAAAGAGAAAAATACAGAAAAAGATAAAAGAGCAGCTCTTATCTGCCAGTTTCACTTTGGGCCTCTGTGTGGTAAGATGCTCTGGAGCATAATCCTTGCAGTGGTACACTCCTCCCCTCTGCTCTTCATCTTCAGCTGAGCTAGTCTCTGTTTTGGGAGTGCTTTGCTTAGCTCTGTCTGGAAGTCTCTCTCTGGCTTTATTTTAATAATTCTTGAGTTTTCTGAACTGTAGGAACAAAGCCTGAAACACAGCTGTGAAGTCTCAAATACAGAAGCATCATGACTTGTTACCCCTTTGCATAGAATGTATTGGATTTTTTCTCTTCTCTGCTCCTTTCAAAATTGTTTAAAGCTTGCAAACAGGCATTACTTCAAGTTCCACTTAAGTTTTGTTCTGTGACCCTCTTCAGTCTGTGCTTCTTTGTCAGAGGGGAGCATTTTCCTGTATCAGAAACCTTAGCACAGGTGAGTGATTTGACGTGCCGGTGTGAGTGGCACCACTTGCGGAGGCTCTTCAGGAGCCTATTTGGAAAGCCATGGCCCTCAGGATCCTGGGCAGACTTGGTGTTTCAGAGGCTTCATTTCCCTACATTCTCTCTAAATAAGGGCTGACTGCTTTGTAAGGGCCATGTGTCTGTTAGAGAACCCCACAAGGATGCTCGCCAGCACAGCTCGGTTGAGCCCTCACAGATGTCACCAGCTGCATCATGCTGCTCACTGGGACAGGATCAGGGCCCAGGAGGGAGGTCCCTGAAACAAAGTGCAGTGCTGCGCTGTGACCTAACCAGAACTCTGTCCTCAAAGCTTCTCCAAGTGTCTGGGTTGAGAGAGGAAACCTGTAGTGCAACGGGGCCAGGTCTATCACCGGACCTCCCTCCGACAGGCTGCCGCGGTTCCCACACTCAGGCAGGGACGGTCAGCGGCGGGGTCCGCTCCCCTTGTAAGATACAAACTGGCAAATTTGGCCATTTTGGCAGACTGTGGCTGGGATCCTGTGCCTGCTGGTGCCACTTGGAACAAGTTCTCTGCACACTTGGGCAATTGTAGTTGCAGGAGCTTGGAGGTGTCATCTAGACATGCATGTCCAGAGGGGGTGTATCTTACTCTGGGGGTCATTCAGCTTCCACAGTGCTGCTTTCCAAGCCACTGGGCCAGCTCAGGGATGATTCATGGAAGTGGTGGTCTTGGTTCATTGTGTAATTGGAGAGGTGGCTGCTTCCTGGCCACTGCCATCCAATCCCCAAGGAGCTGGTGTCGCCCTCTGCAGTCCCTGCAAACTAGGACTACTCTAGATGGCATGGTTTGAATTTAAATCTGCACTGGGTTGGAACTCAGAAGAGGAACCAGGTTAAATTGGGGTTTCTTCAGAAAAAACAAACCTCACTCTCAATCTGGAAAGGTGAGGTTAATTAGCCAAGAGAAGAGCAGAGGCATGAGCAACTACAGATGTCCTAGATCCTCAAATTCTGTTGTGACTATACAGGCTGTTGTTACAGGAGATGTATTATTCTTTCTAAATAAAAAAGTTCTCTTAATTTTGTTTTCATGCTGTTCCCAAACACTCTTTCCCCAAAGAACCATCATGGTTTTTCCAAACATCTGTCCCACATTTCCCTAAGAAGATAACTAATGCCCTTATCACTCAGACATCCCAGCAACTTTGGCTTCTTCCAGACGGCACATTTTTGGTTAACCATTGAATGCTCAAGGTGTAGCATGTCAAACGGAACATCTCTCTGTCCTTATTTTCACAGCTGGGGCACCCAAGGAGACTTCACGACAACACACGCGCTTCCTGCAGTGAAGGTGAAGCTGTTCACGGAGAGCACAGGAGTGCTGGCTCTGGAGGACAAAGAGCTTGGGAGGGTAAGGAGATTTTTGAGTTTAATAATGTTTCTTTCCTTCTGGCCCTGCTTTTCTAGAGAAATCTCTCCTGTACGGAAATATCTTTGGAGCACAACATGCTCTGCTTTTTTGCCAAGCTTCAGGAGAGGGAAAAAAAGCAAGCTCTCCACTGCTGGAAAGGAGTGCATCTTGCATGCTGTCTTTGTTGTGAGTTTTTAATGGCAGCATTTCAGCTGGCTGTGCCTGCTCTCAGCGAAGGCAGAAGATCTTGTGTGCGATATTGGCAGTCCGGAAAGCCTTAGAAGTTGCTTACGGAAATGGACATTCCTCAGGCAGAAAAGGGGATTATGCTAAAGGAAAAAGAGGGGATTTAAGTTTGGCAGGAGAGTGTTAAGCTGCTTTCATATCTGCTGAGCAGGCGGTGCATGGTTTGAGCGTTTGAAAGCGCTGATTGCGGTACTCGCTGCAAAGGGCTTGAAATCCTGGCTTCTCCTGGGGGTTATGACTGAACTGGTGGCTTCAGTGGGGCTGGGCTGGACTGGGGAGTGCAATGTGGGGGCTTATTGCCCTCGTCAGTGGTGCTAATAGCGAAGATCTCAGATTCCCCTGGTATGGAGCTGACCTTCCCATCCCGTCACGGTCCCTTGGGACTGGTGGGCCTCCATCGCTGCAGCCCACACCTCCAAAACACCTGTGGACAGCCCTTTTCTGTGGCTTTGGGACACTTCAGTTAGTCTCTGTGGATTTTTTATAGCTGTAAAATTTGTGTTGGCCCCAGGCATAATTGGCAGCAAACTCCCTGCCATGCCTTCCTCAGCTCCTCAGGGGTGTGAGATCAGCATGGTGAAGACCCCATGAAAACCAGTTCAGGGAACTGCACCTTACATACAGGCTTGGATTCTCCTGTGTCACAGTTCAGCATGGCCTGAGCGACCTCCAGGAGCATCGTGGGCTTGCTCTGCCCTTTGCTGCAGCACATCTTGTGCCTGCTTGGCCATGGCCGAGAAAACCACGATCATGTGGCAAACCCAAGCATGGTATTTACAACTCCAGACTGACCTCATAGGGTGTTTCTTGCTAACTCTGTGGCTGCTTGTGAGAGAGTCTGTGTCTGTAAAACAAAGCTTTTCCTAATTAATGTGGCTTTGCATTGATCCTATTCATACAAGTGCCAAACATTCTTTCAGGTCCTGGTGAGCTCTTGATTTAATTTATATCTTTGCAGTGGAGACCACTGCATGTGATTTTTTTTTTTCCTCATATAGTTTATGTTCATTTTACCTACCTGTATTTTCATGCTCATGTAATATCCTTTGTTCTTGCACTTAGGAGAAAGGTAAAGTTACCCCTTCTTTTCTTGTCTCAATCATCTCGTAAAAGAATCGCAGCCCTTTCAGCCTTTCCTCACCCACACCTTCATCCTTCCTTTCTCCCTGTCCTGTTTGGTTTTTTATGACAGTGGTGGCCCCAACAGGCTGCAGTGCTCCAGCCCAAGGCCTGCAGCTGCTTTGCCACATAACATCACACCACTTTTTCAAGATTATTTTCAAAACCTCCTTCTTCAAACAGCCCGGCGTTCCTGTCTTTATCTGCTGCAGCATGCTAAGCAGAGCTTTCCCCCAGCCTGGCCACGATGCCGTTCAGGGCTCTTTGCCCTGAGTGGTTATGTTCTCTTGAGGACCCACTTGCTTTATAAGTCTTGTTTCCACTGGCAGCCATGAGCTGTGCTGACTTTGCGGGTCTCGGGAAGCAATTAGTCGTGCATGTTGTTCTGAGAAAGATGTCAGGCCCCACAGCAACCCCTCTTGCCCTGCAATGCTGACGAGCCAGCCCTGCACATGCACTTTAATTCCCAGTCCAGTGGGAAGCCATCCCTCTGCTCTGAGATTCTCTGGTCTGAAGGACGTGGGCCAGCAGCGGCGAGCGCGGGGAGCCGGGCGGTGATTTCCTCTGGCCCATGGCCACCGGTGCTTTCAGTCGGCCGAACTTCAAAGGGATGCTTGGTGTGCCCAGAGCGGCTGAGAGATGACGCGTGTCTACTCAGGCTGCATCAAGGCTTCTTTTTTAATGAAATAATGAAAGCGGGAGTGTTAAGCCCCTGGTTTAGCTGTTGGAATGGGCACGAACCTGGCTGCACGGAGAGAGGAGGGAAGCAGGTTTTATACACAAAACCGCCCGTGCTCAGCCGCCCTTTGAGAAGCGGCTTTGTGCTCTGCCAGGCGTGTACAATGCCCACTTTCTATTGCAAGTGTTCAACTGGCACCCGGCCGGCGCTCCTCATTTCGCCACTTTCATCGAAGGGAGAGCTAGAAAATGCTCCCAAGCCCTAAACTGCTGGATGGGCAGCTGAAGGCATGGGAATACATCCTGGCCGTATTGAAGCTGGTGGCAAAGCTCCCACGGATTTCAGCTGTGCCAAGACTTCATCTGCTGAGAGCAAGGAGGGGAAGAGCCATGAATTACAACAACACTGAGCAATGTTTATGCACCTTTTGATGAAAAAGAGTTAGAAATCAAAGTGCGGAGCATCCCAAACACCCTGAGTGGCTGCTGCCTCACTGAGAGATGTGATTTAGTGCATGACCTGCCTTGCAGCGGGTACTTGAAAGCTGCTCAGAGTTTGGGTCCATCCATGGTTTGAACAACACCCCTCATGGAAGACTCTCTTCCCGTCCTCAGGATTTGCTTTAAGTGTGAGGTTTTTTTCAAGAGTGATGCAGTAAACACTGTTGTTGCACTGTTGTTACCTGTGTAACTGATAAGAGCTTCAGATTCCTGCCAGAGAAAGCATTAGTCTAATTCAATAAAAGAAGTCATAAATAACGGTGATGAGCAAGGGTGAAGTCAAGAATCTACTGATGTTAACCTCAGTCTTTGGAGGAGGAAATAAACTAATTTTTAAAATCATTCATCAGAGTGTAATAGCATCAAGGATGTTTTGGTGGAATACAGCCCCTAGGTTGTTGGCTCAGTAGTAGAGGTGAAGAGCAGAGAAATGCAAGATTATAGCCTGGGCTGGAGTTTGGCAGGAGCCGGCTGAGCATCAGCAAGGAACAAGTGATACAAGCACAGCAAATATGAGGGTGAATGCTGCCATTTGTAAGGTAATGCGTGCATAAAGGTTAATGGATGTAAAGGAGATTTGTCTCACTCCAGGACTGTGGAAAGTGGAATGAATTTGAACCAGGCAAAGTGACCTCTCAGTGAAAACACCTGAACGGGGGAGGGAGGGAAGAGAGTTAAATTGCTTCAGAGGACACATATGGAAACACCAGGTGAAGATGATGGATGTGGTATAGAGCTGGGAGCCACTCTGTGGCTTGCTGTCTGAGGGACCTGCTCTGCTTTGTAGGGCTTTTTGAGTGGGAAAAGCACAGCTATGACCAGGAAAGATTACTCGCCTTTTCAAGCCTTTTCAGTTTCATTGATGAGCCAAACACTTCCATTGGTGTGCATCCACAGCTCCGCTGCAGTTGCTGCTGGAGACCATCCCACCATTTCTTCACTACAAGAAATTGCAGCAGAGTGTCCTGCAGCTGCTGCTGTCATGACATGGAATGCAGATTTTATCTGCTGTTGTAATGCAGTCAACACACCAGCCTACCTAAAACGTTGCCTATTGCATCCAGGCTTAACAGGAAGCTAAAAATGAAGCCAGCTCCCCCACGACCTGATAGTAGCATCAGATGAACCATTTTAGGTAGAACTTTCTGAGCCCTCGAAACAAGACACCTCACATGGGAAACGTCAGGAAGGCTGGAGGTTGACCAAGCTCTGTGAGTCTGAAAATGGGTCACTGTGGTGGGCAACCTCAGCAAAAAACTTGTTGCTGGTTTGCTAATCACCAAAGTTCACAATCACTTCTACACTGATTTATTTGGACAGTTGCAAATTCATTTGCCACGATCTTTCCTTAATAGGAAATGATAATGCAGTTCTGTTCTGCACAGCCTGTGAACGATGGCACAGTAGATAGAGGAGGCAGAGAATATACAAACTAATCTCAAAATAATAAGCTGTACTTTACAAAAGCAATAAAAAGCCATGCTTACTGATGTGAATCATAACTTCCAGGCTGATTTTTAGGTCAAAAGTAGCTCATCTGATGTGCTTTTGTTTCCTGTTGAAACTCATTTTGTGAATAATTTTTCCAATTAATGTTGTTGATTTTGATGCTTGCAGGTTGTTCTCCACCCTACTCCCAATAGCCCAAAGCAATCGGAGTGGCACAAAATGACTGTTTCCAAAAACTGCCCGGATCAAGACCTGAAGATCAAGCTTGCCGTGCGAATGGATAAGCCTCAAAACATGAAGCACTCTGGGTAAATGCTTTTCTTGATCTGAACTCAATTTGTCTTGTATGTGCATTAGAAAAATCTCTCCTTTTTAAGATTCTGGATGAGAAACTCTTTCTCAGCTTCACAGGAGGTCAAAAGAAAGATTAAATATAAAAATGGCATCAGTTCAGTAATTCATAATGCACTTTCCTTATTTTTAGCATAGAGTTTTTAGTGCATATCAGCCAAACATTTTAAAGTTTAAACAGTATTCCTCAGGAAATTGCTAGGTTATTTTTTTTCCTGTAAGGAAATAATAGGTGGACTGCCTGACTCTTACTGAAAATGGTATCATTTCGTCATTTATTCTGTGTTTCCCTGTGTTGTCTTCTCAGAACCAAAAAGCACAGTGCACCTTCTGCTTGAAATAAACTCTGATGTGATCATCATTACGTATACAGAGGTCCACAGCACAATTAAACTGCAGTGGGCTGGAGTAGGACTTATGGTCTGGAAGGTTAAAAGAGAAACCTCTCACCTCCAGATGTGTATCAGAGGATCTAGGGTCTGGGGGATCCCTGACTGCCAACCCTGGCTTCCACCTTTGTGCCGTGCAATTACAAATTAGATCATCCTAATTCCCATCAGTAGAGGGAAGATCTAGCTAACACCATTGGCAAGGTTTTCCCTGGCTTGTCCTTAGAGCTGAGGCTGTGATAAGATATAGAAACTGTCCAGGAGACTCACTGTTTTGATTAACTCTTTCCCTGGTATGTTTTTGATGCTATAAAAGTGACTTTGTTTCATTTTTAGTTTTGTTTTGTTAGATCAAATCCATTATTAGATGGTTTGGATCTCTTATCTTTTTTTTTTTTTAAATGCCTTCTCCCCCTCCTTCCTTCTCTGCTAACAAGACCAGAGCTAATGGCCATGTGTTAAGTTAAATGTTCCCACCATGACCACAGGTACCAAAAGCAAGAAAGGACAGTTCTCCTTTTGTATTTGTTTCTTTGACCACAGCTGGTAACAGCAGAGCTGAGCAGTCCTGGCTTCACTCGTCCTTTCTTCAACTAACATTTGATTTACAAGATGCTGCTTAAAACGATGTGGTTTGTAAAACTAGCTGGCTATCAGAACTGAGCCCAACTTTGTGTTAGCACAAAGTTAGCACTTAGTAGCAACAGCAAACAGGACATTTATTTCCCTGTTCTCAGACTAGCCAAGGACTCAGTGCCCACGTTAGCATGACTTGGAGTTTTGCGGCATAAATATTCCACCAAGAGTACGCTGAATCTCTTCTGGCATAGGAAACCACTAGCATAACCAAAAAGGAATTGTTTTTCTATTTATTGAGCCAGAACTAAAGTAATTATGGCAATACATAAAACATATTACTGCTGAATAATGTCCTTGTGTTTATTATTAGTCTGGTGCCTGCCACTATTTTTGCCAGTGTTTGTATTACAGTGTCAGAGTGGCCGCTTCATTGCAGAGATTAAATGCTAATTTTGACATTAATTTTAAAAGTTAATTCTTCCTTTGTAGAAAAACTGTAAATTCACTCCTCCTCAGAAATTACTCCATTTGCTTGAGTATCTGTAGCCAAGCCATTTCTAGGAATTAATCTTAAGCTGTTCAGCAAAGTGTCCTGATTTAGTCAGTCCAGTAGATACTGGGATCCCAGCTACTGGTTTTGATGTAAGTGTCCCTCTGTTTGACAGCTACCCTCAGCCAAGTGGTTTTGTGAAAGCTTAAGGCAACATTGGGGATTTCTCTCCTTTAGTTTCAAATGTACTCTTCACCCGTTGGACCATGTCATAGCCATTTACTGGCACTAAAGGGCTTCTAAATTCTGAGCAAGTTGTGAAAGACAAAGAGGAAGAGAGAATTAATACTGTGTTACATTAAGACTCTGGGAGCTTTTTGTGTCACTCTCTTTACAGGTTATTTGTTCAGGCTAGAAATAAATACATTCATGAATGCTGCTGAGCTTAAGAGTCTTTTGATTACTCCTGCTTGTGCACTAACTCCAGTTTCTGGGTGTAAAGAAAACATGTTGAAAAGCAAGAGAACAGAACAACAAATAGTCAGTTGTGTACTGACTGCACCTGTTCTTTTCTCCTAGGTATTTATGGGCCATTGGTAAAAATGTTTGGAAGAGATGGAAGAAACGATTCTTTGTCCTGGTCCAGGTAACAAGATTTAGCTGGATGTGATCTTAAATCACAACATGAAATCTTTTGGTTGGTCCTCTGGTCATTTTCAGTGCTGTACAGTTGCTGCTGGGCAGTGGTTCTGCATAGGATGTTTAAATCATGGATTTTTTTTCCTGAATATATGCATGTTCTCAAGGATGTCCCAGTTGCAGACCTCTAGCCATGAGCTCCCTACTGTGTATGAATACTTGGTGAAATGGAGAATCAATTTTAGTGAGGAATTGATGAGATGAGGAAGCTCTGTTTGTCTTGACTGGAGGTACTTGGGTGGGAATGCTTGCTTCTGAGCCTGCAGGTAAAATTTAAAGTCCATTGAAATGAAAACAAGTTTCATCACTGGCTCCCTCAAAGCCAGTATACTGTTTTTGACATTTGTCTTGCCTCCATGTTCATTACTGCCTCTCATTGTCTCCAGCTCTCACCTATCATTTTGCAATGTCTTTCCTCCTTTTCCCCTTTTTTCCACTTTCTGCCCTCTCAGTTTCAGTAGACCTGTATATTTGACCATGGTTAAGAGTTTCAAGGAAACAGGCAGAAGATGTCTGCTGTGATCCAAAAGGATCTGGTCAGTACTTGGTGCATTACGCCTTCCCTCACCTTCCTAAGTGCAGCTGAAAACACTGCATTTGCCACAGAAGTGTGGGGTCCCAGTGTGAGCAGCTCCATCTTCCCACCAACCTGATAAAGCCACAGAGTCCTCTTGGGTCCATCTCTCCCTCCCTCCTCTCTGGGTTCCCCAGGGTATGTTGTCTCCAAGTATAAGAAACACAAGCCTTGTTCAGGGTCCAGTGATGGAAGCAACACAGAGATGCTCTGATGGAATCACACGGGATCCAGCTGAGATCTTGGACTGCACCGATCCAAATGGATCAAATCAGAGGGTGAAATCCTACTGCCAAAGAAGCAGATGGCAGGCCTGCTGCAGAGGGGCTGGGATTTCACCTGTGTGCAAGAGCAGAAATGGTGTGAACTGGCTGTCTCAGGCTCCACCTTTGGAGTGTGATTGTGTGCCAGCTTTAAGGGGAGAAGTCGGCACAGTCCGTCTTCCGCCTTACACACCTGGCTTCTCTGGTCATAAATCACCTGGTGTAAACTGGTTAGTTTGGTTTTGAGTTAATTATTACTCAGTAGGACGTTTAATTCCATTCCTTGTTTGTCCATCATTGCTGGCTTCCATAGAGCTAAGCTATGTGGCAGATAAGAAAATCCATCCTGGGGAGGTAAAAGGGATTTACGGTGTGCATGACCCATATAAGTAGGAGCCTATTTGCAGAAACCAGTTGAGTACCTAGTCCAATAACCAAGTGTGATCAGGACTGACAGCTTAAGTGCTTGCTTTTTATTCCAAATGGGGCCAAAATGGACACAGGATTGGGGGAGTTAGTGTAGAGCAGCCACAGCCTCTATCTGCCCAAGCAACAAGTTTAGGTTTAGGTGAAAGTGACGGGTTTAGGATCTCTCTCATCCATTCCAAGAGGCATCTGGTTTGCAAATGCACCTTCTGTGCAGGGACTGGTGAGGTCCCTGGTGAGGTAAAGTGCTTGGCACCTCACAGGGGAAGCCAGCATCTTGCAGAGCTGGATTGCTGGGAGCAAACCCCAACCTGTCTCCTGTGTAAGAAGTGACAGAGGCCATAATGAATTGCATTTTGCAGTCATTATGTAGCAATCCTGTTCTTGGGCAGGGATTGAGGGACTGCTTTTCTCTGTATGTTTCCTTTATTGTGTTCTGAAATGATGTTAAGAGTGCTGTGACAGTCTGTGATCACCTGTAGAGCAATTAGGATCACTTTTCCCTAAGAGACAATTCATTCCTACTAGACCAAGTCCTCAGTCCCTTTTCACCATGAGCAGGGATTCTTCAAAGCAGAGAATCCTCTTTTCTAACATAACTTCCCCCAAAAATAAACCTATTGATACTCTTCCATGCAAGAGTTTGCAGGTTTGGACATGGATTCCCATGTCTCTCCCAAGGAGCCTTTCTTCTGGCCCTTCTGTGTGGTGGCAGTTACTTCTCTAGTTCCCAGTTGCTATATATTCCTCAGCTTGCTGTGGAGTTGAAGCTTTCAGAGTTATTCCATGTTTTCTCATGTTACTAGGTCTGTATTCGTCAGTTGGCATATAAGAGGAGAATTTGGCCAGAAAAGCAATTCATTTGAATAAGATGAGCAGACTTTTGCCCCCAGAGAGTCTCTGTAGCCCACCTCAGAAATTCCAGCTGCCACTGCAGCTTCTCTGTTATGTTACCGTTTGCTCAACATTTGGTGCAATGTAAAGTGTTCTGCCGTACATCAAATATAAACAAGAAACACTCTCTATGCAGTCCCTCAGATGTAGTTTGAGCATATTGAACATGTCAGCAGGCAATAAAGATGGAATAAAAATACTTTGCTGTCCGTATGTTTGTCATTTGCTTTTCATGCAATGCAAAGGATGGGTGCCGATACGAACAGGGATTGGCAGCAAAGGTGTTGATGTCCAGGATGCTCTGAACTCTGCTAAACAGCAGACAGGGAATAACCCCCACAGGAAGGTGAGCCAGCTCTGTTAGGCAAGGAACAGACAAAGAGCAGCCCCTGTTTCAGGAGCTCGCTTATCTGCACCAGGCTCCTGCTTGCACCAGAGCCCAGAGCTGGAGTCCAAAGCTGAGTCCATTTGGGATATAGTGGTCTGGTCAGTTTGTGACACTGCCAAGAGGGCAAGGCTGTATGTTTGAATGAATAGCGAAACATTTTCTCTCTGATCCCTTGTCTCTGTCCCTTACCTGCAGCAGCTATTGCAGCTCTGTCTCCTCTCCCGTCTCATGCAGGGTAACCTCCTCCTCCTGGTCCTGTGCCCTCTCCTGCCCCTTTTCCTATTTGTGAGGGATGCAGCTTCCATTCCTTTGGTGCTATTGGGTGGTTTAGAAATTCATGGTAATAAATACTCAGACTCTTCCTAACGATCTAAACAAGGCACAGAGGTGCCAAACCACATGGGCTTCGGCAAGGAGGAAGGTGTTGATGGCAGTTTGTCTCTTTTGTGTCAGTGATGCCTTGCTGGTATGAACGGAGGCTTTGGGCGTGTATGTAGGAAAAGGAGTTCTGTAGGGAGCATTCCCACTGCTACTTGGCTTGTGAAAACCCTGGAAAGAAGAGGAAAGGAGCAATAACTGCCTTGTAATTTGGGTGGAATAATCCCTCGCACCTTCTGTGTCTGTGTAACTGCGAGGGTTGTACAGGAGCGGAGATGATTTGTTTGGGTGTAGTGGGTGAGAGCAGTTCCTTTGTGCCATTCCTAGAACCGGGCCTCACCTCTCCAGCACAGGCATTGATGGGTGGACTTGGTTCAAGCCCTCAGGAAAGGTTTGCAGTGTGGTGCGGCGGGCAGAGTGGCGCCTGTGCTCCTCCAGCATGCACCCGTGCGTTCAGAGGGGATAGTTTTCTCTTTCGAATGAATCGCAGTCCTCTCTGCACGCTGCCCACCCTTCTCGTAGACACCCTTTGAGATGAGCAGCAGAAGAGCAGAATACTGATTAGATGTAAATTACATGGCAGAGACTCGTTACTTGCCTAATTTTAAATCCTGAGATATGCAGCGTGAAAGTGATGGCAGAATATGGCCCTGAGCTTGGATGGAAATGGTCCTCAGCATCACAAGTGAGGAAAATGCTTCGTAAAGGCAACAGCAATGCCAGTGGCAGTGGTAAGCGGAAGAAGTGGAGCAATTTAGGGCAAAGTTCTCTGCAAGTGGGTAGGAAAGAAAATGTACATCCATCACAGATGTTTTAAGTGTTTCGTAAGTTGCTGTATCAGCTGCTGGAGCACAGCATACAAATTTCATCCAGTTTTGCCAATTAGACCCTTGATGGTGCAAAAGCTGGGAATTTTGATAGCTGACAGGGCTTGTATTAATTCTTTGCGAGGTCTGATGTGCTGTACTGGCAGCAACACTGTTGTTGGTTCTGGTGGGTTTGCTGGCTTTGTGATGGGAAATTTCTTCTAAAGATTCTTAAGGGCAAGTGAATTAATTACATGGAGATTTCAGACTGAATCTGTTCTTCTCTTGTCATAACCCCGTTTCTGTGCTCTGGCAGCATACGGGAAGTAACACTCCATGGTACCTGGATGACATGTCTGCTGAGTAGCTTGAAGCAGTTTTCAGCTGATTGCGTCTGATGGTGTTTGCGGAATGTTGTTGGAATCAGATCAACTCTCTGCAGATTAAAACCAGTTGCAGTGTCTACGCCTGGATCTATTGTTCTAGTGACAGACTCCCTGAACTCATTATAATTCAGACTAACTGTGACAGTTCCTGCTTTTAGCAAAACTCAGATGACTCGGGATAAAATGAAATTAAGTAAGTCTTCAGGAACTCCAGATAACCAACAGAATTTGAAAATAATTCGGAACAATTGCGGTATTCTAAACCAGGTCCTAGACCATGGTCCCCGAAGTCAAAGTAAATGACCTGTAGCTGATTCCTGTAATCATATTAAATCACATTTTGGTTAGACCCTCGCTGAGAACTCGGCGCAGGTGGTGATTCTTGAGGAACCTTGGGTGTTGTTGATAAATAAAAAAAAAAGTTGGGGAGCTGCTGGTTAAACAGATGCTTGCATGTCCCATCTGTACTCGTGCATGATGGCTTCCCATCATCAGCCCTGCCTGAGGCCAACACACACCCCCCTCCTGCTTGAAGGAAGAACATGGGACAACTGCTATGTGCAGTTGTTTAGGCCTCAGTGGATGTGCTGAGATGTGAAAACTGTTGGTTTTGCTCTTATTTTTTTAAGCTAGATCATTTCCTCTGCTCATTTGTGTCAGGAAAGGGCTTGGGCGGCAACGTACAGCTGCAACCAGAGGACAAGAGTCTCCCATCAAAACGGAAAGCTGTATTGCAGCTGGCAGTATCTTAGCACAGTTTCTCTCCCTTGGGACAAAATGCATGCTGTTAATCTAGGAAAGGTCCATTTAAGAATTTAACCCAAGTGGGGCGGTGTTATGTCAACAGTGGGAAAGGGGGAGGCAGATGACTGAGCTCGGAGTGTGAGGGATGACAATTAACAGGTTTGAGCAGGATCCTGGGGAAAGTGGTGCTGGCTAGAGCAGTAGTCTCTAGTGGAAAAACAAGGACGAAGTCAGGACTGGTTAATACATATCTACTGCATTTATTAATCAGTTGGATTATATAGCTGGTGACAGAATATGGTTGAGTGCCAAGAAAGTCAGATCTAATTTAGCAGCCTGGGAATAGTGAACTTTGGCATTTGTCTCCCATTGTGTGCTTCCCCTTTCCTGAATTTCTTTGTCTTTTTCTCTTTCTTCTCCACTTTCTTCTCCTTTTCTTTTGTCTCAAATTATTTCTCAAAGTATTTTTCCCTTTTTTTTTTTTTTTGTAATAAACCAGCCAGCGCAGCCTTGGATTATCTCCCTTCTTTTAGTTTTGCTACTTAAGCTTCCTTAGATGTTCCTTTCCTGGCCCTCATCGAGTCCCTGGATGAAATCCCAGCTGCTTTGGGAGTTTGTCCCTCACTGGGCAGAATTTTCTCCTCTGTCTTCCTTCGGTTTCCTCTCTGTATCTGTGCTTTTTCCAATTACTCAAACCATTCATCTTGCCCATCCCATCTGCTCACTCACTCTTGTACTCAGCTATGGTTCGGTGTGAACTCAGCAGGCTGTAAGATTAATTTCTGCTATTAACTGTTTCACTCGTCTGGCCGCTTCCACGCTTCTAAAGAAAGCAGGCTCTGTAAAGCACAGTATTTTAGAGGACTGATGAAAGGCAAGCTGCAATCTCCACTTGACCCTATAGAGCTGTTAAGCAGCAGAGCACAATCGTGACGTATCGAGCTTTCTAGAATCTCATTTTGTTGGGTTTTGCTTTGCTGCTGAGTGTAGATGGAAGGAGCCACATTGCACTGCTGGCACATCAGCTTCTTTCTGACCGGAAAGTAAATGCTTTAGGCAGAAGGATAGGACACACAGGCTGGTATGCCAGTCCTTGAAGTCAGGAGCTTGAGCTGTTGAGGTGCAGGCACCCTGCACTGCACCGTTGGCACCTCTTCCAGAGGCTGTTGATAGCTCTCTCCTCCCTCCAGCCTGATCCCAGGCTGCCTCCTGCCAGCGGGCTCTTGGGCAATCCTGAACCTCGGCTTTGGACGTAAGCTGTAGAGAAGTTGGTTGTGAACCCAGATGAGCCTTAGCTCTTCAAGCATTGTAGACCCACCACTAGATACTCTTAGAAGTCTCTTCTAATAATGACATCAGGCAGCTTCTTCCAAGGGAATCATACAGATGCTAACAGGGCGGACAAGTTTACTTTGCCTCTGCTGGAGGATGGCTCCACTGGAGCCTGCTGTCTACATCTGTATTTTATAACTTCTAACATGAGAAGTGTGAGCTCTGAAATGCCTGCATGTGTTCCCACACATTACTCTTGTGTCAGCGTGGTTGGGTTATTGATAGAGATGAATAATATTTTCTGGGTCCAAAGAGGAGAGGAATTCTTTGTGTATAAAGAAGAACCTGAAATTCAGAACTCGTGCTCTGGGTCAGGGAAGAAGACGAACTCCTGTGTGGATTTTACCTGTTGTTTATAGAATGTGAAAGAGAAAGGGGGGAAAGCATGAGTTGTACATGAGTTGTATTGATGTTTTCAATCAATGTTAGCGTAGGTTAGCACTGACTCACTTCGGGGAATTAAATTTATCGCGCAGTCCCTGAAGCTCAGGCTGTCTAACACAGAGAAACCAAATCCTTCCCTGCTCCGGCTGCGAATCCAGCCCGTTCAGGAGTTTCTCCAGGAGGTGGCAGCAATATACTGCGAGTCCCGCGGGCTGAGCGCTGCGGGAGCCGGCTGAACGCCGTGCTTCGGGGCACCGGGTTATTTTTAGACTTCTTCGTGTTAATCTTTTTAATTTTTGTGTTGCCGGTACGATGGTAAGGCAATGCAAAGTTCAGAGCAGCGAGCGTGCACTGGTGTGCTCCTGCGATTGGTCTGTTAGTAGTCAATCTCCCGTCAGCGCTTGGTAGTTTTAAGGAGGAGGCAAGATGCTTAAAGCATCGCTTTTAGTCTTACTCCCACAAACGTGTTAATGATAGGGTTTATTCTTGGGTGGCTTTTGGAGCCGTTCCCTGGAGGAAGGCAGGGTGCAGGCAGGGCTGCTGGCAGCGGGTTGGCAGCTCGCAGAAGCCCGTAGAGGGCAGCAATATACCGAGCGCCGACGGGGAGATGCTATGCCAAGAGACGGGTCCCCTGAATTAAATAATTGGCATTTTATTAGCGATAGGTGCCGACGAAATAGGTGCTGCATGCATATTTGCAGCAGAGCGATTTGCCTGGAGTTTGGAGGCAAAATCCCCCAGTCCAGCCACTCCCCGTCACTTGGGATCTCTCCGTGCTTCCGAAACATGATGAGCACGATCCATTGCCACCCACCAGAGTTTCAAAGTTTTCTCCAGAGGTCAAGAAGATGTCCAGACTAATAAAATTACGTCAGGCGTCCAGGATGTGACACAACCTTAACAAAGTCATTCGAAATCATTTGACAGTAAATTTCCCCGTGAGTTCCTCGCCTGGGGCACGGAGAATCCTCTCCTCTGCTCCCTGGACGAGCTTCTGGCCGACCATCCAGATTGCAGCGCGCTGAGTACGCGAAGGGTCTTGATGTGGCCTGATGGCCTCCTGAAGGCGATTCGGGAGCCTGGCAGAGCCCCCGCAGCTGAGTCGGCTTCCGTCAAGTGCTTGACATTGAATGTATCGTGTCATGCAGATGGTACCTCAGAGGAGTGAGAGCTGCCATTTACAGCACTGATGACAACAACTGCCGAGATCAGTGGGATCTTAAGATTGCTTTAATATGACTGGCACCTAGCAATTTAGCTCACATTGTTTGTGACAGGGTGTCACTCTTGCACTTGTCTGGGGATGAATGATAGAGGGTTTTTAAAGCGCGGAGCTTCCTCTTTTGGAGGAGATTAAACCGCTGTATGTACTGGTGCGGAGAATTCGATGCCTTCCGCAGCAGGGAGCGTTAGGAGAGAGCTTTGCAAAAGCCTGGTAAAAAGTTTAGCCTGTCTCTTATGGGCAATGACCACCAAAATTACCCTGCCACCCCCAGTCCCTGTAAACACACCGCCAGTGAGCAGCATTTGTAAGCGCTTTGTACTCTGCCTTGTCGTGATCACCCGGTGCCATCTTAGCTTTGTGATTTTCTTCAGGTTAGTCAATATACATTTGCTATGTGCAGCTACCGGGAGAAAAAAGCTGAACCTCAAGAGCTGCTGCAGCTCGACGGATACACTGTGGACTACACCGACCCGCAGCCAGGTATGGGGGCTGAGGGCTTGCTGTGCACCCACAGGTGCCCGGGCTTGCCACACTGCGTACGGCTCCCAAATGGGAGTCCTCTCTGTCTCTCTCTCTCCCCCTGCTTGCAGCTGAACTGTGATCAGCATTATTCTAAATATGTTTGTGTTTATACTGATCATTAGCTATGCATGACTTTACTATAAATAGATCTAAGGAATTGAGCTAGGAGTTGCACCAGAGGAGGGAAAGACTCGTCTCTTCTGGGGAGCGTAACTGAATTAGACACTTAAATCCCAGGGAAATTTGATTGTGAACTGAATGCTCAAATCAAGTGATGATCCTCACCTGTTTCTTCAGATTTTATTCCCTAAATAAAAGGTTAGCAGCTATCCCTGTCTTTATTGTAGAAAATACTTACAGGACCAAGTCAGCATTTTTGCACCCATCCTTTTCTCTGTGATGGATATGAGTGAGTGGAAGGGGCAGGGACAGGGACAGAAAGCCCCCTGGTACCTGGAGGTACCTGTTGAATGGTGAGACCCTTCCCCAAGCAGGGGAGCACCGCGTTTCTTTTATTTCAGTGGGGCAACACATCAAGCATGGTGATCCTCACTGTGCCTCAGATCACAGTATCCCCATAGGAGATGAAGAAAGATACACTTAGTTCATTGGTTGTCAAAACCTTGATTCCAGGTTAATTCTCATGTTGGGTAGATGGGTGACCCAAGCACATTTTGTGCACAGTTTTTGCACTGATGCGCTTGGTTTAACTGGAAACCCCCCACCACAGCCCCTCAAAACCCATTTTTAATGGGGCTCCAGCTGTTCAACTTGCATGGGTGGGGCTGTAGGTGAGAGAAGCAATTAATCTGGGTGTGTTGGGGCATGTTTTAGTAATTGTGGTGCCTGGTCCTACCTGGGAACCTGGTGGGCTCTCTCACAGGTGAGTTTGGTACGGGAGAGGGGATGGATGTAAGCCAGGAGCCACGGGGAAGCATGGAGCTGGCTGGGGACACCCTGGGGGGTGGTCTTGGGGTGGGAAGCTGGAGGATATCCCTTCACTGGCCTCAAAGTATACGAAACTCCATTGTTGCTTCCTCTCCTGACAGGTTTGGAGGGTGGCAGAGCATTCTTCAACGCAGTGAAGGAAGGCGACACGGTGATTTTTGCAAGTGACGATGAGCAGGACCGTATCCTGTGGGTCCAAGCCATGTACCGAGCCACCGGCCAGTCTCACAAACCTGTGCCGCCTACCCAAGTGCAAAAGCTAAATGCTAAAGGAGGAAATGTGCCCCAGCTAGATGCCCCAATCTCTCAATTTTGTAAGTAAATAAGTTCTCTTAGAGAGCAGAAGTCTTTGATGGAAAGATTTTCTGCACTGATGTAAATGAGTATTCGCACATGTGTTTCTGACTTCAAAATGAAATCTTTTTCATTATCATTAAGCTGCTTTTTACATCAGTGGATACAGAAGCAGTTAAGCTGTGTGTTTAGCACAACCAAACCCAAGAAACAAAATTCCTTGGGGAACTTGTCAATGAGTATTTTAAAGTGCAATACTTGATGGAAGAGAGACTGGGATCTGAGAACCTGAGACCCAGCTTGCTTTCTGCAGCCACGCTTTTTACACCCGCACAATAAACTGCACACCCAGATCAGAGCGATTCATTAGCACCATTAGCTGTCTATCAAACGCGTCACGTGCTCAGAACTACAGGTGCAAATCTTGCAAGTACGAAATGCACACACAAAAAGAGGTCTCCTGTTGAATATTCAACTGTAGGAAAACATATGGTATTTTTAACAGGTTGCTTTGCAGGCCAGTTAGATGTGAATTTAAAGCAATCATCTTTTAAATCGTAACTGTGCTGCATGTCCTGTGCAGTTATACCCAGTTCGCTTAATTTGAAATTTAGAGCAATTTCTTTTGTCTTGCAAATGTAATTTGATTATAAAGCAGACAAATGCCTCCTTGCTCATTCGTGAAGGTCTCAATCACGGGTCTGGAGCCCCTTTGTTATGTAACATAGAGCAGTTCTCGCTAGTTTCAGCAAAGTTTAAGAGTTAGTATCATCAAATGTAATTAAAATAAGGAGAAGTGGTAAATATTAGCAAAATCTTCTAATTAAATCGGTTTTAAACATTTATGATAGACTCTGTAAAGCTGTTGCAGAGTGTTTTATTGTAAGGAACTCAGAAAATCTGCCCGTTGCTTATCAATATCATTTGACCATCTTTTATACCGGTCTCACTTCTTACTGTCGACATTTATAGAAAATAACAATGCAAGGCATGCAGTCATGTGATGAGGGCTACAGCAGAAAACCTCTGCTTGGTGCTTTTTCTTCTTTTTTCTTTTTCTTTTTTGTATGATCCACATCCCTGCATATTTTGGACTCCCTTTTGCCTTGTGATGCTGCTGCTGTCAGCAGCACTGTAGCATGATGCAGTGTGGTAAACCCAGAGCCGGTATTTTCATTTCAGCAACCTTCATCCTCTTCATCCCAGTCAGGTTACTGGCTTTGGGACCACAAGGGGTAAAGTATTGGGGTTGGGAGGGAAGGATGCTTCTCAGAAAGCCAAAGTGGGAGACAGGAATTCTGCTCATGCAAGTGGAAGTTGACTGGCTGTGATTAGCCTCCTGATGTGGCTGAGTCATGCTGACCTGAGAGCGCTCCTAGGGGTTGTATGTCCCTCTGCCTAGGTTCTGGGATGTAGCAGGCACACGTCCTCCTATGGCTGCTTTTGTACATGCTAAAGGCCTTCAAAGTGTAGGAAGGGAGAGCAGCAAAGGGTTGCTGCGTGTAGCTGCCTCTCCTAACAAGTGATGCTGAATGATGCTCTTAGCTGGGTGGATGGTGCAAAGAGGGTGCACTCCTGTTCATACCAGCATGATCCCTGTGGATTAGGATGAAGGCAGCCAGAGAACATCCAACTGGGGAAATGCCTTTCCCTCCAGCCTTCTCCCATCCTTGCAGACATCAGGCCTGGAGAATTTTTCTCTGGGTGAATTCCTGAGGTTTATGGAGTTTTCACTTTGCCAGACCAATATGTGGTGTGAAGTGAAAGGTGATGCCCGGGGCCATGGACCTTTGGGTATGTTGTCCCCATGCACAGCCAACTGCTGTGTGCATGGGGAAAGCTGACCTTCCCCGAATAGGTTACCTGGGATGGAGAAAGGGCAGCTGGTTTGTCCTGGTCCTTGCCAGGGAGCAGCAGAGTGGGTTACTGACTCCAGGAGTTGTGTCTGCACCTAACCACCACCCAAAACAGCCATCAGAGACTCACAGTCCACCAGACCTGTATCAGCCTGACTGCTCAAAGCTATATCCAGTGCCACAGGTTTGACCTTGCTTTTTCCGTCTTGCTTGCCTGCCAGGAGGCAGGGATCCCTCATTTTCATTTCTGGTGAAAACAGCTGAGATTTCACCCCCCTGGTCCCTCCAGGGCATCTGTGGGGTCAGGATCTGACCTCAGTTTCTCTCACTTGTTCTCATGCCAATACCAGCTCCAAATCTGGATCATTTGGCTTTTCTATGCCAACACCCTCTTCCCATGCACAATGTGTTTTCCCCATAAGCTGGGTAACTTCAGGCTGCCCTTTTTTTGCAGCAGGCACTGGAAAACCCTTTTCATTGTGTGGTGCCCAAGTGTGGAAGGGGGAAGCCAGTCAGCTCCTCAATATGATGATGATGACTTGCTACTTCGGCATCCTCTGAGCTAGTGCGTTTTGTTCTCAGTCTTGCTTCCTCCTCCTTCCCTGGATCTAGATCCCTCTGAAAGCTCTTTGTGCACAGGACCTTCATCCTGCAAGAGGAGGAGGGCAGCATGCCGTAGTACACCTTCATCTCAACAGCAAGGCCGCCTCATTTTTCATACTTCAGCATTTGCACGTGGCAGTGCTCATTGCAGAAGTCATTGGGTGCAGCAGTTAAACAAGCAGAAGTGAGTCACGCGTGCCACACGAGATGGCTTATCCAGAGTCTTTAGATGCACAAATAATGTGTCTCAGCTCCTTCAGTCTTGAAATTCAAACATGTCAAGTATTGCATTTTTAAAAAAGGGTCTTGGTTTGTTGTTGGGGTTTTTTTTGGCTTGGGTTTTTTGGTTTGTTAATTTTTTTGCCTGCAGAAAGGTAAGGACTTTTGCGAGACGTTTTATTCTTGTACATTTCTCTTTATACCTGTCGTATATTTTTGTGCTTATTAGAGGCTATGGTGAATGAGGATGTGCAAAGAAGTAAATGTTAAGCCATTTGACGAGTAACTGTTGTTCTAGCTTTCATGTTGTAGCAGTCCAAGATGGCACATGCGCATGCATGCACATGCAGAGAAAATCCAGCCCTCCGCTCCTGTGATGGAGCTGTCTGTTAAACGGGAACTTGAGAAGAACATGCTTTGCTGTTGGGGAAACTTGGGAGAAATACTGAATTTGTTTGGTTCCCACCTTTTTTGACTTAGTAAACACAGACTTCAGCAGCACTCAAATTCTCGTCTGAAGTTTGATAACAGTGCTTGACTTGGAAGTAAACAGACAGCTCCAAACACGGGTGGAGTTTATTTTATTTGCAGTTTGAGTACTGAGAAAAATAGATCCTGCTATTCATTAATTTTTGTATTACTCTACAATCTACCCTTTTATGTGGGCGACCAATACCTGTTAGAGTGAAAAGTTTTTGCTTTTTTTTTTTATTTTGCTACAATTTGAAAGAAAAACTCCATTCATGCAAAGCTGTGCTTCTCTCCAGTGTTCGCATTATAAAAGAAAAAACCCAAAACTGTTCTTGCTTACTGTTGAAATCATGCACAGTATTATAGTCAATAATGCTGCCAATACATCTTACACCTTTTGGCAATATTTGAGCTTCATAAAAGTGGTCACTTGTCTGAAAGCACCAATCTTTGTTCGTTCTGTGTTAGTGATGCATCAAACAACATTCCCAAACATGCTCAAATGCTCATTTGTTTTCAAATCCTTTTCTTTTTAACATGAAAGATTGGTCTGTACTTGTTTTCCGTATCAATTGTGGTTATATTTCATTTTTTTTTAAATGTCTGTTTATATTTAATGACTGTTAATCACACCATATACAAAGAGTTGGTTGTTTTGAGAATTTGTAATTATCTGTTCCCCCATAAGAAGTAGTGAGGTTTATTGAGCTGCTTACAAAATTTTCAGCTGTGTTTGGTTTTTTTTGGTTGGTTTGATTTTCTTTAAGTTTCTTTTTCATTCTTTGCTTGAACCCAAATATTTAGCTGCTAGGTTAGGGCTCCTGTCTGCTTTCCTGAGCCTTGTTGCTAGTCTTTATGTTATTCTGGTTTGTTCCTTCTTACCCTGCTAACTTCTAGCTGGACTCAAGGGTAAGTGCTTCCCTGTAGCTAGCACAGCTCAGATAATCAGACTAGATTATCTGACATATGCAATGTGCTTTTTTTTCTCTTAAATCTTTCTCATGTTTAGATTTTGTAGTACAAACTTTCCATGTTATTTTCCTGAATTGAGGTTTGAAATGTAAGTTTCCATACTGAAATTAGGATGCATGTGATGTTTGCATAATTGCCTTCTCTCCCTGGCTTTCACATTGGCATCAAGTGATCCTCTTAGCAAAGCCAATCATTAACATTTCTATTTTTCATTCCAAGATGTAAATATTAATTAACATCACAATAAAACTGTAAATAATACCTTCTTTTGTTTCATGGAATTTACATCTAGTTGACTGCTTCCTGCCTGAAAACAGATCATTTTGCACTCTGACAATATCCTTTCTCTCCGTGCCGATGATTAGCTTGGTGCAGCGCACCAGCGTGCGGGGCTAACCGTGGACACCTCAAAGCATAGAAAGGTAGGGCAGGAAACCCTGAGAGACCATGAGGAGGTGCAGGACTCCACAGGAGCCCCCCCAAAAAACACCCCTTCGTACATGCCTTGTGGAAACAAGCCCAAGTCATTGAGATGTGGTAGTTCCCTCTCCCGTAAAACTCGTAGGAGATAATTTCAGCAGCTAGCGGCAGCTTTCTGGGTCACCCTGGGTTTGGAGATGCTGACCCACTCCTACTTAAATACATATACTCACGGAGGGGTGCTGCTCTTCCCCCAAATTACTGTAAATTAATGTTTTAGCGTGGGGCTGAATCACCACTCAAAGCAATGCTGGAAAAGCATAAGGCAGGGGGATTATTATTAATTATTATTATTTTATCTTTTCCTACTGGAATACCTACTTTGAAAAAGATAAAAGCACAAACTTGTGCTGTAAATGAGCTTCTCCTTAGTCTGTGTTCAGTCTTAAATACACCCGGTCCAAACCCTTTATTGGTGTTAAAAGCTGCTTCTGTAATACCTGGTGAGTGCCTGCTTTCCTTAGGAGGGAATAGCATCCGTGGGTCATGAGAGCTGGCAAATATGTATCCAGAGTATCTGAATGCAATTATGAGAAGGAACAGGCGGTGTCATCCCTCCTGGCCATCAAACAAGCCTCCTTTTTTTCTTCTTCTGCCTTTTGTTTCTTTTTTCTTCTTTTTTTTTTTTGTTTCTGTGTGTGAGTATGTGCGTGTGTGTATAAATATACCCCTGGGTAGCAGGCAGAATTCCTTCTCAGCAGACACTTTCTTTTTTCTTTCTTTTTTTTTTTTTGTTTTGTTTTCTTTTCTAAATGTTTGGATTTCCAAAGAGGATTCTTATCAGACTTAACCAAAAAACGAACAAAAAGAAAAAAAAATTATGGAAATAAAGATTTTTTTTTGCCATTTTGAAAGAAAGAAAGAAAGAGTGAATGAATGAATGAACTTGGGTCTGGCAACATTACATGTATTTGCACTACAATGCATTGCTATCCTATTAGATTATTAGTTTTGTGCTTTAATTGCTTTATTTTTTTTTAGATAGTTAGAGATATCATGAGAACGCTGCTGTGTCTTCTGTATTGTCAACTTGCAGATGCTTCATTGCAGGAATGCAGAGTTTAAATATTAATTCAGTTCTCACATAACTTGCATGAATTTAAAACTAGCCTGTAAATCACTTCTACGTGCTTTAAGAGGCATGGGACTCTTATGAAATACAAATTCACAGGTTTCTGCAGTCATCCGATTAAAAATATTTTTAAATAGCTACAAAAATGCTCTGAAACAATGTTTTATATTATAAATAGCTGTTCTAAAACTGTGTTTTTAACTTGCCACACAAGGAATTATGTAAGTGCATACTACAAATTCTTACTCATTTAACTACCAAACATTAGGTAACTTAGATTTCGACTCGGTGCCTAGTGTGTCGGGTGATTTACAGGAACGTTCATAATCGTTTATTAAAATTGAAACTTGAGCAGGAAGGGATTTGTTTGCAGCATGGGAAAAGCCATAAAACACAAGAATAAACAGCCCATTAAATTTAAAGCTATCTTTTAATGTGGAATAATATAAAGGGGGAGGGGGTGGGGGGGAAGAGCTCTTAGATGTCCAGCTGAGAGGCGAGTTCAGCCTGCTGCAGCAGCCGCAGCTCCTGCGAGGAGGAAGAGGAGGAGGAGGTTTGCAGACCCCGCACACACACACACACACACACTCACATCACTTTTGAGAAGTGCCGATGCCATAGTGCCCATGGCGAGGAGGGGACTTGGTAAGTCACCGGCCGGCACTGCCAGCAGCTCGCTCATGAACGGCACCCTGGCATTTTACGTCCTGGTACCGGGGGGTTTTGTTCCCCCCCTCAGAACACCGGTATTTGTTAGTGAAGCCTCTGACTCCACACAGCTGAATAAAACGAGGTTTCTAGGCACTTCCCCATGGTATTTCTTTAAGCGTGTCCGTTGGCTCTGCTTAAGAGAGCGGGAGGGGACCCGGCCACCCCTCAGAGCACACAGCCGAGTGTGCGGCAGGTTGCGGTGGGCACGCCATCGCCCGCCCGTTGCGGTGCATTGCTGGCAAGCACCACACAGGCTGGAAAACTTCTCCTGCTTTGCCCAGCCAGGCCAGCGAAGACTTTTCTAGAAATATCTGTAAATGAGTAGCTGCCATCAATCATTGTCATTCCTTTATTTCATGTCTCCTGATGAGGTTGACTAGTGTCATTGTTTGTTACTGTCCAAACCACATCTTCATTCTTGTAATGTCAAGCAGATATGACAAGCACACATTTTCCAGATGAGTAAGATACAAAGTCACCTTTTAATTTACAGTTGTTTGGGTTTTTTTGTTTGTTGGGGGGTTTTTTTGGGGGGTTGTTTGTTTTTTTTTTTAGTAAGCAAATGTGTCATAAAATTTACTGGATGTTCAGTTGCCTTTGGTACTTAAAGTCACTCATTAACAAAAAGAAATAAATCTGGAGTAAGAAATTCTTACAATAAAATGGCTCAATAAAGCCTTTTATAACAAGAATTCTTTTATGGAGCTTGTCCCCCGCTATTAACTTCACCACTCACAAAGCAAAATCTGCCAAAATTATTGCTGGAGCATAAGAGACACAGAGGGCAGGGAAATACATTTAAGGAAAAAAAAAAGAAGAATGAGAGATTTGACTGTTTTGTCTCTTCCTTCTTAAATAACAGTTAGAAAAAGAGAAATACAGCCATCAGAGGACCAAATGGTGGGACAGTCCTTTGGTTTTCATTATGATTGTTGTTGAAATTTTTGTGTTCCTGACACTGGCAGATTTTTTAAGACTGATTTCAGATACTTGTAAGGAGGAGGGGGGGTGACAGGGGGCTAGTTCATGGAGTCAGTATGAAATGCGAACTGGATAAAACCAAACCAAACAAACCCAGTAGTATTTAAAAGAAAAAAAACAAACCAAAAAGGCTGTAATGTCGGTGACTGAGTGTAATATAAAAGGCCAGAGTCTGCAGTTTTCCAGCAGAAAGGTTTGTGGAGGCCGTGCTGCCCGTCCACCTCAGCTGGCAGCTCTGAGACCACCATCGAACGCCTTTCAGCTGCAGTTGTGTGCAGCTTGTCTAAATATGTAAGATAACTTTTGTGGGCCTGCAGCAGCATTTTGGCTGGGACCCTGAACAAAGAAGCACCAGCAAGCTTGGCACGGCACCTTGGGAAGGGATTGTAAATTACTGGAGCATCATACAAGTTTCTTTCTTTGTTTTCTCCTTGCTTTTTAGCTAGAATAACAGAGCAGGGTCAAAAAAGTTACTGCATTTGACCGAAACAATTAATTTAAAGCACTTAGAAATTAGCTGTACAGTTTGAGTGTGAATGTTAGCCACTCTCATTTTGTACTTGGCTTAAAATCTCATCCAAACTGTACCAACCGTGTTGAAAGGGGTTATGTTATACATAAAGCTTATTTCACATGCAGATGTTGGCATCATTTTAAATCACAGGTCAGCTGTCTGGAGCAGAGTAGTAATATGTTTAGATCTGGCCTTTTCTTTTTCTGTGGCTTAGGAAGTTTAATGCTTTTGGTATAATTCAATTCCTAAATTTCATTTTTAATTTTTCCATTGGAAAAATCAACATGTAAAAATAAATTGCAAGTTGCATGAGGTATTTATTAATTAAGGGAAGGTGTGTTTAGCATAGGATTTTCTTTTTTAACCTACTCCTCGTTACTCTTAGGAATTTTAAGCATCTGGCACAGAGCAGATACTCCATTTAAGAGAAATGTGTGTATTACCATTCTCCAAAGACGTCTCCAGTTCACACCATGTCAGCTTTATCCCCTGGGTGTGCGACGTGCCCCCCCCCCCAGCCCTGCAGCTCTGCTGATGCAGAATGGGTGCTGAGGCTAGAACCACAGGGCTGGGCTACTGCAGAGAGAGCTGCTCATCTTCCTTCCCACAGCAGAAAACCATGTTTTAAACCACTGACTGAGCAGAAGTCGTGAGGCTTAATACATTTTTGGTCTCTTGAGCTCACGCGGTGCTGTGCCTGATGCCTCTCTTGGGGTGGTGATTCTGAGGTGGGGAAGGTTGGGGCAGATAGGCTCTTGAGCAGGCTCAGGATGCTTAGAAGTGGTTAATGAAAGTAAAATCATCCCTGATTATGGGCAGTCGTGAAGGCTGTTTAATCACTGTGTCTGTTCTCACGCTTGGCAGGGAACTGTCTGTGCCCCTGCCTTGGGCAGGAAGCTCTTTAAAAGCCCAGGATGGGCCCTCAGCTCTGTGGAAGTGAGCAGGGCTTTGGTGGGTTCACACCAAGCCGAGGTCTCCTCCGAGCCCGCCTTGCTCAGAGAACGTAAAGCAGGGAAAAGCTTATTAATCTGGAGTGGAAAATACTCATTTCAAACATGCTTCCTAGCACATGTGTTCAAAAAAGTTCACCAGCTAAAGGGCTAGAGGACTCTTCAAATTTCCAGCTGATTTACTCAGCTCGCAGAGCTTTGTTGGCTGAGCAGGAGGATTGACAGTGTATCAGGGCTTCTAATTGAAAAGTAATAAAATCTCTGAGCGAAGCTGGCAAATGAAGGCCTCCAGCCAATTTGTCAGCTTGCAGTCAACTCTGAGGAGCCGGGCAGAGCAGCAAGCCATTAAAAATAGTCTGATAATATCTGTTAAAACATTTTGTGGGCTCTAGGGATGGAATCGAAAACAGCATAGACTAACTCTTTGGGAGTGAATGCAATCAAATCGATCTTTGCCCAGAGGGACAGAGATGATGGGGCATAAAGCTGTCAAAACAGGAGCCGGCCCATGCTCTGTGCCCCAGCGCTGTGTGGGCATCACGTCCCTGGCCTAAGGATGCTGGAGAGGTGCCGTAGAGGTGATGTACTCATCGGGGAGGTTGTCCCCGTCCCCCGAGACAGCCCTCGTGCTGCCACGTTGCTCAGCTCTGGCAGCGGCTGCTTCTGTCCCCATGCTGAATGCATGGAGCCCGCAGCGGAGGGGGGATTTGGGGCTGGGGAGAGAACCGGGCTGGCGGGGAGGCAGCAGGACCTGGTACATGGAGTGAAACAGTGAAGTGGACCCTCAAAAATTAACCAGCCACAGGGAAAAAAAAAATCAGTGTTTATTCGGCAGGGTTTTAATGAGGAAAATTGCCAGCTACTGCTGAATTAAGTATTGCTAGCAGCTGATTGAAATGTTACATGTTTTAATTTGTCTGATTTCTTTCCAGTGGGTGATGTTATTTATATAGTTTGTATATAGCTAATGACAGACTATACAGCAAATGTAAAGATTACTTCCAATGATCGATAATATCTGAGAGCACAGACACAAACGAGGTCCTTAGGAAGACCTGCCATCCCTCACAGCTTAATATTCCATACTAAAACATATATACAGAACACCACTGTCTCATTATCATTTGAAGCTTTATTTTATTTTATTTTAATTTTTAATTAAGGATTTTTGTTTCTTTCTGGTGAAGAGGGATTTTGTGTTACAACAAATACAGTTACCATATACTACTACCAGCATTGCGGAAAACTGCATTTTTGTGTCCTTTCAGCCACATTGTTTCAAGGCCACCCAGTTCCCTTAGGAGGCTATAAACAGGGGAAGGATTTAAATCCTATTTTCTTTGTGGAGGATTTGGCAAGAACCCATATAGTAGGAAGCTGAGCACGGACAAAACCGAGTGAAAGGTGTCCTTTAATTCCCTGGCCACTGGTAGAACAAAGCTTGCTCCCAGCGGGGTCCCGGCTGGCCGCACCCAGGCCGGCTCGGCTGCTTCATTTCAACTGCTGAATTCGGTGTATTTTTAGTTAACCATGTTGAGATTAATTAATTAGCCTCTAGGAGTTAGTGCCTGTAAACGTCACCCAAAGCAGAGAAGTGTGAATACGTTGGGGCTGTTAATTCACCCAAAAATGGCAGCTCGTAATCCAGGCAGAGGAAATTTCAGTCCCTCCGTCGGGATGACTGGCAGCTCCGCTGCACTATCGGGTTACTGCCTCAGTGACAACAAGCTACATATCAATTTAACTACTTAGCAATGCTTAAAAGAGCATCTTTTTATTTCAGCGAGGTAGCATTTAAAGTTGCCATTAGGGGAAAAAAAATTGCCATGGGGAGACAAACATTGACGTTTGGATAAAGAACAACACAACTGGTCTGATACCTAGAAAACCTAGTAAATGTAGAGAAAAAACTTCATTAGAATGGCAGAATCTATTATAAATAACTGCAACTATCTAAATAGGAGCTAATTTACTCATGTGAGCCAAAATTCTGTTAACTCATAGCGTCTTGTAAGATGCAGACTAAGTTCTTGGGTTTGCGTTCTGGTTTTAAGCACAGAATAAATGCACTATAACGAGCAGCTGACAAGATGTTAATTCTAAAATTCTTTTGCCTAAATGCAGGAAGACAATCCATAAATGATGCAAGTTGACAATGGGAGGTGAAAAGTGTACTGTATAGCCTGCAAAGAGAAAAGTTAATGGCAATGTAGGGACCAGGAGATATTTAGCTTTCATGCTTCATACTGTATATTTTTTTCTGTTGTATTTGTCAACTGAAATGTCTTATATCTCTCTAAATGGTGTCTTTCTCTATATGTATAAATGAACAGATGCAGATAGAGCTCAAAAGCATGGCATGGATGAATTTATCTCTTCCAATCCCTGTAACTTTGACCACGCTTCACTCTTTGAGATGGTTCAGCGCCTCACTTTGGACCACAGACTTAATGATTCCTATTCTTGTCTGGCAAGTATATTCTTTGGTCTCTAGTGATATAAACATCAAGCAGCAAAGTCAAAGCTAGTGTGAGTGGGGGCTAATCCCCCTGTTGCTGGAAGATTGACTTCTGTTTACACCAGGTTTGAATTTGGCCCAGAGATATTTTCTTTTGAGAGGCTACCTGCAGTGAACTGACTGCTGTTCTTCTCCAGCTGCACTGTCTTTATCATTTCTGTTTGCAATGCTTAAATTGTTTCTTCCTGCAAAGACAAACTCCAGTGTGGGGATGTGAAGTAGAGAGCAGTGTTTTGCAGCCTCCCACACTGCCTTCCAGAGTCCTCTGGATGAAAGAACAGGGGAAGGATGATGATCTGGTACCACCTCCCATGTCAATGGAGTCCCACCAGAAGTAACTGTGGCCCAGCTCTGTGTCTCTTTATGGACAGGGATCCCAAACAGGTAACAGGTGGGACTAGGTGGATAACTGCAGTGATGCTGCGGTCTGTCCATGCTGACGTAGTCACATGCCCATCCTGGTTGTTCTCATGAGCGCAGGTTGCAGCTCTCAGCCCACTGCTGTCTAGCAGTCTATGGGACAGTGGCACGGAGATGCTCCAGGGCACCTTGTAGTCTTTGGCTGGGGTGCAGTGCCTGGGGGCTCTTAGCTGCTGTGAGGGTTGGAATGACAAATAACTTTTAACAGTACAACTTGAACAATTAATTTTAGAAGTTTCAGTGAGGAGGATGAAGAGGCTCTTAGTTTCTGAGAAGAAGGATGAAGCCGTTCTGGAGGGGCCTGAACTGAACTCCTGTCCTGAACATGGCATGGGACAGATCCTGACCTCCTGCCCTCCTAGTATTGCACAGCGAGCCCCACACTGGGGTGTCATCATGGGCTTCAGCAGAAGGACCACCCCGTGCCAATAGCCTTCATCTTTTGCCAGCTGGGCAGTCCCTGGACCTGGGTTCTTGCACAGCTTGCTGTTAAAAGCAGCAACCTGGGAACATAAGGGAGCAGCTGGCAGTGAGACTGTCAGTCTCAAATCCTGTCCTCTACCTCCACCACGGTGCTCCTGTCACCTGCTCTGCTCCTTGCACCATATGCAAGGGCTGATCGCCTCAGAAAGGCTGAGATCCAGTAGATGCCATTAGTGGTAGTGAGTTGTCACCTTCCTGATGAGAGGCAGGGCTAGGAGGAACAGTTGGATGTCCCCTGAGGTAAGGATGGGGCGGGGGGAAGGCTGCAGCGTGCACTTTACTCGTACATACCCAGGTGGTACAAGTAGGCTTGGTGGGAGCATTGTCAGACCTGCGGCAGGTTTCTCACCGGTTCCATCGCGGTCTTTGCTCTGGCAGGCAGTGCGTTTGGCATGCAGCTTCTGCTCCCCACGCATGGCTGACCCTAGGAAGACCATCGCCATCCATGCATGTCTGACAGGTTGGCTTGCAGCTGGTTTGTCTCTGTGCAGTCTTGGGCCTGGTGAGAGAACTGTGGCGAATTAAATTCATGGAGAGGTGCGAGGCTATCACTGAAAATAATTAACAATGTTTCTCTTCAAGAAACCCGCCAGCCACGCTTCTGCTTGCTCTTGAGATGTTTAGACCCTTGCTAGAAGCTACTGGAGTGGGGAAGCACCAAGACTTGTGCCTCTTTGGAGCAGAGCATCACCAATTAACCATCTTCTTTCAAACCACCCATTGCAGAGTGTTATAAAGAAGATAATAATGGTCTGTGTTCACCTATGCTTGGATTTCACATGCTGCTTTACTTATTTCAACATGGTTTGGTCCTGATCATGGCATAAAAAAAACCCAGACTGACCTCAAAATTTGAGTTCAACTGCAAAGAGCTCCCGTTGCTCTTGATACATCTATGGGCTGTTGGTGATACCACTGCACTGGCTTGCCCGGAGGAGCTGCGAGCCCGTGGTAAGCCTGGTCTGTCCGCTGTCTGTGCCACTGGGCAATTGTTATTCTCCCAACAGGACATTCCCATGCAAGGTCCCACAGAGTTTTGCCTCGTCACACTTCTTGCTTTCAGACATGGACCTGGAGGTGCCAGGGAAGACTTGCCCTGACACAGAGGCTTACCCTGACGCAGCGGATAACTTGGATTCGCCTCCTTTCCGTGGAATCAGGTTACACCACGTTATTAAGAGCCCACTCGCTGGCTGAGCCGGGCATCCCTAGGAAAACAAACAGGCTGGCTGACTAATCTCAGCTATGGCAGAAATGATGTTTGCTGGCAGAGAGTACCGTGCTGGGGAAGGGGAAGAGCGCTGTCTGCAGAGCTTGCTGAGGGCTTCTGCCCATCATCCACAAATTGGCAACACAGTCACATTCATGGCTCTTCCTGGACTTTTGGGAAGAGTATTGAGCTCTTCAGCTTAGTATGGACCCCACACATGCATGGGTCTTCATTCCTTTTGCTTGGAGGTGTGCGTTATGTCTGAGGCTGCCCTTGAACTCTTCCCAATACTTCCCAGCCCACTGCCAGCACCTGGCTCTCGCAGCCATGTCTCAGCTGGAGCTGTATTGCCCATGATGTGTCAGCATTTGTGGGATTGGCATAATACAGCACGGCATTTGCTGAGGAAAGGTGGTCTTCCTGATTGTCCTGCCTAGCCAAGATGATGTGAAGGAGACAGGTTAAAAGGTCCATGAAGGAGGTCAACAAAATGAAATACCTTTGGTTTTCCTGTGGTAAATGGGAAAACTCAGCTACTGAAAAGTGAAAACTGACCAAGCCTTGCTTTACCCAGCTCCAAAGCTCCACTACCTGGGATGTGTCCCCTTCTTGGTGCAGTTCAGCTTGTCAAACACAGTCACTTGAGCTCCCTATGCTCCATGGCCTTCATCCATTGTCCCCTCCAGATTTCCTCATGCCGTTAAAGACCATCTGGGAGACCACACTGAGCTACACCTAGCTGCACTGGGGAGAGACACCCAATGTGTCATCACTATCAGTTGTGTTTGCCAGAATGGCTGGTTGTCAGCTGGTTGCGCCAGGCAAATCTTAATCAAGAGCCAGGATCTGCCTGAAGATGTGGAGGATTTGCCTGAATAACACCTCTCAAACCTTAGATTTTTTTTTCTGGGGCTGTGGGGAGCAGCATTTGCTGCTCCTTTGGAGCCCTGCTCAGCAGCAGGTTTTTTATTTCCTACCTCTGCCATGCAGAAGACAACCACCTGGTCCTCCTGGGCTCTGTATCTCTCCACCATAGTCTGCTTGCCTGTGCTCTCACGAGGTACAAGGCTCATCACTGAACCTCAGAGCTTCTGCTCAGGCTTCCCCTCACTGAGCCATGGCAACGATCTTGTGCGTTTGTCCCCATCCGCTTTCCATCCACCTGAGGACCAGCACTTCTGAGACCGTGGTGCAGGGGAGCAGCATGGGGTGCTCCAGATCACTGGGTGATTTGCCCCAAACTCTGGGCTTGATACCTGGCTTTGGTAAAATCAGCACCAGCCTTCTCTTTGATGTTGGTAGGGTTGAGGTTTCACCCCATAGGGAGGACTGAGTCATTTGTATATATTAGGTGAATATAACAATTCCAACTGCATTCCCACCCTGTATTAGGTGAATATAACAATTCCAACTGCATTCCCACCCCGGTAACCTGATGCACAAGTCTTTCTATCACAGAACAGATACGGCATCTCTATATTTTTACCGTGCCTGATCACCAAAGACTCAAGCCAAGAGAGGCAAGGTGAAGACGTGGTCCGAGGATGTCACAGACAGGCAACGCAAAGAAATCCATAATCAAGTATAATACCACCAACCAAAAAGCAAACAAAAATACCATTAAAAGCAGAGAAGGCAAATATACCCCTCCCAAAAAATAGCCTTCCAGAGTGCCGTCCCATCTGCATTGTTCTATGGCTTCATTTTGAAATGTGCACTTGTAGTGATCCCAGCACTGTAGCTACTCCCTATATCTATCATTTTCCCCTCATTATTTTAATTCTTTTCTCAATCTGTTTTGGAGTTGGCCCAATAAGGATGAGCAAATCCTTCTCTATGTCTTTGAGCTCTTAATTGATATTTCTTCAACTCTTTTCAAAGCAGCTATTTTGGCATCTAGAAAAGATTTGGTGTCATCTGAGTGGTAGAAAATATATTTTAATCTTTCACAGCAGTGTTGTTTCTAAGATGTAGCATTTGGGGTAACAGATGGGGTGGCAAAGAAGTTGCCTATAGGGGCAGTGCTCTGCCTCAACTACTCTCCCGCCCGCTGCAGGAACTTTTCAATTAAACGATGAAAGATTTTGCAGCTTGATGCATTCCAGAGCTGCGTCTTAGCAATTGTTTAGCACCCAAATTTCCATGTAAATATTGACGGTTTTGCAGCATTTTGAAAAGCAATCTACAAGAGTATTCTTGTTCTCACTAGCGCCTTTCCCGAAGGCGAGGAGAGCTCCGCTTCGCCTGTCCCGGGATGGTCACCGGAGACATCCCCTCATGAGAAAGGGCGTCCTCCTCAGGAGCCCTGACATTGCACCACAAGCGATGCGTCCTCAGGACCGACAGACAGAAATAGTCTGAGGCTTCTGGGTGTGTAAAGAAACCCTGCTCATGAGCAGAGCCTCCCTTTGCTTCAATGCCGAGGAGGTGGGCGATGGCAGAGTGCGTTGCCAGCGGTACACGATAAGGGCAACGGGAAATGTCCCTTTCTGATAACTGTGGAGCTGCTTTCCTCTGTCTGCAGGACGTTCCTACCTGCCAGATGCAAGAGAAGTCATTATTCAGTGTAATCCTCCATGCTGTCCCCCAGATCAGTCTTCTTGCTCCTGGCTGAATGTACAGTCGCATCCCTGAGATGAGATTACTGTTTCACACTGTTTAAATAACCAAACCTTTGTCATCTCTTAAAGGTGTATTTCTTTTTTCCTTTTCTTTCTTCTTTTTTTGCTTGATTTTTTGCTAGGCACTAACAGGAACTGCCCTGACTTTTCAGTGGTTTAAATGATGTTTCCCTTTAATGGCAGCATGACATGTTTCTGTTAACAGTTGCACTGAGTATATGCTGTGTTTGGGTGATGCTGTACAGACTGTATTGTTTAAGAGTGACCTCTCTCCTTTTTCCTTAATGTAGCCTTAGGTTTGTATTTCTTTTATTAGAACAGTTGACCACTACACCTCCAAATCTGATAGCCTTTGTATTTAATAACTTATATTTAAAATCAAGTCTCTTTATTTCTAAACAGGGCTGGTTTAGTCCTGGCCAGGTCTTTGTGCTAGATGAGTATTGTGCACGTAATGGAGTGAGAGGCTGTCACAGACATCTCTGCTACCTCAGAGATTTGCTAGAGCGCGCAGAAAACGGAGCTATGATTGACCCCACCTTACTTCACTACAGCTTTGCCTTTTGTGCATCACATGTTCATGGCAACAGGTAAGGAATTCTTCTCGGCTAGCAGCTCCCTGCCAGCAAGGGATGACTTTGTCAGATATAGGTTTCCTTGGATAATGCACAACAGTCCCCAATTTGTTTTCACAGTGGATGTTTGGCAGCAGCGCTTCTAGTGGCATAGTCGGTTTGTTTGTTTGTTTCGTTGCTTGTTTAATGTAAGCAGTAAAAATGCACGTAGAGGATCCAGAAATGGGGGTTTTTAACTTTCTTACCCAGGCACCTGCTAGATGCCGTTCTGGACAACATAGAGTTGAAGCACCCATGACTGTCATGGGTTGAATAAATAGAAGTACCTGATATACTGTGCTGATTTAATTGCTGTGCCAGGCGACCTGACAGGTTGCAGCAGTGAAATCTGCAGCAGTAGCAAACTTCAGTGTTCAGGGCTTTAAGACCCCAAGCATCCATGTCTTATTTAAAGTCCATGTGACATCAGTTTGGAAATTGCTTAGACATAACTGAAAATTTTCTCTTGCTGCTTGTTGCAGGGAAATTCCAATTTCAGAAGTAGCCCGTTCCTTTCTATCAAGTGTGGAAAATCTTTGATGGGTGGAACTGGAGCTGTGCTTTTTCCTTTTCTATTTATTTTGTTGACAGTTGTAGAATCTATTGCAGCTTCTTTTTCCTCTTTTATCTGTTAAATTGTGTTATATACTTTGAGATATCGCTCTCTATCCCACATATGCTGCTGAAGGAAGGAATGTTATAAAATAATTATGTGTTTTCATAAACCCTCTGGTAAATACCATCCCAAATTATGACACACATTGCCCAGGTTTCACATTGCAAGGCTGCTGCTTGCTTTTGCAGTTACTTTCATACAACTTGTCATGGAAACCGAGTTTTTGCTTCCTTAGTTTCTTTTTAGTTCTGACTTTCTTTTGCTCATTTGTTCCTTCTTTGCCAATTGTTAATTTGATTTCAGTTGTTTGCTTTCAGTTGAGTTTCCTTTTGGTTTATTTTGAGTTTTTTCATGCTTTCTTCTTGTTTCTTTCACTTTTGCTGCTGGCCTTTATCCCCCCCTGCGTTTCAATCACTGCCCAAAGCCAACTTAAGGCAGAATTACTTGGTGGGTCACAGCCAAGTGCAGAAGGTGAGGGGGGCAAAGTGTCTCATGCCCCTGCCGCTGAAGCAGAGACAAAAAAGGATTCCAAAAAGGAGTCCAAAAAAAGGAAAGATTCCAAATCCCAGCCGAATCCGGAGCCAAAAAGGTAAGCCAAAGCTTGCAGTGCACAGAAGTGTGTTGTAGAGGGCACCAGGCTGCTCGGTCACTGAGCACACTGGGCAGGTTGTGTCCCTGTAGCACGGGGAGACCCGCTGCGGCACTGGCATTTGGGCCTTACACTCTCCTGGGAGTCGGATGGTGTTTGGGCACCTGAGTCTTATAGGGGGTCAGAGCCTTGAGTTTTTTAGGTGTGTGTTTAGGAAATTGCTGTTGTGGAATGTAGGGGATGAGGCTGGGCAGGGGAAGCAGGCTGCCTCCACTGCCCCTGTTCCATAAGCAGGGCTCATACTGGCAGGAGACTGCTGTGGGGACAGGATCTAGTTCAAAACCCCTTGGGCTGGTAACAGAGAGGAGGTTGGATGCTGGTCATGACTGCCCCATGTACCTCTTCCCAGGATGCAATGTAGCCTGAGCTGCAGCCTCCTCTTCATCAGAGTTGGTAGTTGGAGGTATCTGGCAGTACTGGCTCAGGTGACACCTCACCATTTGCTCCCCATGGGGCTGGAGAGTTGTGGGCTCAGGAAATGTTTTGCTTTAAAACCTGTGCAGCATGTAGAACCCAGTCCTGTACCAGTACAGCTGCCCAGGGCTGCACGTGGCTGCTGTGCTGTGCTGTGCTGGGAGACTGCTGGGTGCTGCCAAAGGGACAGTCGAGTAACCCACTTAAAACTTTACAAGAAAGGAACGAGAAGTTTTGCTGTGTCTTAGTTGTCTTTAGCTGATGGTTGACTTCACATCAAAAGGCTGAAGGTTCATATTCCTTCCTGGTCGCCACCATCTCTCTGTTCCTGGGGATTATGGGAGCTGCAGGGCTGTAGCATTGTGCTTTCTCACTGAGGGCAGGCTCTGTGTAATGCCCAGGAGCCAGAGGAGCTTGGTACGGAGACTGCTGAGTGCAGTCTGTGGCCTCTGCTATCAGGAAATCACAAAACCAGGCTGCAGGGTTCTGAGAGAAAATGTGACTTCACGTCTTTCGTGTCTGCTCTCAGAAGTAGAACATCTGAGCAGAAGTCATGATTTCTTTTCAGAAAGCTGCTTAGGCCACGTGCGCTGTGCATTGGCGAGCTGGCTGGCAGAGAGCGACAGAAAGCCAGTGTTTTCCCATGCAGTCCTTGCTGGCAGTTGTGACGTCTGTAGAGCCAGGTTCACTTTAGCTACGTCCCTTCCTTCCACCTGCCACAACCATACATTGCTTGTTGCCTTAAGGCTGGCCATGCTCTCCCCCCAGAAACTCTGCTTGTGGCAGAGCTGAAAAACTCTCTGTGTAAAAAATTGTAGAGGTGGGAGCACACCTGACCCAGCACAGTGTCCAATGGAGCATCATGGAGCAGCCATGCATTGCATTGTTACTGGTATGCATGGCGGTCAGGGAAACGTTCAAGTTGTAAGGCATTTTTCTGTTTAACAAATACTTCTTTTCCTGTCAAAAGTGTTGATTTTCTTTACAAAAGGAAGTTCCTTCACTTTGAGACAGTAAAAAAAAACCCAAGCGGGTGGTTTAGCTTTCCCCAGAATGAGGTTGGCTGTCAGTCAGAATATGCCACCTAGTAATGAAGGTCGAGCAGGGAGATAATTTCATGTGGCTATCAATCTCCTGTATTAGCAGCAGACAGTGATGGAGCTGAGGTGGGCTGTCTGTTTGTATCGTGTTTGCGTAAGGTCAGGCAGTGAGACAACAGTCGCTCGCAGTCAGCGGGGAAGTGCAGGCAGGCAGCAGTGTGGATGCTGAGGACAGCCTGAAGGTCAAGGCTGACAGGATGACAAGCATCAGTGTGGGGACGATGCCTCCCCGCCTGTCCGGCTTCTGCCATTGCACTGCAGCCAGAATGGGAGCAGGATGGCTGCTGGTGGAGATGCACCTCCAGCTTGGAGCTGACCCTTTGGCCGCAGCAGGTGAAATGGTCACAATGTGGGTTTGGGGATATTTTGGAGCCCTGTTGCTTTGTAAGTCAGGGTTTGGTTCTCCCCCACTTGTGTAGCTTGTTCATACCCCTGAAAGCCTGACATAACCTCTCCAAAAGAAGGCTGTAAATCACTGCTGTTTGCATGACAGTCCCCTTAATTTTTCTGTTAATTTAATCCTTTTCCAAGTACAAATTGAGTTGATGTAAATCGCTTGTCCTAAGTTTCACCTCCTGCTGACACTTGAATACGTAAGGTGCAGGCTCTCAGAAAGGCAGGGACCAGCAAGAGGCAGAGATTGCTGAATATCTGCATGGCTTGCTGTTACCAGGCACTTGCTCTTTGCTAGGACTGAGGAGCTCCAGGATTTTTCACTGTCGTGGTCACTAGTGAGTTGATAACAGGGGTTTGTCCACCAGCTACCACTGGATGCCTCTTGTGAAGTCCTGCCCTTATGATAGACGATGAAATTTCTGATGTATTTACCTACGTGACAGGTAAGGAAGGCACAGCATTACTCGGGCATCCAGCAACACATCCTGTGTCCTTACTGGTGTTTGCTTTTGGTACCACCGCTGTGGCATTGAGGCTGTCACGTTCCTTTATCAACAGCCCTCCAAAAAAATAGCAAAGGCAAGAAGCAGGAATAGTTTTAAGAGGACTTTGTGGTTTGGGGTACAATTATGAAAGGTTTTACATGATCACCCAGGACTTTCCGTGCCTTCTGTTTCCATGGTTTTCAGTGTCCTCACGATGGAGGGCTGTGACAGTACTGACGATGTCATTTGATGTGATGTGTTAGGGGAGCCTCACTGCTTCCCTTTCGGCACATGGGAGAGGTGTTACCAGGGCAGAAAGTTGAGTTCAGCTTTTCCAAGCCCAAATGTAGTGCCTAAATCTCGAAGGGCAGTTTCTGCCCCTTTTGAAGATGTGGCTTTCAGGAGTGACCATGGTTTCCCATGGGCCTTTTCTGTGTTTAGCCATGTAATAACTTTCAGCTTTAAAGGTGGTGTCAAAAAAGATTCTCCATATGCTTTACTAATCCCAAACTTTTAAGAATAAGACTAAAACCTGATCTACTGAAGGGTCTTCCTGCTCATAGCAGGCAGTTGGAAATAGGTGATCTTTGAGGTCCCTTCCAACCCAAACCAGTCTGATTCTGTCATTTTATGAAAATATCGATTATGTACATGCTAAGTATTAGAAAACACTGAGTTTCTCAAAATCAGGATGGCAGACTGTCTCCTCCAGTCGAGTTCATTGTCTGTGAATTTTTCAGTGACTACCCAAGGTCCAAGCAGTTACCAGTCTCACTGTTAATTAATTTGGTGATCACTGATTTGCCTTTTTCTCTATAAGCTGTATTTTACAGCATTAAACTTGTTTTCAAGAAGTAGCTCTTTCATTAGCTAGCATTAAACTGAAGGGCAGTAGATAAAAATTAGATATAAGGAAGAAATTCTTCCCTGTGAGGGTGGGAAGGCCCTGACATAGGCTGCCCAGAGAAGCTGTGACTGCCCCTGGGTCCCTAGCAGGATTCAGGGCCAGGTTTGATGGGGCTTTGGGCACCCTGGGCTAGTAGAGCGTGTCCCCGCCCATGGCAGAGGGTGGCACTGGGTGGGCTTTGAGAACCCTCCCAACCCAAACCAGTCTGTGGCTCTATGAACATTAGCATTAGCTTTTGTTAGGTTTTTTCACAACTGTAATCCAGCAGAAATAATGTTATTGTCATAAATTTGAGGAATTGAAATGCCTGTGTAACCTATTTGCAATGTTTTCCATCGTACTCCCATTACATGCCCGGCTGTTTCACACACACAGGCAAGTTTTCTGTGCAACTAGTTAACAAACCAAAGCAGGACATCTTTGGTCCCTTAAAAGAAGTAGTAAATATATGAACCCTTTATCACAGTATCTTCATATGCTTCCATAGTACTTTGTGTTTAGCTCCCACGTCTCGTTGAGGGTAAGCACGCTGGCTGCAGCCAGGCAGGTTAAAGTCTAGCGTGGCATGACGCTGTAACCTTTCATGAGGTGCCAGCTCCATGTCCCGACCAGCTCTGTGATAAGTCCTCAGTGACACGGGATGTATTATGGCTGTCTGTCGGATAGGATCGCGTGTCTGTGCTGAAGGGAGGTGGGTTGCCAGCCACCAGCAGATAACCAGCTCCGTGCGGCGGGCTGACGTGATTCATTACAATGGGTGTAGGATGGCAGTGCTCAGAAACCATCCGGTTCAGCCGCAGTACGTCAGGGGTGTAGATTGCACATGAGAAGCGATGATCCGTGACTTGGCTCAGCACTGCAGTGTGGAGGAGAGCCCAAGCAGAATGAAGGCAGGAGTTGGGAGGATGAAATGGCTCCCATGCTCTGCGGCGTCTGGAGCGGGCGGCTGGGGAAGAGCCCAGGGGAGCGGGCGGAAGGCTGGGTTGAACAAAGGCCTTTCAATCGGCATTTTGCGCTCGGTGTGAATCCCCAGAAGAAAGGGGAGTCGGGGCGGGGAGGGGGGGAAATTGATGTTTGCTGAATAAGCTTTTTTCAAGGGGTCTAAACAGGTGGGCTCTTTGAGGTCAGATTTGCTGGGGGAGATGGAGGAGGCAGCAGGCAGGCAGCTGTGGTCCTGCCCACGTCCCCAGAGCCAGTCCCCGTGCAACCGGTGGGACTTCGCACAGGCAAGCCTTCCTGCAAGGGATCCTTTGAAAGTCTATCCTGACACATGCCGTCCAAGGCACTAATCATCGATGTTTACTGTATAGCTCATATGTGCTGCACCTGGCAACCAGCAAGGGAGCTGAAGGCAGCACGTGTTTTATATTTGAGTTGTTACTTAAAAAATCAAATTATTTGCATCAGTTTTTGACATTGTTTTTTTTTCCTTGGCTCTGTATGCCAGGGCTCACAGTGCGTGCAAAGATCTGTTTGCTACGTGTAAGCAATATTTTCCCCAGTGAAAAAAAAAGTGTAGACAAGTTAAACATAAAAGGCGTAAAAGATGGTATGTCTTTTCATTTATAAGCCGCCATGGTATTTCATACAGGCGTATGTCAAAGAGATTAACCCGCTGGAGCTATACTGTATATTTATAATTGCATACAAATGCATGCTATTGCTTCATATATTAGTCTTTGTTAAAAAATCATTTTGATATATTTGTTTTAGCAGCATAACTAGCCCCGGGGGCACTGGGTATAATTAGAAAAGGGCATGGGGGGAGGCGGGGCTTGTAGAATAAAGCAGTGGCCTTAGGATCACAGGTCCTAATTATAATTTATAATTAACCCCGGAATTTGCACAAACCATCTAAGCTAAACAAGGACTATAATTTTTTTTCTCTTTAAATTGCAACCTTTTTTTTCTTTAATTTCAGCACCTGCTTTGTTGATGTTGTTTTCATGGCTTCAAACTTAAAAACAAGGAAGGGATTAAGAAAGTGACATTTAAGACTTTTCATATGAAATATTTACAGTGGGAATTTACTAGTTTGGAGCCAACATGGTGAATCTGCAGCAGAGGGAGTGAGCCGAAACTTGTTTACTTCAATTAAAATGTTCCTTATTTGTTTTTCCTGCCTTTTTTTGCCCTTCTGCTTCCCTCTCTGCCCACCACTTCTGCCACACACCTCAAGTGTCTGGGAGCAGGAGCTGTAGAGAATCGAATTAAACTGTGTCTCCACACAGATGGAGATGTATACGTTGCTTGTTGATTCAAATTGATAGACCCAAACCCATTTTGTCCCCCATGCATTTGTATTTACCATGTACATAGAGAACTTTTTGTTCACCCCTTTGCTCTCCATTTATTCCCTGTCATTGCTTCAGTGCGGTACCGATTGCTTTCCTCCAGCTGCATTGTAGCTAGCCTTGCTGCAGAAATGCAGCTTGCTGGAGGAATCAGTGCTTCTGTCCATGAGATCAAATAGCAAATATCAAAGTTGAGCAGGAGACCTGTGCTGGTAACAAAATACCCAGTAAGAACAAGCCAGCATCAGAACAAGCTGGTGTGACTTGGGCTTCTCCTGGGGACTTTTTCCAACCATGTACTGGAATTGTCTAGAGCACAGAAGTGAATCTTAAATTATAGCAATGCTAAGCTATATACCCTTTGTGTTCTTGCAAAAGGGAAAATAAATATGTTCCCTCAAAAAGATTACATTTTCGAAGTATATTTGACTTGAATATTTAATTAGGTTTCAAAATTATCAAGCTAATAAATTAAGTGCAAGGCTTTAGGTAATGTTTTTCCAGTTCTATGTATATCCTGCATTTGTCACTAATTAATGAGTTCCTAATGCTTCAGCTTCTGGGAAGATGAGCAACAAAGATTAACATAACTAGTAAATCCGAAGATGTGCAGCTGGGTTATAGTATTTGAAATTTGACAAAAAACATTGGAAGTATTATTATTAGTGACATGGCTCAAGATGGGGGATTGTGAGGAAAGCAAAGATGACAGAACTGGTGCTAACCACTGTGACAACAACTTGAAAAGCAGCCGACATGACATCTTTCCTATCATGCTGCCGAAAATGTCAACTTTGTGAAGGACAGTGAGAAAATGGTTTGCCGAAAATTTGAAAGGTAGATTCAAGAGATGCTCATCATGTCAGATGCAATATAGTCCACAGCTGGGTGAGAAAGGGAGTCCTTGCTGTGGTGATGGCTCTCGGTTGGCAGGCCCTTCCAGACATCCGCGCTGCTCCAAAAATGGCTACAGCTGACCTGTAGATTGTCTCAAGCTTGCAGTAGCATGATAGGTGACAGCGGGGTGTGTTTACATGGGGCAGCAGGCCCTGCGTGGAGGGACCAGTGGCTGGAGCCACTGGGTGTGATGTCCTCCTGCCTCACAAAGGCTTAACCACCCAGTCTTTGCCTATGTGGTCTATGCACACCTCGGTTGTTGGATTGGCTCCCTTGGGTGAGAGACACGTTGGCCAGAGGTTTCCCTCGCCAGAGCCCACCCGTTGTCTTTGTGTGGGTCAGCGTTTTCAAAGAGAGGCTTCCAGAGCCTCCACTACCTAGCCAAGATGCGAGTCATGCTCTCACATCAGTCCATTTTAGGTGTCCACCATGAGCTGTTATGTGCTGACCGCTAAGTAACTGTTTCAAAGCCCTTTGAATACAGTGAGAAACTGCGATTCATGTGAAAGGGCTGCAACCCAACCTGAGCTGTCAGATCCCACCATTAAATCTCACCGGTTGAGGTTATTGACCCAGAAAAGGGTAACATAACTTTCAGACCATTTCCAGTCCATCAGCAAATCACTGCCAGGGCAGGTGGCCTTTCCTACATCATTTGTCAGCGCTGATACAATTAACCTGGTGACACTCCATGAGCTGTTATGGGTACGGAGGGGGGTGGACCGAATGCCAAAAGTCGAACGAGGGCTCCAACCCTGCCCCTTAACATACAGCATTTATTGTGGTCTGCCTTGAATTATCTGCGCTTCTGCTTGGGAGCAAAGCAGGCGCTGAGAGTTCACAGCGTCACAAAAGGCATGAACATCTCTGGCTGAATGTTAAATATTTTATGGAACTTTGGAATAAAAATATATTAAGCATGTTCAGACATTAATTTTTGCTCAATATCTAATTTGGTTTTTTTTGTGGCTTGCTCATTTCTTCAAAATAACTAGTCCTAATTAGGTACTAATGAGACCAGATCCATACTTCCAAAACTGTTTATGAAATGTGTTCCCCAGCTGAGACATTTTATCCAAGTTTCAGCCTAAATCTTTTTTTCCTTTTTTTTCTCCTTAATACACAACTGAATTTGGCAAATAATCAAGTAAAGATTTCTGATTAAATGCTGTTTAAATTTAAATACATCCCTTGGTATTCAAGTCTTTTTCTGTGTCCATGTTGCAAGTTTTATTTAACATATATTTAGCTTCAAAATTTTCCAGTAAATATCATGTAAGGTTTGCTAGTTCCTCTTCCAAAATGTTTTAATGGTTTATTCACCTGTGTTGTAATATCAGAGTTCATATTTATGATATTAAGAGCTTACTAAATGCAGGGTCAAGTAGAAGTGATGGTACAGATTTTATAGCTTTTAATTTTTTATAGGGTTGTGGGTTTTTTTAAGTTTAGGGCCTTTGATTCTTTAAGAGGAAAATAAAGCCAACCAATTAACCCCTGACAGGAGGTTCATTAGAAGCTTTGTAATCCCTTGCCAAGTCTTTTGTATAGCCAAACCAGTCTAGTACTGCGGATTTATGCAGCTTAAGCTGAACACTGGAGGAGGCCTTTAAGTAAGAACATTTGTTCGATTTTAAGACATCTTACGTTACCTAAAGAGCGCCTGTACCAGCAGAGTTGCCCAGGAGTACACGGATCCATAGGCTTGGCTTGCCGGCAGTGGGGAGCGGTGCTGTGGATTGTCTGCCTGGCCGATTCCTTTGCTGGATGGATTAGATTCACTCCCTCCTCTCGCCTGGGATGCTGCTGCGCATCTTATTTTGCTGTGTGGGTGTCGGAGAGAAGGAGGGGATTGCTGCTTTCGGCTCTCGGATGGGTTGGCATCCGCAGAGGTATGGGGTGGAAGAGCGTGGGGACCCACGGCATCATCCAGCCCCCAGAGAGCTTCAGCAGGGTTTGCCTGCACACTGTGCTCTGTGAAAGATGAGAAATGCCCCGAGGCAGCAGGACCTGGGTGTCTTGCAACGCACTCCTGTGCACTCCTGAAATACAAGTGTGTCGGAAATAGTCCGAGAAAATCTCGAATAAATTGCAGCAGTGTGTTTATTTTTATAAATTAAAATCAAATGGCTGGAAAGGCATTGCATTTTCAGATATAAAAAAAAAAATGCATGTCTCTCTCTAGGAATATTTCAGCAGAATATATTGAAGATGGTTCTCTTCAAGAAATCACTCTAATGGGGTGATTCAGTGGTTATGAAGGAGTGTGGAATTTTATATTCTGTTTTTATATAGGCCTGTTGTCAATATTCTTTTATACTGTGGATTATGTTAAATTAGCAGCTGAATTTTTCTGCAGAAATTAAGTCCTTATTTTGCCAGCAATGGGCTCGATCCTGTGGTGAGGGCTGGCAACGTGCTCCCTGTCATATACCTATATTTAAAAGGGGATTCTGCTTTTCTGACTTCTCTGTCATAGAAAAAATGAATGGGGGTTGGAGGGTGGGTGGGGGTCTCCATCTCAGTTATCCCTCTGAGCGAGGATATTTATTTATTTAGTTTATCTTGGCTACCTCAGCAGTTGTGCTGCCGTGACCAGCCGTGTCTCGGCACGGCACATCCTCTGTCTTGGGTCTCACAGTTGGTGATGTCCCTTTCGGAGGGAGCTGTGTGCTGTGAGGATGAGTTACCAGGGTGGCAAGGTGGAGCCTGACTCATTCCTGGCGTTTCTCCTCCAGGCCTGATGGGATAGGAACTGTGACCGTCGACGAGAAAGAGCGTTTTGAAGAGATCAAGGAGCGGCTTCGTTTGCTGCTGGAGAATCAGATCACACATTTTAGGTAAAGGCAGAGAGCCCAGGCTGAATGCGAGAGGACTGATTTCCTCCCAGCTCCCTCCTATAAGCAGCAAAGCCAAAAGGCAGGTTTTGAATGCACACGGGAATTTTGCATATGTGGCACAGATCTACACAGGGCAGCGAAGCTTCACTGCAGTATGTTTGTAGATGGAGAGTGATTTTAAATATAAAACCTTTAAAGGACATTTGAAACCATCTTGCTCCCACAGGCATGGCAATGCTGTGGATTTTTTCTAAATTTTAGCTACAAATTTAAAAAATCCCTTCTCCTCTTATTTCCTTTGCCCGTTTATTTTCCCTTCTCTGCAGTATACAGACAGGCAGGGCTTTCTGCAGGGATGCCACGCTACGGAAGGGATGGTTATTGCCCCCACAAGAAGGGATGAGTTGCCCCCTGCATACCAGCCGTGTCCAGGGCAGGTCATGCACGTGTGCAGGGAGATGGACGATGTATGTTCACACACAGAGTCCCCACCTGAGCCCTTTGAGCTGCGGCTCGCCGGGTACAGTGACTGTTCAGAGGGTTACCTGCAGCCTGGTGCATTGCCAGCTCTCCAGCTGGGAGGAAATGTCCTTTCCAGGGGGGCTTTCCACCCCCTCCCCATTTTTACAAGAAGGTGATATTTAACTCCTGGAAAATCTAAAAACTCATCTGGTGACACCCGGATTTAATTAGCTGCTAAACCTGTCAGCTTCTTACAACCCTGTATTCTGTTTTGTTGCCTCAGTGTCCACACCATCAGACCCTTTTGGAAAGCCTCCCTGTAGAAAGACTGCTCATTCCAGGCAGAGGGACTGGAGAATTGCTTTGGCATATTTCAGAAAGCATCTTTATAGCTCTGGAAAGGCTTGTTCATATGCACCAGGTCTGATGTTAACATGATGTGCTTTTTCTAGGTACTGCTTTCCATTTGGCCGCCCAGAAGGTGCACTAAAAGCTACTCTATCGCTGCTGGAAAGGGTAAGCGTAAGAATAACAGAGAGTAGTTAAAACTGCCTGTATCTCGGGTATCTTTCCATCCCAGGGCAGCAGGAGGAACTGTTGCTTTTGCACAGGATGTGTGATTAATATTGAAGTGTAGGTGTTCAGGTAGGGTTGTTATCTCTCCTACTGGAGCTCGGGGACCAGTGTGTAGCCTGGCCACTAAAGGCAGCACAGCCTATGTTTGCGTTGATAGTTAAAGGTGGAGGATCTCGCTGGCAAGCATCTGTGCCACAGACACTTGCAAGTAATGTCTGGCTGCTGTCCGGTGAAATTCCAATCTCAAGCCAGGCTCATTCTCCCCAGGGTGTGTGGAACCTGTTCATCATCCTCCCTATCCCTATTTCTGCCTTCCTGCTGTTCCAACATCCCTCTCACCTCGGCTGACCTACAGTATGGCTGAGCCCAGATCTAAACCCAAGTCAATCAGCAGAGCCCAAGAAGGGCATAACATTGCCTGGCACTGGGCAAACTCTGATAGATCTTAATGTCATGCCCTAAAAAAACAGAAGCATAGATTTCAGGGTATGCCGTAGGGTATAGATACAGAAGGGGAGTAATACAGCAGGGGTAGGTCCCACATCTCAAGCTGGCCAAGGTGACCTTGTAGCAGATCCTGAAATATTGTACACACACCCTGAGAGCCACACAGCACTAGTGTAGGAATGGATGTACGTGCTGGGCTTGGAGAAAAGCAGTTCTGTGTGCCCGATGCCACAACAAATCAGATTTTCTTGTGTCAAGGTTCTGATGAAAGACATAGTTACTCCGGTCCCTCAAGAGGAGGTAAAAACAGTCATCCGTAAATGCTTGGAGCAAGCAGCTCTAGTCAATTATACTCGACTATCAGAGTATGCCAAAATTGAAGGTAAGGCTCTTTCTTTGTGAAATTACCATTTTGTTATATTTCTAGGTGGCAACTGTGGCTGGGAGCTATTACAAAGAAGCTCATTTGCTATTTATTTGCTTGTCAATAAAAACTGATGTGATTCTGAATCATTTTTGTGGTGTTGGCTTCGGAAGCAGTTGAGAATGGAAGCTATGCAAAACGTTTCTTTTTCTGGAAAAGAGAGAGGAAACAGTTAAAAGGAGCTGTAGTTGGGGGGTTTTTTTGATCGCTAGCGCATTTGGCCAGTGGTGTAGGATTCAGACTCATGTCGTGGTTTTAAAAAACAAATTGAGAAATACTTGGGATGTCATCCTTGCGGCTGAAGGTATAGTGCAGCTAATTGCTTGTGACAGTGGAGTTCAGGAAACAAATGAAAAATAAGAAGCTGAAAAACTGTTTAATCTATGCTTAATCATTTGCAGCCAATTTAAAACGTCTCTTTTTCTGGGAGTGTTTCAGTGTCTTTGCAGTTTGCATAGCAGCCATTGATCAGTGATCCTATACTTGCATCAGATTTCTTTCTTGTCACTCTAAATCCAGCATAGCTGATATTATTGACCTTTTAAGTTACGGGAGAATAATTACCAGTGACCAGAGACACATGTAGCTATCAAAAAGACATTGTAAAGCTTGCTAGAGGATATGCGTTAGCTGAAGCTCTGTGATCCACTCGTTCTTTACATGTTAATCAGTTTTATGTTGGTACCTTGTTGGCTGCTGTTCCCAACTTGAAACTCCTACACAACTTTATCTGAGTTCCCAACCGCTTAAACCTGTATGTTCCAGATGAATGGTATGTTCTGCTCCAGACTTTGGGTTTCTGTCGTGTCTGATGTGAAGCTTTCCCACAGCTCAGATTATTGTTGTATGCCTTTAGGACAATATTGAGAGGAGAAAGAAAACCCCCAAAACTCCCTCTGATTTGTTTCTCGTTCTTGTTTACATGAAAAATTGGGTTATTATATGACAAATTGTCCAGGTTCTGTACATGACATGTCCTCTCTTTTTCCATTTGTTTTCTGTCTAACGATGCAAATTGTGTACCAGTGGTAATGAATTCATTGTTATGCATCCAGTGAGAAACACTTAAGAATTGGGCACTAAAAGGATGTTTATCAACTCTTGACTTGGTAATGAGTGACAAAAATAGAGAAGGAAAGAAGGTTTCATAAGCACTGTATTATCAGGCAATTTATTGAAGTACTCAACTTCACAGGATATTTTAATTGGTGTATTCTGTAAAATGCAATGTTTAAATATACTTGACGAGGATGGAGGACTGAGAATCAAAAGCAGCTTTTCTGTTGATGGATGCTTCTACCCAGGGCTGGCTCCCTTAGGTTCTCTGTGTAAATATCACTAACTTGTTGGTAAGATTTGCTCTCTTCTTTCAGATAAATCTATGCAAAAACAAACTTTATGATCTGTAAGTAAAAATGCATTCATTTCCAAAGTAGAACAGTTAGTGTGTACTTTTCCTTTTGTGCCTCAATTCTTCTTGGTTGTGTTAATTACCTACCCTCTTTTTCACACTGTGACTTTTAGGTCTGGGAATACTTTGAAGCAACAAACCTTTTTTTTTCCAGCTACCTTTTCCGAGAAATAGTTCATTCCACACTACCTGCTCTCTTCTGCTTTTCTCCTCCTTTATCCGTGATTGGCCACAGCCACTTTTTGATACTATCTCTATAAAAGTGGTTGTAACACCAATTTCCAAGCATGCTGGGATTGTTAATTTGAACAACCCAACATCCACCAGCTGCATGCATCAGGTTTTCTCTCATGAGCATAGTCCACTACACGTTCAAATGCTTCCCAAGAAAAGCAAGTAACAAATTTCCTTGGTGAGATGCATTCCTGTGTGTTATATGTGGCTTTGACACCTTGCTTTTTAAAGCTGACATTTGAATAGCCACGCATTGAGGAGAGCTTTGTCAGAGAGACACAAAACCAAATCAGAGGTGCTTGAGGCTATGCTTATGAAGAAATACCTGTGAAAGCCTTAGATACTGAAGGCTGAAATCCTTAGTATCTCGGAGCCTTAAACCAATGAAATTACTCATGATGTTTCGATCATTATATTCTTGCAAAGAGTTCAGAGCAAACCTCTGGAGTCATGGTCACAGCCTCTCTTGTGACTCATGGGCATGCTGAATGGTTAATCCAGTAGATTTCCAATTTTAACCCTCCTATTTTTTTCCTTTTTGGTTTTTTTTTTTCCTTCCTTTTATCCTGTGTGTATCCCAAAATACTCTACGGCTACTCTCCTTTTAACCTAATATAAAGTTTTCCTCTGACCTATGGCCTATAACCTCTTTACCTCTGACCTAAGCCTCTTGCATGCCCAAATCCTCTTTTATAGGGAAAAAGAGAGAAATGTATGAGCATCCTGTCTTCTGCTTGGCCTCTCAAGTGATGGATTTAACCATTCGTGAGTACCTACCACCCTCCTCTCCATGCTGTCCTCACTCTTTCTGTTTTTCATTACCTCAAGAAAGTCCAGATCCAAACCAACTCACTCTCCTTGCTTCAAGTCTTTTAGCATTGGCTTGTCTGTTGCTTCTGTCTGTGAAACCCAGTGTGAGAAGTCCAGTCACTTTTTATCAGCCTAAACCAGGTTAGACAATTAACCCATCTGTTTGTGATAAACTCAGACCGTCCGTAAGTTTTTTCAGTTCTTCTTTATGTCCGTGACCTGAATGCATTTTTACTTTGCTTCCGTGTAACCCCAATTTGTAAAGTGCTTGTCACTGGTACACAATCAAAAGGTAGCAGCTACATCGGGGAGAAGTGAGCTAGAGGTCAGATAAAGGACACTTGGAAAAAGCCATCCCTTTGCCTGCGTATAAGATCTTTACCCAATCCTGTGTATAAGATCATATAAGGCTGTCCTTTCTCTGTACATCAGATCTTACATGTCTCCTGTCTGTTAGCTCTCCGACAGAAAGATGTGCTTTACTTGCTCTCCTCCTGGAGTTTTTTTTACCGATTCCTTTGCACCGAGCTCTGGAGGGGACAGCCCGGCCCCGCTGCCACTCGGAGATCCCCTCTGTGTCCTCAGAGCTCGCCCTCTCTGGTTTTCTATTTGTGCAGCGTTTTCTTTCACCTCCGTGAAAGGAGCTTCTTTTGGTAACCCCATGCTTTGGGGGTGGGGGGGTTGGTGGGGGGGCGAGATGGGGCGACTTTTCTTCTTTTCAAATGTCATATATCACGCATAAGTGGGGGGCTGTGCGATCCACTTGCTCATTAATCCTGCATATCTGTTCTTGTTTCTCTCTTTTCTCTCCTTGTTGCTTTCTCTCTTTCATATAGAGAATCAAAAGGACGCAGGTGAACAATTGTATATGCATTATAAATTGCTAGGACTGTTGAGTTATATTTCTTTTGTTTTCTTTTTTCATAGCTCCTTAAGATATGTACTCCTTCAGGCTGAAAATGGAGATGCATTAATACTTAAGGAGTTAATTTGTGCTGTCTACATAATCTCCTTTTCCTCCTGCCTTAGAATAGAGTGTAGATTAGTAGCACCTTGTAGAAATATAGTATCTTCTTAGCAGACAGTTTTAGAGGAGAATCTAGCCTTTGTAAAGAGAAAGTTTGTTGTTTTCCAAAAGAACTGCAGCTCATTTTGGGTGAAAAAAACAATGTTGGTGATTTGGCCATTAATTGAACACACCTAACAAGCACATTTATAACTAAACTAATGTTCATTTTTGGTTTTCATATCTTCTGTTTTATGCCCTGATGGGAGGACTGGGTTTTTAATTTCTTCTTTTAATTTTTTTTTTAATTCCTTTATTTTTTTGTTAATGTGTAACAAACAACCCGGTGGGACAGAAGTCGTGTTTGTCTCTTGTTTCTAACCTGTGGTGACATGTAACAAGGCAAAGGCTCAGCTCGAGTGCCTGTCCCTTCAGCAGGGATGGTGGAGCTCTGCAGCCCCTGTTCTCGTTTCTGTTGTATCCCAGAGTCCTGGTTCAAAAGTCCTTGAAACCTGAACTGTTCATTTCTTTTTGTGAGTAGATTGTTCTGTTTTGTGGAAAAAAAAAATACTAAAAAGGATCAGATTGATTTCAGATCTGTTTGCAAAGGGAAATTGCCTTGAAAAAGCAGTATGAGAGGTTGGGCCAGGTTCTGCCCTGGCTTCCCCAGGCCCCCACAGCTCAAATTTGGCCCAGGATATAGAGACACTGCATGTAGTAAAATTAATTTTGAATAGCAATACATATTTAGAAAATGGAGAGTATTTTTTCCTTACAGCTCTGAGAGGTGCAAATAAACAAATAGCAAATAGAACAATCCCAGCTATTACCATGAACTACAGCAGATTAGAGGGAGAGCAGGCTGTTGTGCGGGAAGCACAATAAGTGCTCTGAGCGTCGCACTTGCTGGCAACTGCCCGTCACGTGCTGACAGTTTAGAAATTCAGAAGGACGTTCCTATGGCCCAGCTTGTTTAAAAATAAAACTGCTTCCTCTTGATGCTAGGAGTGAGTGAAGGGACACAGGGGGTTCTAACTCCGCTGCTTCGTGTCTACCAACCTCCTGTTGTCCTAAATGAAGATTTTTTTTTTTGGGCAATGTCAGCAGAACTCAACTTGAAACCAGTTCCTCAGCTTAAGTGGAGTCAGAAGTGACTGGGCTTTGGCCTGACTTTTTATTTTGCCAGAAGCAGGAATGAAAATAAGATACTGAAAACAACTTTTCCTTAAACACAGAAATGCCACCCTTTGATGTCCTTTCTCCTGAAAACAGTCTCTTGCTTTAAAAATATTGATTAGAAATAGAACATTAAACAGAACGCTATGCTAAAACAATTAAAGATTAATTACTTGCTTTAATTATTAATCAGATAAAACTGCTAACACATTAATAAGTGCAACCTTTTAATAAGTGTTCGTCTGCTTATTTATATAAGTCAGAAACCCATTGTTCCTTTAGAAAAGAATAACTTCTCCATCTCAAGCCCAGGATTGGTGAAATGGGCTGTACTGTGTTGGTGTGCTGTGGCACTGAGGGATCCCAGTAAACAGAAATGCCGCTTTGAGCTGCTGGAGTTGGGTACCGGCAGCTCTAGAATTGGTGCCAGCCAAGGCAATAGTTGTCAGTTTAGCAATTAGTTGTGCTTAGTATAAGACCTTTTTTTAAAATATATACAGTTTCCAGACTGCTTATTTCTCATGTTATGATCTGGTTTTGGTCTCTGTAAAGAGAGGCTTCTCGTGGCACTGCTGAGTTGATACACAGAGTTCAGAAGTGAAGGAGATGCAGAGATGGAGGCAGATCTCTCCTCACTGCTCAGTGCCTGACTGATGGGGCAATGGAGCATGGACTGCAAGCGGAAAGGACCTGGAGATCAGAGGGACCCACTGGAGTCCTATTGCTCTGTCACCAAGGGAAGCCACCTACTCTTGGACTACACAAAAATACCAGGTTTTTCTTTTTGCGCAGCCTCCCCAGGGAAGCAGGGCTCTGGAGGCAGGGCATCTTGCCATGCCTCATCACAGGTGTGCACTGTCCTCCCCAGATCTGTCCCTCCCAGCCAGGCCAGCGGGGAAGTCTGACTTCCCTCCAAAACACCCCTGGCAGAGGTGCCAGGCTGGGTACAAAGCTGAAACTCGGTCAGTGCAGGGACCAGTGCTGCCCATGGAGTGGCAAGGGGCAGCCGTGGTGCCCATGCAGAGGCAGACATCTCTCAGGTGCCTGCATCAGGCTGGGGACCTGGGTGCACCCACAGGAGAGGGACTGAGAGGCAGTTTTGGCTGCATCAGCTTCAGCTGGCACCAGACGTGGAGCATCTTGCACATAGCACTCGCCAGCAGACGTGGAAAGCATCCTCAGCCGAGGAAGCGGGTGCAGAAGAGGTCAGGTTTTGATTAAAGCAATGCAACTGGTTGTTGAGAAGCAGTGATATTTTTCAAGGCATTCATACTGGCCCTGGTAATGGTCCCCATGCTCACTTTACATCACTCACCTTTCCTATTTCTGGATCTCAGCCTGGGAAGCTTTGTGCACATCCCTGTAACTCAGCGAGTGCACCAAAGGACTAGGAGCTAAGCTGCTTCTTGATTAACCTGGCCCAAGACAAGGAGACGTCCTCTGTGTTTTGTCAGCCCAGCCTCTGCTAGGAAATCACTCCCAGCATTTGTGATAAGCCACAAAGCTTAACAAAAAAATAAAACACATCCTCTAAATAAATACAGATGCAAAATGTATGAAACCAGTAGTCTTTGGATGCAGGAGTGGAGACAAGTCATTAACAAGTCGGGCACTTCAGCTCATGACCACAACCTGTCCTTGTGTGCTCCTGAACCGCTGCCTTATTCCTTTCGTTCCTTGAAATGGCATTCGGTTGTGTTTAACAAATAGGCAGCTTTCAAGATCTCTTGCCCTTTCAAAGGCAGTGTTTAAAGCAGTATCAAAGTTACTATGAAAGCTTCACAAATCACAAAGAACTGCATTGTGCCATTATCTTTCTACAAGTCTCTTACCAACTGCAGAGCAACTTGGTGCCTGAGGCATGAGATATAATTCAGATATGCAAAATTTCCTCACTGAGCTGAGTGATCGTCAGAAAGTCAGGAGATCGGCTCTTTTCAGTATGTTGAGTTTTGAGAGCTGAATTGGTCTCTTTGTGAGTTGAAAAATCAACATTTGTATGAATTTTTCTTACTTTTGTGATAGCTCGTCTTATTTCAAAAGAAAAAAAAATGATATCATCAGTGAAATCGTTTTCAGATAGATGCAGATTCATTTCACAGATATAATAAAAGGCTGCTTTGCCTCCTCCTCAGGCTAAGTCCATTGTTCTTCACAGTTATCTTGAGAGCAGCAGCTCTTTTTTATCATTTTCATGATTGGCTTGCAAACGAATGCACCCATAACACTTCATACCAAAGCCTTTGGCAGGGGTCACGTATTTTTAATTATTACAAGGAACCCATTGAGTCGGTGGCTACACTTTTAAAACATATGAAAAGTGAGCAGTGCTCTTCTCCTGCGGCAAGTGTAATTCTCACTGTTGGTTCGTAGCCCGTCTAGCAGGAATCAGGGCACTGAGTGAGAAACGTGTAGTTTGAAAATCTTCCAGTCCGCAGAGAGTCACGCACACCGAGTTGTATACTGTATGCATACCCAAAGCAGCACTGATTTTTTTAATGTACTCATTGTTCCCTCATTGCAAGCTGAAGGTGGTTGCAGGTACAACCCCGGTAATTTGAGTTTCTGCAAGCGTTTTATTTGCAAGTACCACACAGAAGTGTAAAAACCTTTGCAGAAGATTGTCCAGGGAAGTGCTTTGTCGGGTTGTTAGGAAGAATGAAGCTGCTCCTGCCTCCAATTTCAGTGATGGAGGTGTTTAAATCTTACCATTTTGACACACATGAACAACAAATACAAGAGCGTTTTTGATGCTAAACTGGCTGTGGCAAGGGATTAGAGAGGAGAAGGACAGGGAAGAAAGAAAAGCCAAAAGAAACAAAACCTGCCACACAAGCTGCAGCTGATCGCTGGCAAATGCCGTAAAACCCATCCAGCATTACACATATCCCTCGCTCCGAGCAGGAGCTGAGACACCCTGTGAAAGGGACCTCACCTATCATCCCTGAGACCTGGACCAAGAGAAGCACGTGAGCTCCTGCTCCTCACAGTCACGCCTCATTTGTATTTAAATTTACAGATTTACCACTTTCCCTTAGCCAGGCCTTAATCTTCTAAATTTTCTTGCAATAAAGAGGCAGCAATGAAAAGCATGAGTCAGGGCTCACAAGGTGTTCAGTGCACAGAGGAGGGCAGAGAGCTCTGAATGGCTTTGTAGTCATCGTACAAGAGCCCTGGATTTGGGTCTGAAAAATTTAAATGAACAAAAGAGCTGAATAGTTCTGCAGATTGGGCCAGATCGGAATTACATCAAGAATTCGTTGCTTAACCTGCTGTAATCCCATGTGGAAGCTTGTTTCCAAGAGCCAGTGGAGGCGGGGAGATGCCAGGAGCAGGGGTAAGGCGCTTGGGGGGGATCTCTCACAAGCCTCCCCGGGGAAGTGAGAGCCACCCCGGGGCACTGTGCTGACAACTGCTCAGCAGGAGCCTCCTCCAAGCTGTTTTGTACGAGCTGCACTAGTGATTCGTGAAGTCCCAGTGCTGCTGCATCTCCTGCCTCTTCCTCCTCTTCTTTCTCTGCTAATGACTTTTCCCTAGGATAGAAAACATTTGCACAAGTCAGACCCGTTTGACACCACAGGGTCTGGATGTCCGTGAAGTCTGAGATCTGTTTTTCAATGGGTAGTTGGTGACGCAGAGGCTGGACTCATATTTAAGGGTGCTTGAAGGTCACAGCGCTGGGAGCTGCGGTGGGATGCAGTTTTGCGATGCAATTTTCCCTTGGATTTGATGCTCTTAGGAGGACCTCTCTCTCTTTGACTCTCCCAACTTTGGAGCCCTGTGGACTCCCTGGGTGGCAGGGGACTCCCACCACTTGCCTGGCAGAGGCGGGTGGGAGGAGATGTATGATTCCCCTCTCCCCATGGTCCCTTCCCATCCAGGGACCTTGGCACAAACTGCTCCATAGTGATGGGCAGTGACATATTCAACCTGCATCTATATGTTGACTTCAGGAGCCATCAGTAAGTAGCCAAATTGAATTCTCGCTTATGTTTTAAACTAGAGTGAAAGTCATTAGGCCAATGCCAAAAGAGCAGTTATTTTTGTCACTTGAGGATGAGGGGTTTGTTTCTGGGGACAAAGCCACCCCTGGTACATACTCAACAACGATCAGGATGACTGCAGGCATGAACAAATAGATTTGCTTCTCCTGTTGTCAGAAAACAACAACAATAAAAACCCCAGAAACCAGTAGCTTGAATCTAAGAGTCTGAATTAAATCGTTACATAGCTTAAAAGACTAAAAATATGTGTGTGTGTGTGTGTATGTGTGTGTGCATGCGCACGTGAGCATCGTATGTGTGTTTGTGTACGTATGTGTATCTGTGTATGGAGAGGGGAACCAACCTAACTCATACCCTTTAACTAACGGTTTACTCGAGTAGTCTTTATTATACTTTGATAAGTGTTATAATTCTGTGAGAACTAAAAGCAATCAGAAATCTACTTTGCACCAGCCAACCAATTTTTTTTTTCCCCCACTGGAAAATGCAAGCAAAATGGCAAGGACTTTTGGCAATAGAATGTCCAGATAAATATGCCAGATTCTTTGCAAATGGCATTATTAAAAATAGTCACAATGCTGCTAAAAACTGCTATTAAATGGAATAGAAACTATTGTGTTAATATATTCAGAGTACATAATTTATTCGCTGCGTGTATGTAAAAGGAAAGGCTATTTTCTTTGAATTTTTCCTATGCTGATATTGTAAACTATATGACAGATGGGTCAAGTCCTGATTGCAGTATTCTAACATTTGGAATAGCAAGTAACATATTTGATAGAGCTGGCAAGTTTTTATATATGATTCAACCCAGAATATAAAAGCCACTAGAATTCCAAGTTGAAAATAATTAAATGAGCTGGAAACGATCAGGAACCACACATTTTTAAGTGACAGATTTTTTTACATGTTTAAATTGCACAAGAATATTTTATAGCTCCCTTTAACCAACAGTGACGTTTAATTCTAAAATGTGTAATTGATATTTGCAAAGCAATTAATTCCTGTGGCTCGTTATTCTATTGCTAAATGTACCTAAGCAATGGGGCGCTGACTCGAAGCGATCTTTTTTAGTTCACCTTTTCGAAATTCCTGAGTTTAAACAGAATTACCCTGATTCCATTTCCTCTCATGGCTGCATGAAGTGCAGGTTCATACTTGCATTGCATTTTTAGCTTTCTGATTGCACGGTACTGTAGCACGTTCGAATCTGCTGACTTCTAGAATATGTGTTGTCAAAACGGTGTCATTGCCATGTTAATACTTCAAGTACCAATAAGAAAAACCCAGCAGCTTATCCCATTCCTATTTGATCATTTCTGCTTATGTTACTTTCGAAGTTTCCATCTTTTTGTCACTGTTTATGAAGTCATTTGTCTCTTTACTTTTGGTGTCTCTCTGTCATGCACAAGCAGCCCGTCCGTCCAAGCCCAAGCCACCGGCTGGGCCACCATCATCTCCTCAAACGCAGACTAACATGATAAATCATATGCTCAAAGGCATGGCCAAACAGCCGCCAAGTACTGTAATAGTCTTCCTTCCTTTTATTCGGTGGTTTTCCAGTCTAGCAATTGCTTGTGTAGCAGTAGAAAGCTAGTTCTCATGTGCAGCTTTACACAAAGTACCTAGCGCGACGTGGTAGGTTTTAGAGGTAGCATTTATTTCAAAATGTCCACATTTTTTTGTCTAGCAATGTCTGACATATGCAACATTTTCAAATATCAACGTCAGCACAAAATAACATTGTTGTTGCATAACATTTTGCATGAAAACTATAAATATGTATGAGCTTTACATGATGTTGGATGAAATGTTTGATAAGTATATCGTATACGTTTCATGTAACTGTCAGTGCTCCAGCTATCTTAGCAGAATATTCTGATGTATAGTAACTTAACCAGGGAAATATTTAAAATAAGAAGAAAAAAAATTAAGATTGACATCTGCTGGCTGCCAAAGTTGTATAAGCATCAATATTTTCTTTAAAGACAGCATCTCTGAGCAGTTGTTCTTATTAACACTTTTGTCTTTTAGTTGTATTTGAGAGCAGATCAGTGTTGCAAATGAGAATGGGCCTGTTGCTACTCTGATCAATGGAGAAGCTTCCTCTTGGCTTCAGAGGTGCAGAAACAGCCAGAGCTTACCAAGGGACATGTCTTGGGACTCATTTTGCACAAAAGAAAGAGATTTCTCCTTTTAGCCAGTGAGAAAGAATGAGGAGTTAACCAGTAGTTAACTATTTCAGTATTTGCCTGATAAATTATGTTAAGAGAAACCTGGATTATTATTTGGTGTTGTTTCCAGTGATAGAAGAAATTAAAGGGAAACCAGAGGAGAAACCCCCAAGGGGCATAAATCAGCAAAAATTAGAGTTTGTTTGCATGTTGTATCTCTCAGCCAGGCTGAGCATCTGCAATGCCTGACTTCCGCTGACCGGGTTGCTGAGCTCCTCTGAAAACCAGCCCACGTACCCCTCCCTCAACCATTTGTTGTGACCATTTTGAAAAATCTGGCTCTCCGTTTTGTGGGAAATTTGTTACCTGTAAACAAGTATTCAGGGAAAACTAGGAGCAGGCAAGATTTTGAGGGAGAAAATTAGGTCCTGAAAGCTCGCCGAGCCTTGTGCAAGGCCGGGATCGCTCCCCAGGTGACCCAGTCGAGCAGAGCAATGCCATCTGCGTGCAACCACAAATGGAGAAGACCTAAACACTAGCAAAAACAAGTGAGATGCCCAGCCAGCACCTTGCACTTTGGCAAGCTGCTGGTGTAGCCAGCCTCCAGGAATCCCAGGGTGGTTGCTAGTAGCGGTGCTTCAGCCTGCACAGTGCTAGCATTTTGCCATGTTGGGGCCACACAGGCTGCCGTGCACTGCTAATTACAGGTTGATTTGGCTATTTGGCTTTCTCGATTTTGGTACTTCACCCATTTAACTGTGATAACTGTCACATGTTATTTACATGGATTCTCCAGTGTAGTTATCACAGAGAGAGAGGCCAAAATATACATCGGTGCAGAGGTGTGGAATGGCTGGTGTAGTTCTTCGTCCTCACTGCATTGGAGAGTAAGGATTGGCACCCAGTTGTTAACCAGGGGGACACGTCTGTAGTTAACATGGTGGCGTGGCCACAGCGTGGGTAGATCCTCGGGGAGCAGCTCTCCTGCTCTGCTGCTCCTCAGGGCAACCATCGCAGGAGGTTTTGCAGACCTTGGAGAGGCGAGATGTGGAGTCAGCTCACAGAAGCCTCCTCAGCTGTGCTCAGCCAGCTCTGCTGTTCAATGAAAACGTGCTTGTTTTCTTTGTCTCTATGTTATTTCTAGCGAAATACTCTAAATGTTCCAGATTGTTAGCAGCTCGGATGTTTAGTATGTTATTAATAATGTAAATTACCTCAAAGAATATAATTTAATTATTTTTAAAAGCCTTCAGAAAATGCCGCAAAAATAACTCTTCCTAGCTAAACACCAAGCTCCAGGATTTAAACTCTTTGGTTTGTTTGTGGGATTTTTGCTGTAAAGTTGCATTTCTTTTCCCATATAAATCTTACCTATGAACGCCTAGTGGGATTTTCCACCTTCCACTCCCTCCAGCATGTGTAACTCCTTGACCCCTGTGGAGTTAAATCCTGGAGCAAGGCAGACCTGCAGTTTTTGCTTTCAGTAGCAGGTGACATTTAAATTGCTGAAGTCTGACGATTTATTAAGAGTACAGACAGATTTGTTTGAATCGCTCTTCTTATAAGAATTTTTAAATAATGTGATTCTATAATAGCATCATCTACATTGAAGGATACATATTGTTCATATATTAGTGGCCAGATGCTGTCTTTAGGGAATGCAATGTTCTTATTTGAGCTAATAAAGTGCCACCATCGCACCACAGAGCAAAACAACTCTGATGGTATTGTGAAATTTGGAGCTGGAGCACTGTATTTTCATAGTATAATAACGAATGTGGCTTTCTGGTTTGCTCAGTACTAATTATATAAGCATTTAACATATGCATGAAAAGATCTTTAAGACTGTAGAATATTATGGGATTTTTTAATTTTTTTTTTAACCTCTAAAATAACTTACTGTACGTCTAGCTTTTCATTTTGCCTCCCTTTTAACTCGAGTTCTTGTACTACAGAAAATGTAGGCCGGTTAGTCACACCAGCTAAAAAGTTAGAAGATACAATACGTCTGGCAGAGTTGGTAATTGAAGTCCTACAGCAAAATGAAGAACACCATGCGGAGGTGAGCAGCAGTGCCCTGCGAGGTCGTGTGTCCCAGGTCTTCGGCAGGCTGCGGTGGCTTGCCAGGAGCTTTGTATGTTTGTGCCATGCCTTCCCAACTGGTGCTGGGTTATCTCCTTTAAAAGCCAAAAGTATTCGTAAATAATGGTGCTCGAGTGCGATGAAAGCAAAGTACAGTTCAGGAAGATTGCTTTTGTGGAGGGGAGGGAGGGCTGAAGGAGGGATTAATTAAGTTCTCTCCTCTACGTCAGTCTGCAGCCTTTCATACAGTGCCAGCAGGAGCTGAATCTGGCCAAATACGTTCACCACCAACTACATAAGCCTGTCCACTTTTCAGAAAGGTCGTATTTCCAAAAAAATGTCATGTCTTTGTGCCTCCGGACAGCACTAACAGCGTCCCTGCAGCGGCTTACTGCTCCGGCTGCCCAGAGCTGGAGCAAGGAAAACCACCACAAAACAAAACAGTTCCATTTTTTTGTCCCTTTCTGAGTGTTCAGGTTGGCTCCAGGGGTTTCCTTGTGGTACAGGATTAACTCACCTGGTCTCCAGTTGGCCTCCTCTGCCTTGGTTTGTTGGGAATACATCAGTTACTAGTTGCGGAGGCTAGGATGAATTATTCTCGTTTGGGTTATCTAAGGCCTTTTAAAACTACTCTTAACTCTTCAAGCACTTTAGTGGGAAGATTCATGCTTTAAAACCACTGAAACCTTGTCATAGTCAAATATAGACCAGAAAATCTTGAGGCTTGATTCTGGAAACACTTGACCCCAGGGGCAGCTGACATTGCTGGCTGTAGTCCCACTCTCGGCACGTCAGGATGTTGCTGCCCGAGCCGGTGATGTGACATACCTGTGTAAGTATTTGCAGGATTGAGCCCTCTGTCCTCTATAGATCTGGTGCTCTCAGATACGAGTTGAAAAGTTAATCATTTTGAGATTGAGAGTGGACAGTTACTGTGTATGACTGTAGGTAATGTAACACTCATTCACTATTTTCTCTTTTCCTTCCCATTTAGATATATATATATATATACTCACTATATTTTGCATTAAGAGCATTTGATAATTTCACAATCACCTAAAAATCATTCCAGTGTATATTAAATTTGCAGTATAATTTAACTTATTGATAATACACAGCAATCCACAACACCCAACTAATGCCTGATTGCATATTTAAATTTCCTCCCTGTTTTTCTACTGTTCATTCAATCTTGGATGATCCTGGCAGGGGAAAGAGGTATGTGACTAAACCGAATGAAACGAGTCACTCCTGTCATATTTCGTGCATGCCCTCTCAGTGCCATGTTTCCTACTGGGATTTTACCCGGGTTGCCCCTCGCTTCCGTAACTTTGACCGAGGAATGTAACAGCAACTTCGAGTCAGCTGCTTGCGGAGCTGGTGGCCTGACACAGGAGGGTAAATGTGGCATACCAGTCCGGTCCATGCATGTAGCAATGGGTATATTTTACAAGCGCTGCAGTTACATCCCAACACAACCCTACCTGCCTGGACTCTCCTCAGCCTGTCGTTACCTCTGTCGTTTTGCATTCACCCAACCTCTAGTACACTGTGGTGGAGATGGACTAAGTACTACACGAGTGCCTAGATTGGTAGTGGTCTTCCTCTGGTTTTGTCTGTATGTGCCTTGTACTGGATATACAGTATTTATATGTAGAGAGAGAACATACGGGGTGAAGAGTGAAATAAACTCCATGTGTTACAAAAGCAAGGGGGTGCTCAAGAGCGCCGCGCTTGCACACAAACTGCAATAACCCGTCCGAGGATAATGAGTGCTTTATTCCACTCCTCACCAGCACAGGCTGGATGTGCAGCCAGCCAGGAAGGAGCTGTTATTAAAATGCAGGTTGTTTTGGAAATAGTAGACTTCTGAAGGGAGGCGGTTACGGGGCCGGTCGCATTCAGCCAGCCACGCTGCCGAGATCCTCACCGGGAGGAAGACTCAAAACTGTTCTCCGGCATCTTTTGCGTCACAAGGTTTTGATTAGAGACAGAAGGTTAATGCCAACTCGGATAGGAGGCATCCCGGTCCCTTGTTCTGAACGGTGACCTGGAAGGGTGAAATTCATCTCTCTCCAGAAGCCCGGCACACTGTCGGTACGTTATTGAATCCCTGTCCTGAGGGTGGCTGTGGCATTTCAGCAGTGTACAGGCAGTTGGCCAGCTCTCTGCACCCAAAGGAAGAGAGAGAAGAGGCTGGGTGGTTTCTCACTGATTTTTATTATGCATCGTAGCCATGTTATGATCTCGCTGTGCAATGAGAACTGCTGCTGAGGTATTGCACTTCTTTTTTTTTTTTTCCCCCAAAAAAATTATTCCAGATGAGGGGTTTTTGACACGTCCTTTCACCTGGAGAAGGTTTGACCCACTAGGTGTGACTCTTCGGTCTACTTTGGATGTTCAGCAGAAAATTAAATTGCACCACTTACTGAAGAAATGTTTTAATTTACCGAAAATCAACATTTTTTTGCGATTAAAACATGCCCCTTTGTTCCCCATGTGGACATCCGGGCAGACTCAATAATAAAGAACCCAGAAAATAATACTCCAGCATGAAAAATCTTAAAACATTACAACAGAAGTACCATGTCTTAGTTGGGTTTGTCTTACCCAAAGAGAGAAGCAAACCAGCGCAGGCAGAAATGCAGCAGAAACTGTGTGCCTACGTCTGTAATCTGGGAGAGCGGGAGGTCTCTGTCATTGTGTCATCTCTCCCATCAGATGTCTCCCACCTCCCCATTCCGTTCCTCTGGATGACTGATGACAAATGCCAGAGATGATGGCATTCACCTATTTTTAAACTTGCGGTTTCTCTCTCTATGTATACATATGTGTATATGTATATATGTATTTTAACTCCTCGAGGTCATACATATATACATGTGTATCCATGTGTAAAATATATGATAATAGGTGTGTTTGGCTAGAAAGCACACTTTTTTTCCCCTTTACATTGTGTTTTGAGCAAAGCAGGTAAGTAGATGGTAAATAAATGAAACGTTACCATCTTGAAGGAGCTTTTCAGAGTATGGTGTTGCCACTTGCACTGCAGGAAGGTCCTGCTCACTGAGACCAGGGAGGAGGAGGAGGAGGTAGAGGATCCTGACATAAGCTAGAAACTTACGGAGTTAAAATTTTACTTTTCCAGCAAAGGGGGAACTGTGACTGGTTTGGGTATATTTTTTTCCCACAAACAATCGCATGCTTTTCTTCATAACTTCTCTTAAAATAGCATATTTTTTTTCCTTTTTCATGGAAGCAGGTTTTTATTGCAGGATATGTTGGGATTTTTTGCACAACAGATTCTTTGGCCTCCCCTGTTTTCTTTCCCCCCAAACCTCCAGTTGCTGTTGGTCCTTTGTAGTGATCACTCTTTGCCCACAGACCTGCGGGCAGTATCTGATGGGGACATGGCCTGGCAGGCTCTTGGCAGGCAGAGATACAGCCAGAGAAACTGCGTCAGTGCAAGGACAGCCCTGTCACCCTCCTTGGAAACTACAGACAAATGCTGCTGATTTTAAGAGGACCCTCTGCACCCCCGTTGCTCAGCATCTCATTTCCCCGCTGGTGCTCTGGGGAGAAGGTTTGAGCAGGGATCAGGAGCAGACCTGGGTCTGGACGTTTTGCCCTCCAGTGTGATTTTGTGGCAGTTTGATGCCTCCCGATGCAGCACTGCTGGGCGTCCAGCCGTGCACTTGGTTCGACACTGGCACCAAATGTGGTCAGAAGAGCTGAAGAGCGTTGCCATTCGTGCTCAGCCCTCCAGGCTCCCTCACCTCAGTTTTGGCTCTTCACAGAACCACAGAATTGTAGAGGTTGGAAGGGACCTCAAGAGATCATCAAGTCCAAGTAACAACTCTGCAGATGGCCAGGACAACCATCACCACTGCCCCTGAGCTTTCCAGACACCCCTGGGCAGGTGTTGCTGCCACAGTGTCCAACAGCTTCCTCTGTGTGCATGGGGCCAGGGCCAGTTTCCAGATGAAGGTGCCCAGTGAGTCCCCATGTCATGACCTCAGGAATGCTGTAACCTACCGGTGGTGTCACTTTGAGCACAGCTTTTGCCCAGCCTGCTCCTGGGCACACTGAAGTTCTGCCTTCATGGCACAGCCCACCTCATACATATCTTCGCCCCCATGATAGGGCAGGCCCAATACTAAGATTAGTTTGGGGGTTATTTAGTTATTTTGGTTATTTTACACCATGGATGTGCTCTGGGCACATAACTCCTGTGTAATATCCAACCTAGGTATGTCTTAGTACCAGTTTTATATCAATGCAAGGAATAATAGCAGGGCAGTGTCAATCTGCTTTAGTTTTTGGGTGAAGAAAGGAGGGGAGATAGTTCCAAAGACACCCCTGCCAGTATCACTGGCAGTCAGGCCGAAACAGGAAGAATTAGAGGGGTCCATGGCAGAAATGGGGTTTTAGGGCACTGCTCCCTCTCCATGGCTGAGTGAACCAGCAGCTGGAGTCGCTCTCTGCGCATCAGTGCAGTTCTTCATCAGGGAATCGAAACTGAACCCTGAGAAAGTCTGAGTCCCTTCTGCTTTTTCATGTGTGCTAAAATCTGCAAAAAATCCCCCTCCCTGACTGGCAATTCCTCTGCGACCCAGTTCATCTATTCCCAGTCTTTTCCCTTTCATCTCCAGTCTTGTGGCTATGCTGGAAGTTTCTTTTTCTTGCAAAATGCTGGGAAGCTGTTTCTTAGATCCTTTAAGTCCCTGAGTAATTTCCTGTCACTTCAGAAGGACAGCACATGGTCCTAATGACAGCACTTCTCATATTGCATGTTCCCAGCCAGAAGTGATTACTAAACACGCATGCATGCGTTCGCAGCATTCACATCTGAGCCATGTATGATGTGAATGTCACGTCAGAGAGCCCGTACAGTCAATTTTAAGGACCCATGTGCATGAGAATGAGTTACTTCACTGATATTTTTTGATTTTCAAGTTTAGATACTTTTTTTTTCCTGCCTCTCTGATAATATAGGCTTGCCGTAGATTTTTTTTTTTTTTTTTTTTTTTTTTAAATCTTGGCATGTTGATAATAGAGCTTTGTAATTAGTTTCCTAATCAGTAGCATTATGAAGGCGGTAGAGTGTTTCTATGGATGTGTATAGCTGACCATGTAAAATGAACAGTGCTGCGGTAGCTTTTACTGGTGATGCTTGCAATATCTCCTAAGGACAGCCTGAGTGATTTAGGACAGATTTAAATGTTTTAGGCTTCCAGTTTTTCAAGACAAATAGAAGTAGTGAATCCAAATAAAATTTGAACTGTTGAAAATCACAGGACAAAACCCACAGGCACAGTGAAGAAACTCCTGAATATCTTTACTTTAGAATAAGAATTACTTGATTATTTTTTTTTTGTCTGATAAGTAGCATAAGTAAAGATGAATCAAGTCATTTATTGTAAACTGAACAGACAAAACCTTCTCTGCCATGTTTCGGCTGGGTGCCTTTCCAGTGGAGCTCTGAATAGATCCTCTACAAGTAACTTTTGTATTAAAATAGCAGTGCCTAATTCCAATGATTAGCACTGTCTGTGCAGGCTAGCACTTGAAAGCACTGTTCTCTTTACAATAAAGGTAGTTTCCATGGGATGCATTCTTTTTTTTTTTCCTTTGTTTTTTTTCTTTTCTTCTTTTTTTTATTGAGATATGCGGCCTGACATCTTTCCCTGTGCTTTATTAGAACTAATATACTTTTTTATTATCTTTTTCTACCAACTCTGAAGGCCTTTGCTTGGTGGTCAGACTTAATGGTTGAGCACGCGGAGACCTTCCTGTCACTGTTTGCAGTGGATATGGATGCTGCGTTAGAGGTGCAACCCCCAGACACCTGGGACAGCTTTCCACTCTTTCAGCTTCTAAACGATTCCCTCCGTAGTGACTGTATGTATTGTATTTTGATCTTTTTCCTTTTCTTTTTTCCCCAACGGGCAGCTCAGGTTACTGATAATACTTTCAGCCTCTCCGCACCGCACAGAGGACTGAGATGGGTAGAGATGTACAGTACATACTCTCTTAGCATCCACTAGATTCTGTTCCATTTCCACTAGATAAAAAGCACACAGACACCCCCTAAATCAGATGCTTCGGCTGAAGGTGAGAAGTTGAACTTTTATTTTGCTTCACCTTCTCAAGTCTCTTGGTAATGGCTGCCTGATAAGCAGGGCATTAGGTACTCTACCTCACTGTCATTAAATGTGTGTATCGTTTTATATGTGTGTACTGCATTTATTTAACATGGAGTAAAACAGTCCCTGCTTTGAAAGATTTTATTGAAGGGAGGAAAGCGTTAAAGTAAAAGCAAGCAGTAGTTTAGAAGAACAGTGCTCTGTGAAATAAGGCTTTTCTCCAACACACTATGCCCATGCCTTCAAAACCCGCAAGGATCTGTCCCCAGTGGTGACAGAATTGGCATTGCCTTCAGTGAGGTCCCAGACCAGGGCCCCAGTTAGCTTTCTGAGACCACGTAAAATGGCCACAGACTCATCCTCAGAGAGCAATTTCCAGCATCCTGACAGTGAGAAACCAAAGCAGAAATTACTCCCCGACCTGAAAAAGCCCATAATGTTTTGCCATGCTGTATTTCTTACATCCATTTTATTCACAGGACATAATAATGTATTTGTAAGTTTGACATTAATGGAAAAGAAGATTCATTGTCTGTTTATTTGTTTGGAGTAAGAAGCCATTCCTGCTGTCTTTGTCGTGAACATTGGTGCCCAATGCCAGCTCCTGTTATGTTCTTGAAGTTTCTTCCTGTTCGCTGACAAATTCGTTGTGTAATGAAGTGCCACGCTGTGGTTTGTTACAGAGGTTTTAGTAACAGTAGTGTCTTACTATACTTTTATTTATCTATTCTAGATAATTTGTGCAATGGAAAATTCCACAAACACCTCCAAGACCTGTTTGCTCCACTTGTTGTTAGATATGTCGATCTGATGGAGTCCTCAATTGCACAGTCAATTCACAGGGGCTTTGAGCGGGAGTCATGGGAGCCAGTAAAGTAAGGAAACCTCCTTTGATACAATCGGAATTTGGGTGCAAATGGATGGAGAGTCATACAGAGATGAATTAGCAAACATTGGACATGCAGAAAGTGCTTTAGATTTTCTAGTTTAACGCTGAAAATAGAAGGCCTGATCTCTTCAGGGTTTTCGAGTTAATGAGGGAAATGGTGTTTGCTTTTTGAAATGCATTGCTGCCTCAGTTTGAACCGTGTGCCTTTGGACATGGAAGCATGAAAATGTGAAAACCTTCTTAGCTGGCATGGCTTTTTGGATCCTATTCTAAAAGGCCTTTTCCAATGCTGCTTTTGAACTCAAATAGCTCCTTTTCAGAACAAACCCCCTTGCTTCACTGCGTTCGGTCCAGCCCTGTAACCTGTATGAGTCATTGCTGTACTTACTCTTCCCAATATTCACATTTTCCTCCTACCCTATGAAGGGATAGCACAGCGTTGTGCTTCACACATGAGCCCCACAGCTGATGGCTGCATGTGTCCCCGTGCCCCAGGGCAGCTCTGCAGGTCCCAGCTCCCTTGCCTGTAGGATTAGGCTGGAGAAACACTCGTGAAACACAGGCAAGATGGTTCAAGCAGAATCAGTTACTAAATTTGAAGAACTAGGAATTTACCAATGAGAAATTAGTAGCCTGAGAGAAACTGAAATTGCACTCCAGAGCTGGTGAATGATAAAAATGTGGCATGTGCTTTGGATTACTGTTGTTATTTCACAGGTTTTGAAGCATTGCTGAACCCTGTCATGCTTGCTCTAAAGAGCCAAGTCAGATCCTACAGAGGAAAAGAACTGACTTTTCCTTCTGATGAAGGTATTGAAAGAGAAAGATCGCCCCTTCGCAAGCATCATGAGTCTGGCGGTGCCTCAGACAGAGGATTGGGACCGGGTCACTTCTGGAGAGGCTGTTTTCCCTGCTTTTTTTTGTGATTCTCTAGGCAAAGTGAAGTGGCACTGCACTCTCAGAGGTTGCTGTATAAAAGAACGTGTGGTCTTTCAGGGCTTTTCACACCAAATATGTTCCGTTTACGAGGAGAAGAGATTTTTGTTCAGCAGCCAGCCTCCCATATGCAACCTGGAATCTGAGTACCCAGGTTTTTTCCCTTCTTTCTTGTGCATCCCCAGCATCCGTAAGGATTCTGCCTGCCAAATCTCAGGCCTTTTCTTGACACCTGATCATCCCCTCTGTTTTGAGTGGGGTTAAGTGGCTGGCATTCAGGAGTCTCTCTCACTTTCCATTTGCTGCCTTTGGTCCGCAGGCTAACAGGATTAAAAATCCTAAAAAATCCTGTTTCAAATAAGCAGATGTGACCCAGAAAACATACAAGAAATAGATCTTTCGAGTAGGAGAATGCCATTTTTACAGCCACTCCTTCGAGCAGAATTGCACTTCGAAGTTAGCATTAACTTAAGTTGCAGAGCTATGCTTTAGTAGTGAATATGTTTGTGTTTCCTGGTCTGTTATGAAACAGAGGCGGGCAGCTAACTCTGGGTACCTGACCATCTCAGACAAGCAGTTAGTAAGCAATTTGTTCTGCTTTTTTCTTTTGTCAGAAGCTGACATAATTTTGGCTTTTAATCACTTTTGTGGCTTAACTATAGATTTCCATAAGTTCTTGGCTGTGGTAGGTGCCTGTCGAAATGCTTAATCCCTGGATATGCCATTATCTATAACTTTTACGTTATTGCTGATAGTTAGAGAAGACCTTTTCTTAATTTTATTATAACAGTGATTCCCTTCTGGAGTTCCAGTTACAGAGCACTTTGAGCGTTGCAGTTTCAAGCAAAAGCCCAGGATGGACTATCTGTCTTACAGGCTTGGGTATTTAAAAGATTTTTTCCAGCAGGAAAGTGGGTGCTTTTCACAAGAAGCTTGTGTCCATCTGGTGAAAAGAGGCACTCCGGGGTTGGGTTGGGGTTTTTTTTTCACTAGTTGGTATTTTGTTCTTGTGTCTCGCACACAGAAGTGTGAGTTGTGAATGCCGGCTTCGCGCAGTGCGACCCGGCGAAGGAAGATACCAGCAAATGCACAGAGGGTGGCACATACTGTGTCAGGGAAAAGAGGGGTGTCATTCCTAGGATCTTGTGACAGTTCGGATGTGCTGTTTGGAACTAAATGTTAAGGCATCTTCATCTTTTGCCTCCTGGGCAGACCACCTGCTCCTCTTTGTCTGATCGACAGTGAACTTGCAGAAGAGCTCAGGTCAGAGATGTAGTTTGCTTCACCCTCCTGTACCTACTGCCTTCTCCCCCAATGCAGCCATACTTCAGCACAGCTGAACTGATTCTCAGATAGTTTGGACCAGCCAACTCCCATCCAAGTCACAGCCTTCCATTCCTGCCTCTCCAGCAGACCTTTCTGGGAATCGGGAACACTGTGGCCAGAAGAGGTAGATCATCATGGCTTGTCCGTTCCACCAAGCTTACTGTTGTCCCACTTTAGATCACTACAATGAATTGTGAGAAGGAAATCTCTTTATTTCCTGTTAACCAAGAAACTATTCCCCAACACAGAGTCTTTTGAAAGGGTTTCTCTATGCTCGTTCTTACAGTCAAGGCTGAAATATGTAGCCCTCCATAACCTGACCAGATGGCAGTTTGCAAGTATGTATTTCTTCTATTTTCATTGCTGAATACTCTGCACCTTATGCTACGAGGAGTTAGGTATAGAAATCACAAACAGTGAGAGAGATACTGTTAAGTATTGAAAACATGAGGGGGGGAAAGCATTGATGTAATGTGCTCATGAGGGCTATGTAATCTGCCTCTGCAGAGCTGCTGAATTTGCAGGGGGTCCGTGCCCTATAGCTAGAGCAGCTGGTGTGCTTGTATGAATCCACGCAGAGAAATGTGGAACACTTGTCCTTCGCACAGTCATCCAAATACGGAGGATACAGAGTAGGTCTGTTCTCTGGTGAGTTGAGAGGTCTTGGAAAAGTAGGGTTTGCAATGGGGTTTTTTTTCATGCTAGCTTCTCGGAGAACGCTGATTTATCTTGCAGCCAGCAGACACGTACGTGTGTGTGTGTGTGTCTCTGTGTGTGTGTCTGTGTTGAAAGATCTTCTCGAGCAAATGCTAAAGCTGGTGCAATGACAACCCGTTCAATCGCTTGACTAGGACGTTACTCACTGACCTATGGCTGTCTCTACTGCACTGTAGTTCTAGCTTTAGCATCTATTAATTGCTCACTAACACTTTGCAAACTATTTATAAATGTATCGTTAATATAAATGTAAGAACTTGAACAGAATGACTATACTAATCATTTTATAAGGTTGTACTACTACAAAATGCTAGTGAAAAACTTTTGCCCCTAAAAGAAGCACTTCTGTAGTGAAAATGAGTATTTTTGTTACTATTCTGGGTGTCAGTCACAGGAAGAGCACAGATTTGACTGCCTACTTCACTATCAAGCTCTTTGCTTCACGTCAAGGCTTTTGTGAAAAGATTTGCTGAGCTTAGGCAGTAAGGTGGTAAGTGTTTGTAGTGATGGAAGAGTCAGCTGTTTGCATCTTCCATCGCTAACCCATTTCAGGCATCCCATAGGAACTGAGCATTTACGTATAGACAAGGCGCTTGTTGAGCTCTGTTATGAAGCCAGGAGGCAACACAGTAAACTGGCTGTGATTTTTCTGCCTTCCTTTCAGTGCTAGGGCAGCTCTACAGGAGCAGCCCCTGTGCAATTGGACTTGTTTTTCTGTGGTCGGTGCTACAGTACAGTGTGATGGGATGTTGTCCAGGGGTATGTTGCCAGTCTGTTTGCTCTGAGAATTCCCCAGCAGACAGTGCAGGTGAAAGCCACTTACACAACAAACAGGCACAAACCAGGGTGAATCAGGAGAAGCCAAGAAAACAAGCTCCAGAGTGTGCATCTTTTATCAAATGTATCAGGAGCCAGTCCCGAAGCTGAGTCTTAAATCAGACAGCCCTCATCTTGTTGATGCAAATGCCCACATTCCCTGCCTGATGGCTGAGGTTATATTTAGCCATCTATATTAAATAGGCATGGCTGGCTTCTAGAAACAGTTTCTCATCTTGGACCTGTAGTTCTGTGGTCTGAGCAACTGCAGGCTGGAACATTTGTTGGTAATATTAATAATTTTTTACAGGTCTCACTGCAACTGTTAGTCAGATAATTAGATCGGTTGAACCTGCAAAACTGTGCATGTCAATTCAGGAGAATATTTTTAAAATTAGTTGCTGTATGTTAACATAATATACTCCATTATTTTGCTGTTTTGTTTTGTTTTAAGAGTACTAACTTATTCTTGCAACATATCCTTGCATCAGCAAAACAATGTGTTGTATAAAAGAAATATGTTTCCGTGTGAATATAGTATACTGTTTACTCTAGAAGTCATATTTTATTAATACAGTGTTTTTATTAATATAACACTGTCACTTCTTGAATTTTAATATTAAAACCAAAGGTCCTCTGATTTATGTATTTACCATCTGGCTAAGTTATTTAAGTTGCTTTTCCTTATACATTTATATGTTGTCCACCTCTTGCTATTTCTTTATTTATTCCATATCAGTATCTAACCACATGCACTGCCATTTCTGAAGATTTAACACTCTCTCAATCACTATGGGGTCTGTGTCTCATTCAATAATCATATCATCTTAATAGCAGATACAGCATGAATGGAAACAATGGACAGCTTTGTTACGTTAGTACATTCTAGTATCTGCTTGCTGCCTAACAAAGAGAGCCAGCAGATACCATGAAACCAAATCTACTAAGAATCGTTGAAACACAATAAAACAGGAACACATTTTTTTTCACTAGAAAAAGACTTCGGATTGTTGGTTTCCTCCCCAGAAACTGATTTTATTCACAAAGGGAGAATGAAGATGAATCCTGTTCCCTAAGTCTTGCCACCAATAACAAGTTGAGTTCTTGCAGAGATAGGTTTCAAACCTTCTGTTGCATTAGGAAGCATTTATTCAGTCCAGCCAGCTCAATTCCATTACTTTGGGTTTTTTTTTTTAATATATAAAACTTAGAGTAAGAAATGGAGTTCAAAATACAACTCAAAGAAGTTTCTAACATTTTAATATTCCTTGAAAGACATAGCTTATCATTTGGTAGTTTTCCTAGAGTCCAGATAATGCTGCCTGTACAGTGACTTGTTTAATCTGGGGGGATGGGAGAGACCACCTAAAGTGGCATGGACTGGTGGGGTAACTGAGCACAGGGAGGTTCGGTCGCTGAAGCTGTGGCCATGCACAGCAATAGAAGAGCTTTCAGTAGCTCCAGCAGCGCAGGGTGAAGCTGAAATCCTGAAGTCCTGATTCCATTTTCACTGAGCCCAAGTAATTGTTCAGTGAAAGTGGTGTGAAAGCATTTTGTTCCTCAAATACCTCTGTAAAATCATCTATGGGTTGTGTCCAATATCCAGTATTATTGGATTAAGGCAGAAACAAGATACACTTCCCAAACTGGCTTCTGATTCCCAAATCCCCTGATGTTTTTATTTTGCATAAAATTCAACTTTGATGAGGTACTCAGTAAAACAGATTTAGACCACTTCTAGCACCTGGAGACCCATCACAGTAAAACACATCAGGGTGTTCTGCGAACTCTGCGGACGCGGTGCTTTTACCCTGCACACCATGTAGTATGTAGCATTGGATTAATCCCCTGGGCCCACTTTTAAAATATCTCTGCCTAACAGTTACATGTCTGAAAATATTTATTTGAAAGCATGACGTCCTTGATAAATTACCACATGCTTGATAAATTAACCTTTGAATGTCTTAACCACCCCATGGGCCATTTCCAGCCGATAGACATTTGTCTACCAGGCCTGGATTCATTAAGTGCAATTCATTCAAGTGCACACGTAGAGCTGGGCGGCCCACGGGACCCGTTTTCTCCACACCCAGGAATGCCAGGGTAGGGTCAAGGTGTGAGTCTTCTCTGAGGAAGACCTCGTGGTTCATCGTTTCATTGCTCTGGATTAGCCCATCTTCATACAGAATAAACAGAGAGGCTTTGGATGAAATCCTGACTCCTGTATTTGGTGGCAAGAATCACTCTTATGGACTTGTGCAGGGCCAGAATGTCAAACTCTCTGTTTATTACTTTGAAGCCTAATTCCCTGGTAGATCTCCTAGTTTAGCTCTTTCCTCCAACCTAAAGGAGTGTGGAAGAGCCAAGGCTCACTTCCTTGCTGGAGAGTTTTTTTCCCAAGGAAAAGCTGCTCTCTGCACTGTGAAATGCTATCAGCACTGGAAGGTGGAGTTATCTTCTGTGGGTGTGTGAGTGCGCTGCTAATCTGCTACTTTGTGATTCTTCTTCTTTTCATTCTGGTTTTGGTTTGTTGGTTTGGTTTTTTTTTTAAGTAACTTGCTTTTTACTGCGGGCAGCAAACCCAGTACACTTAAGCTTCCATATTCACGCTTCTTTCTGAAATGTTTTGCTTCAGTTTTTTAACTGTCGTCCTGCTGTGAACTTTGCAGATTTGTTTATGAGTGTCATGTGCTTCTGCTACATCTGCATTGTCACTGTTATGGTATTTTTTCTTTCTGTCTGTTTCTTCCACAGGAGTTTAACAAGTAATCTGCCCAATGTGAATCTACCAAATGTGAATCTCCCTAAAGTACCAAATCTACCAGTTAACATCCCACTAGGCATCCCACAAATGCCTAGCTTTTCTGCACCGTCATGGATGGCTGCTATTTATGATTCTGAGTGTGTATTCAGTTCAAATTAGATCTCATTTAAATTTAAAGTAATCTTGGCATGGATATGTATTGTTTGTTTCTGTGCATTATATAAAACTTTAAAGAGTGATACAGTTAATTAGACGTTTTCTGAATGAGACACTAGTGAATTTCTGGCATGTGTATTTTGAGGGTTTTTTTGTATAAATCTTGAAAATTTGTCTTACTCCCACTGAGAGTTTGAGCAAGTATCTTGCTTTACAAAATAGCTGTCAAGAATGGGACATGGTCTGAACAACATACGAACCACAGAGCTTATAATGTGACATTTTGTGTCTCAGCAAAGAGTTTTGCCCAAAAGAGAAGATGAACCAATTTCGATGCCAGTCAACCAATTTCTGTGGACCAGATGTAGATCTAAAAGTGAATTTTATTTAATGCAAGCTCCACATTTCCCAGACAATAATTTTTGTCTTGATTTTGATGGATCAGTTTGACAAAGAGGAACACCCTGCAAGTTTTTATTCATGTTGGGGGAGGCCCCAGAGAGCAATTAAGGGCCCAAAGCCATCATTACAGCCTGAATGATGCTGTGACTGGTGAAAGAAAGATATTTTCAACGTAAGTTTTACATTCTGACCTGGAGAATCAGGCACGGTATCAAAGCAGTCGATCCAAAGGAGCCTTGTGCTCGGTGCTGCCAGCTCCCTGCCCGAGCTTCCCAGGGTAGATGGGTGGAGCTCAGGGGGGACATACCACAAATCCTGAGCAGATATCCCTTGAAAGTCACAGCCACCAAGCAGTGGAGGGTGGTCCTTGCTGGGCTCAACCCAAATCTTGTCATTGGAGGTAGCTCGTCTCCCAAGATGTCCTGACACAGGAACTGAGATCTTGCCAGCTCTCCTTCCAAATTCCTAGAGGGTTATTGAGGGTTGGAGTGGGGTGGTCTCAGCCAGCACCGCACAGATGTGTTGCTTTTCCCTTACTCACTTAAAAGATTAAAAACTTGAAGGACCCCCCCCTCCCCAAAACTCCCCACTTCACTGTTGCTGAAACACCCTCGATTACATCTACACCTGGAGTCCACCAAAACGCCTCTGCCCTTAGCCTCGTGCAGGCTTTATTGCAGAGCAGTGGTAACCAACCAGAAGTAAAACAAACACCGATGTTTGGGGTTTTTTAATAGATTTTAAAAGAACTTTTTAAACATTAGCACGGTCATTTATGTTTTAAAGCTATACAACTCATATTCATGCTAAGATAGCTATATTAAAGGCTAGCTTAGGCAGTTGTCTGTAAAGAGTACTTGAAAGTTTTAATCTTTCTCTGTGCATGCTTTGTGGTATTGCCCTTGAAAAGATAAGAATCATGTCATGATAGAAAATCGGATAATCCCTCTGAAAACGCTTGAGCATTAGTGGTACATTGCAAGCTGCCTGCGTGATTAGTGTAATTGCAGTGCTCACAAGCAAAATATTAACAGTGCATCTTGGAAATTAACCTGCTATATTGTTTACTTGCACAGAGCCCTAATCAAAAGTGAGGAAAAGACCAAGAAAGATGCTTCAAAAAATTTGCAACCAAATGCGTGTCGTAATGTTGCTGTAGTAAATACCAATTACTGTATTTGTACGTATTTAATTATTGAAAACATAAATTCATGCAGTTCCAAAACTGGGGTTAGACTGTTAAAGCTTGTTTATGCCCAAGCACAGGTTTGACCAGGCAAAAACTAAAGTCTGACAGTAGATCAGCTCTTGAGACTTGTGCAAACTGGTCCCCTGGTTAAAGGAAATGCCTGATTCTTTATCTTTTCATCTCCCTGGTTTCCTTTGACTCACCCTTCCCTTCCATCAAGGACGTGTTACCTGTTGCTTAGTGTCAGATACGTTTCCCCTACAACCCAGATGATTCATTCTTTATCTCGTTAACTCTGTTAGCACAGGACCCCACCAGGACCCCTGTAGCATGTCGGGACTACGGTTCTCACCTTGCAGTAGCCGTGTATGCATTAGCTCCGATCTCCTCTAGCATTAACTCAATGCAGCTGGCATCTGTCACAATAGAAACACCCTCCCTCATCTGTTTCTATAGATGATGTCAGCACAAGTGGTAATGCATGGTGTGTTAAATATCTTATAAATTACTGTGTTAGCATTAGTGGTATGCGAGGAGGGGGTTGAAACTCTTGAAGCTCCCTTGGTAATTGTTCTGAAAAAAAAGTGAGGGAGAAGGAGAGAGGGAGAGAAAAGGGTTATGGATGCATAAATTTCTCTGCACAAACAGAGCACAATCCAGTTCTGTATTTTTATTCCGTAAGTGGAGGTTTGAGATATAATTATACTGTGAAAAGAGCCGGTGTAGCTACACACTGCAGGACCAAAGACTTCCATCTGGGCAGGGGTATGAGTACAAGAATATATGCTTGGGAGAGAAATTCAGAGTTTTCTGACAGACCAAAGATGTTGCAAAAATTTTTTTCTTAAAAACCCGAAAATTTGTTGCCCTATAGATGCCTTTGCAAGAGGCAGATCTGTGAAAAGGTGCAGTGGCCAATCCTGCCAAAACTCCTGGATGAGAGATGCCTAGTGCCCTTAGCAAAATCGATTTACCCTGATTTTTTTTTCAGCTATTCAAGAGATAAAGTGTGTCCTCGCTCACCACTTGTTAGCACTGTCCCTTACCTGGAAACGGGGGCCTCACTGGGGGGTGGGCAAGGCAACCTCAAGGTATAATTCAGAGTGGGGGGAGAATTGCATGAAACCCTAAATCTTAATAACTGCATACATTCTAGTATGGCAGTTATTACTGATCGAGGATTTTCTACCACAATTTCTAGCCTTAATTCTTAATAATCACATACGTTAATGTGGTTATTAACTAAGGCTGATTTTTACCATACACACATTCCTCCTGTTAATATGTGTAACTCATAATGTTGTCTTACTCATCTGGTCTGGAAAGTTTTGTGGGTTATGACAGCAAGGTAGATTAGGCAACTGTATGGTAAAACTCAAAATCCTGATGGTGGAGATTGCCAGCGTTGTCCTGTGTATGAAACTACTGTCTGCTCTACACTTGTTGCAGGAATGGTCTCCACATCAGGTTACAAAGAACCTGATGCCACTTATGACTTTTGTTCTCATTTTGCCCTGCCAGCAATGGATCAGGCACCTCAGAAGATCTGTTCTGGAAGCTTGATGCCCTGCAGACCTTCATTCGGGACTTACACTGGCCTGAGGAGGAGTTTGGAAAACACTTAGAGCAGCGCTTGAAGCTTATGGCAAGTGACATGATTGAGTCCTGCGTAAAGAGGTACGTGCCCACGAGTGAACTGGTCATGTTTCCCACAGAAACTCACAACATGCAAGGTTTTTTCTGCCTTTTTATCAATTAAGCTTCACTTTGACCACCATTTATTAGTGACCCCAGCTCACCTCCACCAAGCACAGGCATTGTGGAAAGCCACCTTATTGCTGTGAATTGTGGACTCTCCCAAGCAAGTGCTGCTATGGTTCGACTCTGGAGAATGCATAATTAAAAATAAGGCAGTACCACCCATTTTTTTGAGCTTTATCAGCAGTTACTTGTTTCAGGGAGCCATGTGTGAGGTCAAGTCTTTGTAATTGCTGTTTGATGTCAGCGGGGCTGAGTGCTGAAGACATAGCCCTAAGTAAGATCCCAGCACCCACCAAAAAAACACAGATCCATGAAAAAACGAGCAGAAAAGTGATCCCAGAAAGGGAGTGTTGTGTAGCTTGGCACACAGCTTTCACATCTGCTGTCGACTGGGAAAAGCTGTTGTATCATCAGCCACATTACAGGATACTCACCTGCAGATCTTCCAAAACAGAGAAGTTTCCTTAAAAAAAACTCTTAAACATACAGGCAGCTGTCATTCTCAAAGTGAAGTGTTAAGACTAAATTTCCAACCTCTCCACAGTCATTTATTTCCATTGGGCATCAAAAGTAGATCAGGCAGGAGGAAGAAATGAACTTTGCATTCCATTGTGCAGAAATTAATAGACAAAGAGATGAACCAAAGGACAAATGGGTGCCAAATATAGCTGGTACATGCTAATATTAGCTGTAATGTGTGATGTGGCTGTTCTGTACCACAATTGCCTGGCCACTCTGCAAGTGCGAGTGTGGCATTTATTGTTCTCATGTTCCTCACAGTCTGGATGTGCAATGTCACCGTAGGAGAAGGCATGTTCAGTCCCCAGGGTGTGGGCAGGAGGCTCACCCATTGGAAGGCAGGCAGCTCAAGGCTTGCTCTCTCCCTGTTCTGGAATAAACCCCAGTGTGTTTTATGTGTGGTGAGATGGTCATGATGTCTTTGACATTGAGCAAGTCCCCCTTTATTGCACCAGCTACTCTTTGGTCCTTTGGATGGCAGGAACGCTGAACTTCAGTTGTCAGACCTCTCTTTGGGAGCAAACCCACTGCTGGAGCTCTCTGCTCTGCTCTGCCTCCAGCACCACCAGCAAAACATTCTTTTTTATTTCCTTTTTTTTTTTTTCTTTTTTCTTTTCTCTTCTTTTTTTCTTTCCTTTTTTCTTTTATTGGAACCAAGGCACCTTTGCTACACCTGCAGTGCAGTTAGAGATGCAATGATCTGTAGAAATCAGACCAGGTCAGCTCAGCTGAGATGACTGGGTAAAACAAGGAAGTTTCCAGGTACATCTGAAGGAGGACTCGTGTGCCTGAAAGCCTGGGATTAATTTTTTTTTCCCAACTGCTTCAACCTTTCTACAAATATGTTGCCCCTCTGTAAAAACCTGGCCCAGCCTGTACTGGTATGACTATATATAATGGTTCTGAGCATAAGTAAGTAGGAACATGCTCATCTCTGCAAGGAGATGGAAAATCCCAGTCACTTTGGGTCCTTTCAGTAATTATCAAGATTCTAGTCCCCGAGTCCAGGCTAAATCTGGCACTGGTAATTAAATCAGTTCAAATGCCACTGCTGATGTAAACCAATATGCTGCCTTCCCTATTTATATCACCTGCAAACAGGGCCTGGCTAAGGTTTCTTTAGCAATTTCAGTTTGACACAACATTTTTCTTCGCGTCTGTCTCTGAACTGTTGAATACCATGGAGGAGCCACCCCGCCTTCCGCACTCGGTTGTATTTCGGTGCTGTCAGGAACGCAGCCCTTGCAAGGAAGGGCTGTTTCACTAATAAATCAGGGCAGGAGGACCTGTGTACTGGCTCAGATCTCATCCCAAGAACGGGAGTTTCACATTTGTAAATGAGTTTTCATTTGCATAACCCTTGGGGGTTCTTTCAAGATCAGAGTTATTCCTGAGCTGCAGCTGATATTATTTGTTATTTCTAAATTGAAGCTCCTATGTTAATTTGTTGGCAGATTCTGTGTGATGTGATAATTGTTCTGTGTTAGGTTAGATTAGTGAAGTACCTCAGGAATCTGCAGAAAAGGTCCAGGGAAAAGCAAGGCATTGCCCACCATACTGCAGGTATTCTCCGTCTTAGAGCCGCAGATGCCTTGGTATTTTAAAATACAACACAGGAGCAAACCCTGTAGTCTTTAGCCCAACCAAACTTTTGGTGTAACGTGGTTTGTAACTGTCAGGGATGTCAACTTTGAGCTCAGTGAAACCCCAAAAGAGCAGAGAGGTGCGTGCTCTTGTGACGTGTGTGTTCATACGTGCACGACTGTGCCCGTGCACGCTTTGCACACGTATTCTGGTGAAGGTGTGTGCTTCAGGGAAACCACCTCCATCAACTTACAAGGCAATTAGGAAATTTCAGCAAGCAAATACGATCATTCAGACCTAAAAATGCAATGATCTGGCAATGTCCTTTCAATCAAGCAGTGAAGGAGTTTATGTTCTTTGTACTGGATATCATGGAGCAATAGGAACGTCCTTTAGTGCGTCAGGTTTGCTACTTGGCTGTGGTTATAAATCAACTCATGCAACCAAATTATAGGTGTAGGTTGACACTGCAGTTTGTAACATCATCACACTGTTTATCAAGCATGAGAAAGTCATAGTTTCCCTGAAACCGTTGCACACTTTATAAATAATGTGTATGCTGGAAAGTTGGTTTCTTTTTACACTGGAAAATCATTTTTAGTAAAAGCCCATTTGTAACAATTGCATTACAGTGTTCCCAGCAGTGTTTGGCTTTCTGGATTGTTGAACTGTTCTTGATACTTCTTCACATTATTATTATTATTATTTGAAAGCAACTGAAATGTCTTTTTTCTCCTTTCCTTAACAGAACCAGGATTGCATTTGAAGTAAAGCTGCAAAAAACCAGCCGATCAACAGATTTCCGAGTCCCTCAATCAATATGCACCATGTTTAATGTCATGGTGGATGCCAAAGCTCAATCAACAAAGCTTTGCAGTATGGAAATGGGCCAAGAGGTAAAAATGCAGGTTCTTCCTTTCACAGCTTTTAAAGGCAATTTCATGAAATTTCTTATCTCCTCTTGTGCTTGTTTCAGAGGCATTATATCAGTTGTGGATTTAGCCTTCATTATAGAGTGTGCAGATGAATATGCAAGGGGTTGCTCTCAAATAAATCTAAGTAATGTAAACATTCGGAATCCTTATCACTGAGGGGTGACATTTTGCAAGGATTGTGGTATGCATAAGGTATCTCTTAAGCTTGGTTGATGCATGATGACCATGTATATTGAGTCATTAACTGCACCTTGGAGCCAAGTGTCTTGGAGCCAAGACAATCTGTATATGACTACTTCCTGTAGATAAGGAAAACAGAAGTGCCAAGTTGTTGCTGTCACACTTGTAAGAAAAAAAAAAAAAAAAAAATCCCAGCAAAATTTATACATTCCAAAAGTAGATTGAAATTCCAGTTTCTGTGACTTCATTGACTATTGGCTACAATCAGATGCTTGATGATACTGGATTTCCAGGTTCTTAATGTCTCGAATTTCCAAATAACAACCCTTTTTTAATTAATTGCAGATAATTATTTTCTTTTGAAGCCATCGTTGCACATTGAAGTTTCTGTGAAATGATCTCTGAATTACAAAGACATGGCAACTTGGACTAGATTAAATGCATCATAATGATCATTTTGCTACAGTGGCTTCAAGCCAAATTACATATTCCTGTACCAATCTAGAATAAATTCAAATACTGTTTGGCTCTCCTGTGCTGCTTGTCAGCATTTCCTAGATGAGCCCTTTCGCTACAACTTTCTGCACCCATATTTTGCAGTGAATCATTGCAAGGTGTTTGGGGCTTTAGTTGTTTGCTTCACCCTGTTCCTCTGGGAGGATTTGCTCCAAAGCCACTGGATGCAGCAGGGATGCTTGCCTCAGTGATGTTTTGATCAGACCCAATTGTTCTTTTTATTTTTCTTGTACATGTTTCAGTTATGACATGTTATTTGTGACAGTTGCCTTGCAAGAGAGGTTTCATATTGCTCGTCATCAATACTGCTCGTCATCAGGTTCTTCCTTCATCCTCCAGGTCAGCTGAGGCAGACCTTGAGTGGGCTTTTGTTGTCCAGTCCTGGACATGAACTTCTCTACCATTTTCTGTCCCATAATCATATCCATTTATCTCCCAAAACCCCTTAGCCTGCAGCTGCTGCAACATCTGCAAGGAAGGGCCACGGTTGCAGTGCTCCCCACTGCAAACCAGGACCACAGCCCTGTGCATTATACCAGCATGATCCCTGGGGACAGAGATATTTTGGAGATCGAGCAGACTCTGATACTATGACAGAGCAAGCTCACTGCATTTATAAAACTCTGAGGTTGAGTGTCCAGATGGCACAAGACTGACAACATCAGCTGCATCTGGATAGAGTGTGAGCAGGCCCTTGCTCCATCTTTCCATGCTACCTTGCAATGCTCTGTGCTTGCCACAGTCTCCTCTGCATTTTGAGCATCAGGCACGTTGCACGCTCGTCCCAAGTCAAACTGCAAGTGAGAGGGGAGCGGGCAGCAGCGCGGTTGTTTCTCTCACCGCTGTTCTCATCTGTGGCAGGGATTAGCTCTGCAAATCTGCCTGTGCTGCTTCAAGAAGGTGTTTGGTACGGCAACTCCGGGACAGCCTATCTCCTGTGGCAAGCAGCAGTTGCTGGGGCATGCAGTTTTTAACAGATCCTGAACTAATAGACCTGTAAAGCAGATGTAAATTATCAGTGCATAAGTTACCATTTAGGGCTGCAGAATTTTATACACCCTCCCTTTTCTTTTCTTCTCTTCCTTTTAATGAGTGTTCCTACCTCCCCCTCCATTCGCTCATGACGCTCCATATTTCAGCTATCTCCATCTCCTCTTCTTGAAGCTGTCTAAACCTGTCTGCTGACATGGTCATGCTGGGGGGAGCGAAGGTTAAGGTACAGATCTGTCATTGCAGCCGGTGAGGGAAGGATGAAACGCCACCCCGCCTTTTCCAGTCCCCAGATGAAATGAGGAGACAGTGGGATAGGCAGCAGAGGGATGAGAAACCAGGTTTTGAGCCTGTGTCTTCCTCCGTAATTTGGGGAGCTGGGTCTGTGTATCGCTGAGTCCCTCTGTTCCCCAGCCCCTGTGTGTGGCAGCCACACAGCTTGACCAGGGCTGCCTGCAGCCCCACTGGGGAGGGATGGACAGGGAGGGATGGACAGACACAGCTTGCTGACAGGACCCTCCATCAGTGCTGCAGCTGCTACCAGGCTCCTAAAATACACAGTCCTTCACAGGCAGTTCCAAAACAGTGAAAAGGGCTCACGTTGCCCACCGCAGTGTTCAGGCAGCGGCGTTTGCCCACACCTAACCAGAGAAGACTTTTTATTGGAAACAAGCCACTTGTTTTCATGATGGTCCAAGTTGTACCTGGGCAAAGACTCTGGGCACGTTATCTGACCTTGCTCCTGTGGTTTTCCCTTACCCCAAAGGCCTTCCCTTTAAAACCACCTCCACTTACACCACTTTGAACAGATACTTGAATGCATTTTGCAAGCATTACCCCGGGAAACAAACACCCATCATTTCATTTCCATTTCCTTGTCTCTAAAGGCAGCTGTTAAAACATTTGGTAAACATACTTTACCATCTTAAATATTTATTTTTCCTCTGAATTTTTAATACATCTAAGGGGATAAATGTATGTATTAAATGTTTCTCAGTTGGTCTAGTATGTTTCTATTTAATATCTAAGGTCAGATGGTCCTTAGAGAAATACAACGTACACACAATCTGTTACATGACAAGGCAAGATACTCATCACATAAAGTCAAGTTGAATCATTGTAGTGCACTGATTATGGATTGTAATAATTGAGCTAATAGAAAGCTGCGATGAACTCGATCGAAAGTGGGAGCTACTCTGGGTAAAGCAAACCAGTTATGTGATCTTTAACCTGGAGTGTTTTCAGAAGAAATGTAGAAGGAGCTGTTAGAAATGCTGGTTTACAAGCCAGGCATCTGTGAAAGCAGCACCAGGCAGTGATTTTCCAAACCCCCGTCCTGGCCAAGGCTCGTCTTCCCGAGGGGGAGCTGGGGCTGCAGCCCCGGGGTGCAGGGTGCACGTGGCTGCAGCAGCCCACAGCAGGACCCACAGCCTCACAGATCCTGTGCTGCATGGGCCCTGGCCCTGGCACCAGGCCTAAGTCTGCCCCAGGGACGGCAACTGCAATGGCAGTGAATGGTCGGAGTTTTACGTTGGTCCATGCACAGGGTCCTCTCCTGCTCTCAGAGCTGCAGTTTTGTTCCATCAGGGCTCATACTTGCTTTTAAAACAAGCTTTTAATTGAAAACACATCAGTCAGTGCATTCCTCAGTGTACTGGTTTGCATGCAGCTAGCTGTTTTGAGTTAAAACTCATGATTTATCCAATGAAAGCAGTTAGCTACATCCTTGGTCACAAGGATCTTCATGCACACAGAAGAGGCAGCAGCAGAAGGAAAACATCACAGGGAAGACACCCCCCATGTATGCACAACCACTTCTTCAGCTCCCTTGAGAGGTCCTGGCTGAGGATACCGAGGACATCAGCAGCTCCTACCTGTATCCAGGTCCCCATCACCCCACAGCTACATCTCCAGCTGTGCTGGGAACAGCCAGGTCAATCCCAGGTGCTGCTGAAGCCTACCTCTGCGTTAAACAGATTCGTCGTAACTATAATCCCGACAAGGGACTCCCTACAACCTTCCTCTTTGGAGCAAAACAAAACCATAAGAGGCTGGCAGCAGTTAGGTACCTCCTGGCCCCTTCCCCCTGCAAATACTACAGGTAGTGATCTCTGGTGTTTCAGTGAAAGGAGGTTTTGATCATGTTTCATTTTCCATTGCTTATTGTTTCTGTGCATGGCGCTGCTGTTCTCATATGTCCCTTTTTTTTAAAGGTTTTGGTTTATTTATTGTTTCTCTTCATATGTTCTTTTTTCCTGTCTTTTGCACTTTCCTCTTTATTTCTCTCCCCAATCACCTGAAAAGTTTGCTAAAGAGTGGGTAAGTGTGTCCTACTTTTATTTTATTTTTTCCAAACTCTTGTTTTAATATGTTGCTGTCGTAGGAAAGAGAAAAAAAAAATTCCCCAAACTGTAGAGCAGATCAGACACTGAGACCAACATCTAGCATTTGTAAAGCCCTCGCAGTCTTCCTTCACAAAGTCTGATTAGTATTTAAAGCAGATTTGTCTCTTTCAATGTGATTTGATGTTAACATTTTAAAACAATATTAATGCCAAGTGGTAATGAATATAGTGACTAGCACCAGTGCTTGAAATGTTTGACTGAAAAATCAAATGTTTTGTGTTGGAAAGCAGTCATAATCAGTATTTTCTCAGTCCATTGAAAATAAGAATATACTGTATGTTTTCACTAATTAAATCTTGTATTGGAAACAGGTCTTTTCTAAATTAGTAGAAGACTGTATTTTAGTACCTATTCTAGCCATATTGCAGCTGATTGCATCAGAGCTCCCAAGCTAAGCAAGGTTTGGCATGTGCAGAAATTGGGTTGAAGACTCGGAAACGCTGACGCTGCAGGTGCTGGCGCTGGTCAGCCGGTTCCAAGCTCGTGCCGCAGGATCTGCTGATATCCAGGGCTCGGGGCTGTGCTGCCTGCTGGCTTTTGCATGGAACAAAAAGACTCATCTTGTTTTGTTGGGTGTTTTTTTCTATCTGTCGTATAGACACTGAGCAAAGTGTTCAAACAAGTGCTTCATTTGAGTCACATACCTGCTGAACCCGGTGTGTAACATGGTTTCGGGTGCTTTGCTGCAGCAGATGGGAAGGGTGCAGTGACATCCCCAGTGGTTCAGCCTGCTGCAAACTGCCCTGGTGCAGCACATCCTCCCTGCTCCCCTTCACAGGGCTCTGTGCTTCGTGATGCCCTGGGCAAGGGCTGTCCCTTTCCTCCCATGGCAGGCGTATGGACAAAGCATGTACAAAGTGAGCAGGGTAATGCCTGCAGAACTGAAGCAAAAGGACTTTCTTTGGGCATCTAGGAGTGGCGGGTGTTGTCTTCCCAAGGTGGAAGGTGCACCGGGTGTTGGTGGTCTCTGGCATGGCAAAGCTTCCCCTCCGATGTGTGCACATGGCTCCTGGAGCTGCGGACACACAGAAGAGTGCAGGGTTTGCCCATGCTTCACAAACTGATGTCAGATTTTCCTAAATTCAAGGTCTGTCCTACGAGCGTAAGTAATCCCCGGCCACTGCAGCAGAGCACAGGGTAATAAGCTGCAGAATTCTTCAGTTTAATGCTACTTATTGTGATTTACCAAGGGAAGAGGCTGACAACTGTAGAGCTCTTGCCTGTGATCAATGCTAATATTTTCCTCCCCCTCTCCTTTTATTTTTCTTTAGCACCAGTACCATTCAAAAATAGATGAACTAATTGAGGAAACCGTCAAAGAAATGATAACACTCCTCGTGGCAAAGGTAACCTTCGGCTTCAGGTGAAGTGATTCACTGTTAACATTGTGTTTTTAATATGTGTGTTTCCATTAAAATGTGACACATTAAGATGTTGAATTGGCTTCTTGTTTCTCACAGGCAAGATCGTACATCTCCCAGTCCTTTCATGGTGACTCTTTGATGATTAGGAACTGCGTGAGATGTAATAGGCTGCTAGCTGGATTGCCATACTGGGCCAGCAGTGGTTTTAAGGGATGGGGGTTATGCTGATGGGGTAACACCCCATGGTCAGCATCACCCACGGCACTGAGGGTAGCTGCAGTCAGGGGGTGGCACCACTAAATGCCACTGTGTAGACATTGGAGTGGCATGCAGAGGTGGTCACCACTCCTACGCATAAGGTTGTGCGGACAAAATAACTCGTCTTGTGCAAGATCACCATATGCTCTTCTAAGAAATTAGTTTAGAGGTGACAGTAGTGGGAAATACACTCCAAAATGTCAGGTTTAATTGTTTGGAAATTGTTTTTCATCAGAGTCGGCTCCTCTAGCTCAGCTGCCAGCATTTCCCCTAGGTTGTTGTGTAGGTCTGGTGTGCTGCGCTAAGGCAGAGGGAAATTGGTACGTAGGGAGAAAGATGGTGGGGTGTGTTTTCCTCTAGTTTCAAACTTTCTGAGAACAAGTCATCCCTATTATGCAGTGGAGACCTTTAAACATAATCTGCCAACATATGCCAGTTCGATTCTTCTGCGAGAATATCCAGCTAGCTGCATGCTTGACACTGCGTACCGGGAGCAAGAGCCACCAGCTTTCCTGTCCAGAGAAGCTGTGCTGGTTTCCCCATACACTGCACCCACCTCCCATCCCCAACATCACCCATGACACAGAAGGGTGAATCCCACCCAGTGAGAGGTGCACCATGAAGCACCCCAAAGGCGCAGTGGTCTTTTCTCCCCACCCTGCGGCCTGCTGGGCTCAGGGTCAGGTTGACCCTTCCTTTGGCAATGCTGGGAGCTCCACTGGCTTCTTTGAAGCTGGTGCTGATTTTTACACCCTTGTTCAATTATCAAAAATAATTGCAGTATTTTTTGTCTTTGTAGTTTGTCACCATTTTGGAAGGAGTCTTGGCCAAACTGTCTAGATATGATGAAGGAACTTTGTTTTCTTCTTTCCTGTCATTTACTGTAAGTACACAATATTTTCCTTTCCTCTTTTCTTTAGTTTTCTCCTGAGTTGTAATCTGCTCTCCCAGGACTAGATCAGCTCATAATAGTTCTGCCATTCTGTGGTGGTCGAACGCTGTAACCTCCACATGAACAGACAACCTGTATGCACATCTGGAGTACTTAAACACCCAGGGTGCCTACGCCATCGTATTGCAGCACAGAGTAAAGCCACCTCCAGTTAGGTTGGAGTTTACTCTGTTGAGGATGCATACAAAGCTGAAAAAAAATCATTGCACTGAACACGCCATTTCCCTGACTAAAGAAGTTGCTTCATTGCCACCTTGCCTGGCAGGCACGTTCCTTTCCTTCTTCTTGCCATAACAGTCACCATCTTCAGTATTAAAAATAAAATAAGGGAGATCCAGGGAGTGCATTTGTGTTTCTAGAAGAGAACAGGGTAGGGAAATGCCATGAGGTTGCGCAGCACGATGTGCCTCTCATGCTACATTTCTCCCTAACATCACAGAACCAACCCACAGTTCATCACATTGCGTATTTCTTAGAAAGGTACAGGACAGGAACTGGGTCCATACAAAACTGGCCTCAGTATCCAGAAGGGTTTAGCAGTCTGAGCTGTATTCCAGAATATTGTCATGACAGCTTCTTCAGACAAACACACAGCCGCGGATTTCCAAAGGTCTTCTGAAAACGCATGCTAGAAAGTTTACAAGAACCTATCTTTGCAAGTGTGGCTTCTCTCAGCTCAGCTCACAGGCAGGTGTGTACCCAAAAGCATGTGTCTGGGGTTGCTTGGAAAGCCGCAGTTAATGTTTTCACCCACAGCCCATCCTGCAGTTGCTTGTTCATGGAGACTGGGCGGGAGGCAGAAGGCACTGCTCAGCAAACTGGAAATGCTTTCCCAAAACCTCATCTGGGAGTTGTTTTAGCTACTCATAATTGTCAGCTGTTTGCTACTCCTGGGCCCTTTTTGCTGAGTTTGAGTAGTTTTGTAGAGTATGTTGGGACATGGGGATGGATGTAGGAAGGCTCACCAGGCAAGGCAGGAAGCCTTGCTGACAGGCAGCTGTGCACACACAAAATCTGGCAGTTTATCTAAACTGCCATGGGGTTCAATCCAAGTGTCCCACCTTTTCAGGTGTGCTGGAGGCACTTTGTTCTTCTGAGAGCGAGCAGACCGAAGGACATCCCACCCACTGCCCCTCAGTGCAACTCTTCTCCCAGGATAACTGCAGTGTGGTTACAGCCCCAGGGCCGTGCTCGTTCCTGCTCAGGGGGTGCAGGGGGTGGCTTGAGGTGGAAAGGATACCTTCCCTCGTTCCAGTGCGGTGGAGGGTTAGGAGATGCTCGTGTGCCAGCAGCAGAGGATGTGGAGGCGGCAGCTTTTCAGGCATCGGAAGTACCGGCATCAGCCCGGGTAGACAGTGTAACGTGCAGCCCTTCCTTCTCCGTGAATCCAAGCTGTTCCTTGGTTGATGCTGCGTTGCTCCCACATCCTACTGTTTACGCTGCTGAGAGCTGCTCCCTTCGATTGCTGAGTGAACCCCTGGGCCACGCTCCAGCTCTGGATGCCCTTGAGGAGGCAGCTTATAGGTGCATGGGGGTGAAGCATCCTCACTCTGCTGCTCCTTGGACACTTGGTGACAATTAGCCCCAGAAGCAGTAAGACGGTCTGTCCCGCTCCAACAGCCCCATGGCCTTTGAGCCTGGCTCCATAGCTTCAGTTTCCCAAGTTTCCAGCTGGGAGGGGATGTGCATCCAAATAGTTACTGCGTGGGTGAGTCGTGGTGCGTGCACATCCCCAGAAAGTTGCCCAGCTCTCGCCCCCAGCAAGGAGGCTGGTGCCTTTTGGAGGAACATGATTGCTCCTTTCTGGGCAAGGGATGTCTTTCGCTTTGGCTTGCTTGTTTGCTGGGAGCCACTGGTCAGCACCAGCTGCAAGAGGAGGCTGGGAGACAGCCCCGACCCCTTTGGCAGTGGGCTGAGAAAGTCTCCCTCCCCTGCAGTAGTAATGTGATTTGCTGTGTTTAGTGTTTGCAGTGATAAATAGAGAAACTCTCTCTTGTTACAGCATGCTTGCACCACCTCCCACGTTTTCACTGTCTGAACAAATACAACAAAGTGTGATGGTCCAAGCCGCTGAGCTCTAGAAAGCATTAGTCTCCCACCCCCTTCCACCGACTTCTCTCATCGCGTGTTTTCCAGGCGCTCTGCAAGTGACATGTAATCAGGGGTCTTGTGACAGACAGTTTTATCACCTAGTAGGATATCCTCATTTCCAATTCTTGCCTCGAAATTCAAAATAAAATTAATGCATCTGTTGTCCTAATAAATTCTCACTAGCCACTTCTCCTTGCAGAGCACTTTGGGAGGAAAACACCCTTCTAAATTTGGCCAGACTTTTTTTTTTTTTTTCCCCTGTTTGTTGCTACATTTAAGTGCATCTCAGCGGCAGCAGCCCAGGCCCTGGCTGGGTGTCTGCATGTGCAGATCCACTGAGTCACAGGAATGACAGCTGCTAAAATTCCCTTTAATCTGGATGGCCTCTGTAGGCGGAGAATTACACCTACGGTAATTAAAACTAAAGACTGCATATTACCCAAGGGAGACAGAAGTAAAAGATCTTATTTTTGTTCTGTGCAAAATTTGTATGGTAAACTGAGACGTTTCATGGCAAAGTCACATACTTTGTGAAAAACGGCAGCCTAGCAAAAATCACACAACATCCGGCAGTTTGGAAATTTTACTAAATGTAGCCAAATCTGAGTTTAAAGAAAAACAAGTAATTATTCTGATTAAAGGGGAGTGGGCAGGAGAAGCAGCTCAGTTTTTTTGTGGGTGGGTGGAGGGGGGAGATCGCAGGAAGCCAACTGAGTTATTCTTGTCGCCTCTTGGCTTAGGGGAAGAAGGCAGCTTGAAACAATGGTGCTAAGTTGGACCTAAGAGTGCTAAACCCGCGCTCAGGTTGCAGGTTTTCTGGGGTGCCACTGCATTACTGCATGCTCTGTACGATGCTGGAAGGTACAGGTACATGGCACGGTGCTGCCTTGAGCTTGAATTCTGTGGGCTTTCGAGCCGCGTCATTTTCTGAGCTGTCCTCTTGATTGCTTAGCTTTGCTGCTCAGAATAAAGAGCTCTTTTGGAGCTGGCTTGGGTAGGCCTGCCTGCGGCTGCTCCACACCGGCGTGGGTGTGCCATGACTGCCTGCTCCTCCGGAGCTGCAGCCCTTGGCCGGGCTCCAACTGCCTTCACGCATGGAGGTTGGGGCTCCTCCACTCCCGTTTGGCAGGAGCAAGGGATAGCGCTTCGCTGCCTCCCAAGAAAGTTGTGAGGATAAATGCAGTGAAAGGGCGAGGTGTCCAGACGGCCGGCTGGAAACCATGATACCTGGAGGAGAGACGAATGTTCGCTTGTTGCTGGGAGCGAGGGCTTAGCACTGATTTTGCTACCTCCTTCGCAAACTCATGTGCTGGGACGTGCCCCGTCCCCCTCCATCCCCTCTGGCAGCCAGACCCTGGGTCACATCGCAGCGGCAGGCGCTCGGCACCCTCCTCCTGCCCTTCCCTCTGTTCTTGCCCCCTGGCTTGGCAGCTCGGGTGCTGCCAATACTTGCAGTGTTCACCTCGGCAATTACCACCAGTCTGGTCTTTTGTATCGCCTCATTGTGCTTAATTATGCACCCCCCACACACACCATATGAGTGCTTCCACCCACTCTCACATTCTGTCTCACACATACATTCATTCTCTCATTCGGGACACATAATTTATTCATCCCAAGATGCAACTGTGTGCGTGTTATATTTAGGCTGTTTTAATGGTAGCTTTAGAAATATTTAAAAGCAGGTGAGCTTTTACACCCAAACAAAGATGGCCGGCAACGCTTACCCTAATTAAAAGCAGCAGCGTTGTGGAAAATCCCAGCCATACTCTTTCTAGACACAGTGCCTTATGCTAAAGTGAGGAAAAAGGTCTCTCTGGGCAGCTGGGCACTGCTCAGTTGGAAAAGTTGGCCCTGACATAGGGGACCACCCCACCACCCGTGCCAGGCAATGTGCACCCTGCTGTGTGGCAGACCGGAGGCAAAGTAAATTTGGGGTCTTGCAGCCCCCGACGGCTTGTGAGGACACCGTGGAGCGCAGCGTCTGCCCTCTGATACCCTGCCTCAAATAACATCTTTCATAAGGGAGGGGAGATCATAGGAAGCTCTAAGGGGAAGCAGAAAAGCTCTGAGGTTGCTGCGTGGCACGAGCGCACTTCCCCAGCACAGTCTGCAAGCTCCTGCCAGTGTGGAAAAGGTGGAAAATAACTTCCAAGGCTGCAGCCTGCAAAGCAGGGGGAAGCACACTGTGGCCAGGACTGTGGGCATCAGGCAAAATTAGGGTCCTTCAGGTGCTTTCTTGTGCCCGCCTTGGTGCAGGAGCCTGCCAGCCTCACTGTGCTGTCCCCCTGCTGCCAGGGGAGCCCCCACCATCCCCAGGATGCGGCTCCCAACAGGAGAGACACGCGCTGCCTTGGGAGACACGTGGCATCGGGCGGAGAACGAGGCCTCCGAAGAAAATAACGATGTCTACTTACGAACCCCGTCTTCCCCCGCTCACTGAAGTAGAAGAGGGAGAAGCACAACTCCCACACTATCATCTGTTGCTATTAGAGCTTTAGCGGCAGCAAAGTTACCTCTCCAAAACAACAACAACAAAAATACCGCCCTTGCCTATTCTTTTAGACAGGAAACGTCGTTTTTATCACCCTTTCCCCCCCACTCAGCATTCTGTTGTCCCATGTCTTAGCTGGAGCAGCTTTTACAGGTGTTTACAGAAAAAGCAGAGACCTGAAAACGTGCTGATGGTGTAAACTCTCTTCTTGTTCCTTTTACAGGTGAAGGCTGCTTCCAAATACGTGGATGTACCCGTAAGCACAATTTAAACAACTTCTGTCATAGTAATTTGCTTCGTGCTTTGGTTTATGGCATGTGCAGCAACCCACGTTATGCATTAATAGCCAAGATTCAACCATGGGCCTTCACACTTCTAACATTTGAACTGGAAAGAATAATCTCCATTGCCTTAATAATGAGCAGTTACCCTCTTATGGAGACTTAGGAGGCTGTTCAGGCAATAATTTGCAGATGGTGTCAAAAAGGTACCATATTTATGCAATTGGCTAGAATCATATTTAAGGGGGGGGGAAAAAAAAGGAGCAGTGCATTCTGTTAATTCTTCATTTGTACTTGTACAAATACAGTAGCATTTCCAAACAAAAAGGTCCAGACATGTTAGAACTGAGCCAACACACATCTAACACATTAGCTAATCTATTTTATTTTTGTTCTTCTAATTGTTGGTTTATTTTACTCTTTGGGAAAATGACTTCTTTATTACTTTGGGGAGATGGTGATGAGCTAGCAACATGTGTTTGGGAAATTGTTAATGAAAATAATTTCTTCCATTTTTCTGTAATTGGTATAGGAAAACTGTACATCGTCTCCTCTAATTAGACCTTGATTCATAAGGAAAAGAGCCCTTAACATTCTTAGACACAGAGCACTTAACTTGCCAGAAATTTACATTTAAATTGAGTTGAAGTGTAATATATGAATGTTGGCTGGGATAAGGGGTTACTGTAACACTTAGAGGCAGAAAGATCCCGAGCAATTACAAATGAAGAAAAAAAATAGTAGATCTTAGTAAACCACACCAGTTCCTGCATCCAGTTAGACTGGGCAGTGTAAACCAAGAATAACTCCGTTGAGTTTGATGACCTATATAATGTATAGATGTACCCTTAGTTTGGATGCGATTGCTTTGCATCCTGTCACATGACAATGCATTAAACTCAGATGTCTTGGACCACATCCTCTATGCTCAGTGTTTCTGTCCCTTTAGCCCAAAAGAAACCTTTCCTACCTTTAGCCCAGTGTGAGGAAGACAAACTCTTCAACAGTAAGAGATCTTGCTTGGTTTAAAATACCCCAGGGCAGAGATGGGCATGCTGTTGATTTGGAGTAATAGAAAGAAGATACCGAGAGCATTAGAGAGACTCAGAATTCATTTCTCGCCCTAGAAAATGTGGAGATCCTTTAGTTACAACTCCTAGTCATTCAAGTGCATCTTGAATGTGAAATCAACAGGAATTTGAGCACAAAACCGATATTTTAAGTAACTTTTAGGGTAAAGCATGGCCTTCTCTGAGGCCTCAACATTCCTGGAAAGTAAAATATGTCTAGGGAAGCAACCTAGGTAAAATGCTACATAAACCTTTTAGGCTTTTCCAAAAGCATTTTGTCCTTGTACCTGGGAGACCCTTGGGAGGTCCTCAGCACTGCTGTCGTGAGGGAGAGCCAAGGTCTGCTTCCACCCTTGGAGCCAGTCAGGTGCTCTGGTTTTTGCATAAAATAGGGCAGTAATGATTCATCTGGGTTATTCTGTAGTTGTTTTACCACCTCCCTCTGGAAATGAAGCCACATACAGTGGCGTCTTTAACCGCCCCAGAATTTTTGATTAAATGAACTCCCAGACATTTGCAGGAGGATGCCCCATGGTCCATGAGCCACTGCCTTTCTGGGGGAAGGAGGAAGAAAAGCCTGTTTTGTTAGAGGAAGGAGGGGAAATCCTAGTGTTGAACAGAAAGCCATTAGTTAAATCTAATTCTGCAAACACCGTTGCAATCTTCTGGGTACAAACCAATCCGTTTAATGCCACCTTGAAATGGGCACGATCGGCGTGCTGAAAATTGCTTGAAAGTGTAACACTTGACTACTGCCACATTTGTGTTGTCCTCATTGTTTTTCAAATTAATACCTTGTCATTGTTGCAGTAGGTGTTAAGAAATGTTACTGGCTTCCCGAGGGCCAAGCACTGGCCCTTTTCTTGATAATTGTTTGCTTTGTATTAAAAAACTCCCTTCCTACTGCTTTCCAAACTGTCCTCATTTTCACCCTGGAAATTACACAGATGTGTTAACTAACTTCAATTTGCAGCGGCTGACAATCGTATCTTGCAGAGAAACGATACTCTCTGATCTGAGGTAAATCACAGTAATGGAAACTAATGACACTAGTTATTAACAAACTTACAGTGTGCCATGGAAATTTAAGGGTTTGTGGCAGCTCTTGTAATGACTCATGTTACAGTATTTTAATGGGTTTCCTTTGAGGTAAGTTTGATTCCAATATATCGAGCAACGTGAACTCAAACAGGATTTATTTTTTTGTTATTTTGAAGCATTTTCCTTTCCACCTGCCTCGGTTCTCCTTTTCTTTAAAGAAATGCTGTTATCCTAAAGTCCTGCATGCTTGTAGGTTGCTGTTTAAAATCAGTTAAATTCTGCAGAGAATGTGACAGCACAGGGAGGCTTTCTGCAGTTTAGCAGCAGCTTACACGTTCGTGTAGGCACACATCCCCTGACCTGCCATTTACCCAGTTTATTCTTAAGAGCAGCGCTAAATGTGAGCTCAAGTCAGGGGTCTAAACAGAGACAGGGAAGTGATTTGGGCATGCCTCCTGCAACGCCAGCTGCTCACAGCACACATCCTCACACCGTAGAAGAACCAAGAGCCCATCTCTGGCTGTTAGCTTTCTACCTTCAGAAACCAGAGGGCTTGCATAGAGAAGATGTCCCAAGAAAACAGCAGATTACCCAGCCTGGCTTGCTAGTTCACTCATTAGGTCAACACCAGGTAGCAAGACAACTTCCTGGCACCAGGATGTCGAGGGAGAGCTTTCCTCCTCTGACCAGCTTCACCCTAGGTGAAAGAAGAGAAAAAGCAGGCGTCTTTGCATGATCCTGTGCTGCAAACAGCGTTTCGCTGGGTGCGGGACGCAAGCAGCAGGACTTGGTGTCCATCAGGTAAGGAGAGCACAAACTACAGGAGGACAGCAGGAGATGGAGGAGAAGGAGAAGCGGTGATGAGGCTACACAGAGGAGCTGCCCCCTGCGCTATTCATGTTTTTCTTTCTCTCTCTCTCTCTCTCTCTCTCTCTTCTTCTCTCCCCCATGCAGAAGCCGGGGATGGATGTTGCTGATGCCTATGTGACATTTGTCCGCCACTCTCAGGATGTCCTGCGTGATAAGGTCAATGAGGAGATGTATATAGAAAGGTTATTTGATGTAAGTAAATGCCTTCTCCTCCTTGGACACCAAGCAGGAGAGACCCAAAATGTGACAAAATAAGACAGGAGGATAAGTCACATTTTGAGAAAATTTACTGGTTATAGCTTTAAAAACTAAATAAATCTTTCCTTTCTTTCTGACTAAGGCTCGTATCTGCTCTCTGCCTGCTTTAAATCTCTACTGTAGTCTATTGTGTCTTGGTCTGTCTGTGTGTGGATTTTAAGGGAACAGCATCTTCTCAGAGAGCCCTTTACTATGTTTAAGCTTGTGGAAAATCTCTCTGTAACAGAACATCTCGGTCATTGTTCTCACTGTTAAAATTTGAGCCAGGTTTTTGGCAGCTGCACTCACTAAGGGCTATCTCTTCTGCACATTTTGCAGTGTGTTCCATTGGCAGGAACTCCAAAAGTGATGGCAAATTAAACATACTAAATTTCAGTTTTAAAAGCTAACCAAACCAGAGCTGATTTAGGAACGGACTTGCGTATTTCAGAAGGACCATCTTGTGGTGTCTGACACCAGAGGTAAAGTTGAGATGTAGTCTCCTGGATGAAGATGGCATGGTAGGAACTGACCCAGATGTTCAGAGCTATTTTTCTGTTGCACAAGATAAATTCATTGGACTGTATGAGAACAGTGACCTGTGATGCCCGTTTGTTTTGGACTTGGATGCATGTTAACTGATATCTCTGTTTCTGTTGCTCTTGTTGCGTTACAGTCTTTCTGTCCTCGTAGCTATTCTATAGCGAAGGTTTTCTGTTGAGAGCCAGCCTGTAGCATTAGTGTTTCAGTCTCCTTCAGGGTATCTGTCCATATATCGATTTCTGTTTGAAGCAGCTTCTGCCCCTACTTTCCTTCCTTTCATCTCTCAGCAGTGCCATTTCTCAGTCTCCCGGCTCTGGAACTGTAACAACCTTCCTTGCTTTTTTTACTCGCTCGTTTGCTTCCTCAGTGTGCAGGGAAAGCTGCTTTTTTTTTTATTTTTTTCCCCCAACCAACCTCCTCCTTCACTCAATACCTCTCTTTCTGCGCATTACCTGTCCCTTAGAAACCTCTTCCTCCTTTACAACTCCCACTCTTTCTTTCTCCCCGTACCTTACCGGATTAAAATGGAACTTATCTCTCATGTCAAATGTTTTATCACATTATATCGAGTGGCATGAATTAGAGTCAAATAATCTTACTGTGTACATCTACTAGCATGACCCATATCCACTGAGAATGCCTCATTCATGCACGGAGCACAGCAGTGCCTCCTCCGGGCGCCGCGCGTGCTCGCTCCGGGGAGAGTTTGCAGCGCAGAGCACCAGACGCAAATCACCCATCAAGCAGGCATGGGGAGAAAAAAACAAAACATAAAACAAAAGACTGTCGCTTCCATCTGCAGCGGGCCTGCGAGTGCATTGCTCGTTTGTGTTGAAATTTATTCCACGAGCAGCTAAATTTCCAGAGCTCATCTGGACTGTTCTTTTCAATGCCCACACTGCCTTTTCCCTCATCCTTTCCCTATGATTCACAGTTGGTGTGTTTGTACCCTTTTGGGCCATTATTTCCAATTTTCAAAAGGCTGTAATTAGCACAAATATTGATTTCCGTTTGATCTGCTCATACTTAGTTTTACAAGCCACATTTTAAGCAAATTAGCAGTTGATATAAAAAAAAAAGAAGAAAGAGCAGCTACCTTGGGGAAAGCAAAAAGTGCAAAAACTTGCTTTGCCTCCCTGCTCTCCTTGAATCTCCCTACTCCTTGGGGAATAAAGCAAGGGGAGGGTTTTTTAATTCTCTGCCTGCCCGCAGGCAGGAGCATCAGGGTGTGGGAGCTGTGCCCATTCCTGTTCCCATTCCCATTCCCCATGCTGGTGAGGCGGCATTGGGACCGTGCCACCAGCATCTTCCCATGCCTCTTGTGTACATGAGGGGGGTGAGCTGCGGGGCCCTTGGTTCGCAAGGAGGGATGGGGATGTGCGGAGCCCGAGCTCCCCAAAAATGGGGATTCCATTTTGAGCGGTTGTGTGTCGCCTTTACCAGGTTGGAGCTGAAAGAGTGAATTGCCCCTGAGGTCAGCTCTCAGCATGGCAGAAGTGCTGCTGGTGGGTCATGATGTAGCAACAGGGTTTAGATGTAGGTGGGGGGCCAGGTCACTGGGGCCCAGACCCCTTTTAAATTGGTGCCATGTTCACCTACGTTTCAGTGCAAACAGGAGCAAACGCTTAACACTGTTGTGCTGAGCTTGGTCTCAGCCACAGTCCTACAGCCCTTTGCTCCCCTTGCCTAATGCAGCAAAGCAGCATGACCATAGGGTTTTTAAGCTCCTTTGATATCTGCACTGAGATACAAGGTCATATTTTCCAAGGTCATTTTAGGCACTAGCTACCTTCTCAATAAGAAAGAAAAGAGGAATAATCAAAAATGGTATTTACTGTGCTGAATTAGACTTGGGCCTGGTTTTGTTCTCCCTTCCCCTGGCACTGCAGAGGAGCAATCCTCTTAGCTGCAGAGTTTCTCCAGGCAATGCAATTATTAAGACTTTTGAGGCCAGCTCCTCCGCTGGCTTAGTGCAGCGATGCTGGTTTACCCCAGCCAAAACCTTAGTCCAGTTTTAGGATGTTCTGTGTTAATGCGTGCAGCAGTGGCAGGTCAACAGCTGAAATCAGCCCGCAGGCAGTTCCTCTGCTCTCAGTGGGGTCAGGTTGGAGACGCTCCCAACAGAGGGCTGAATGCCAGTTCTGTGTGGCCGTGAGCAGTGCTGGAGCAGCGATGCACAGTGCGAGGCTGCCTGTCACAGGACATTCTGAATCCCCATGCTCCTCCACAGTCCTGCCTGGTGTTTTCATTCATTTCCCCTCTGTTTCTTCCTGGGAGCAGAGGCTACAGAGTGCATTAAGCCATCTCCCAACAGCAGCTGGGTTAACATAATATTATTATTATTATTATTATTTAGTATTTGCCATGATTTCTTAGCTCAGAAACTACCTCGTGTGCCCCACTTGCACCTGCTGAACAGGGCTATGCTCTTTGGGAGATCCCAGTGTTGGCAAAAGATTATTGTAATATTTCTGTGTGGTCTGTGTGTTAATCCTCTTAATTCTGCAAATTAGTCAGGGTTCCCCCCCACTCCCCCCTGAAATAGACTCATCTTAATTTTAAAAATCTGTATTCCTGGGATCATTGAACGAACAGATTGATCGTGGAGTTCTGCTGGTAATCAAAACCTAACTAGCTTTTTGGCAGTGCTGTTTACTGCAGAGTAACATGACTTATTTACTTGGCCTGGCTCACTAATTTGGTAACATTTAAAGCTAAAACACTGTAATAAGGCCCGTTGGTAGAGAGCAGTGGTAACAGAAGAGTTTCAGAATAGCATCGTAGCACCCGCTCCCTGTGTTCCTGCGCGTGGCTGAGTGCTTTTGGATTTAAATGGCTGTGATGCTTTGCATGCAATGCAGAAGGGTTGCAAACTCTGTGTACTGCCTGGTAGAAAGTAAAATTTTACTGCTTTTTCCTCGAAAAGGGGGCAGAATTGACATCCAGATGGTGACTGTGTGTAGGATCAGTGAGGCAGAGGCAGGCAGGTATAGCTTAAACACGGGAAAATATCTGCAGAGTGAGCTCGAGTCTTCAGACCGGTCTGGCAAAGTTCAGGTCCCCTTTGGCTTGGGACACTCAGAATTTCATAGGATTGGAGTTTATACATCCGTAATTTTGTTGGAAAGCAGTGGGAGTTTTAGTTGTAAGGGTTGTGCCCTTTGGTGGAAGTTATTTATAGATGTGTGTACATGTGTGTAGCTTTACTCACACCCTTAGATACTTGCAGTATAGGTTTCAAACCGTCAGAACATATGTGATCCAGAAAGTCTATGATTGACTAGGAGATAGTGTGAATGCCAACCTTTCTGCCTCGTAAATTGGTAAACACTAATGTAAAACATAGCAAGAATATTTCCTCCCCAGCCACAGGCGAGTAGCACGTACACAAAAGGCTACTGAACGTCAAGCGAGCTCCCTGAGATCCTGCGAATTCCAGCATCCTGATGCAGTCCCTAAATAGCGCAGATGGCATTTTTCTCTCTGATGATTAATTCAATATCTTACCGAAAAAAACAAAAACATGCTTTTGATATGAGAGATCAAAACACCAAGAGAAGCTCCTAAGATTGCAAGGACCTAAAAAAAAAAAATTAATTTATTTTTTTCCTCCTTGTACTTCTTGAAGACACCAGCCTGAGTAGAAGATCAGGATTAAAACAGATGTGCTTAGTGCTAGTTCATCTGCTTAAATCTAGCAGTCTCTGGGATCAGTGATTAAAAAGCCATCTCTAACTTTGATGAAATCCACCGCAATGGTAATACTGTGTCTCTGATCGCTTGCTTATGGGCCTCATGTCTGCCTAAACCGGACATGGAAAACATTTCACTGGAGATGATACATGGATTATATGGGTCAATTATACACTTAATCTGCCTTCTGGGGATTAAATGTGCATAGATTGACCCTGCGTATTTGGCTTGTCCTTGGCAGTTATCAGATCAGGAAGGTTGCCTTTACCAAAAAGTCTGGTAAGAACTTAATCACGCAGTGATACAGGCTGCCGAGGTGGCGGCAGTCACCGGGCCTTTTGCAGAAGCCAGTTTTACCACTTCACTGTCATGGTATGTGTTCTGCTTCCTCAAAGGTCTGTGTCAAAGACAGGATACCAGGTGGAGTATTTTCTCCTGGAACAAGAAAGCGAGCCTGTTTGTCTCTGCTAGACACAGGCAATTTTTTTGTTTATCTTGATGACAGGGTGGGATCGGTGGGGTGCAGGCAGGCCTAGCAAGGAAGGGTGATGGGATGGCCACTCAGGTCCTCGCTCTGCAGCGGAGAAGAGCCCACAGCTCAGGTGTTGGAGGAGCAGGCATCTCCTTTCCACTGCCCCCAGCTGGGGCTCTAGCACCAGGTCCCGTCAGGCTCAGCTCAGCTGGGTTTTTAGGAAGTCCCAGAGACACCCAGGCTGATAGTGCAGTTGGTGGATTTTTGGTTGCCTCTCCCCCCAGAGCCCAGCAGGAGTGGCCTGAGGGCCTGAGGACATGGCTCAGGACTGTCCTCGTATTTCTGAAGGCTCCCACCCTTGCTGTAACTGACTTAGGAGTATCAATGATAATAGAGATGCAGGGCACTGGCTGTGCGAGGCTCAGACTTCAGCTAAATTCTCATACACCTTCCCAGGAGCCTGACCGAGCACTTCTCACGGCTTTGCTGGAGGATCCACAGGCAGCTCAGCAGATGTGTCGGTACCTACTGCTTTGGAGCCTGCTATCCCACCTGAGTATACAGAAGAAATTACAGAGCACAGACCAACAGCTAGACCGGTTAATTCAGCAAGTCCTCTGCAGACATTTTAGCATTAGCTTATTCTTAAAAATCAAAGCTTTTGTCTTCAACAGGGTTACTCACTCGAATTTTGGCAGCTCCTTCAAGGCGTGCTTGCAGGATCATGGCATTTCTTGCTAGAGTGTAAGCCTTGCATGGCACAATCAAATGCCAAAAGAGAGCCCTTCTCACCCTCCCTTCTCCTTCCCCTCCTCGAACCTAAAAGCCTGCTCGTGAGTCAGTGGAGCTACTCACTGTGAGTTAGAATTACTCACAGGAGGACGGGTTGCAGGATCAGGGGAAGAACGGATATCAGACTGCGCGCTGGGCTCCCATCTAATATCTGCTTGCAGCCGCGCTCACCGCTTTCCCTTAGACAGACAACAACCTGTTTCCCTCCCACGCAGCTAGACTGCTCATTAGGGCACTAACTCTCTCCCACTCCCATCCTGATATGGCCTCCACTGAGCTATTTCTTCTGCGTTGTTTTTTGCTTTTCTTTTTTTCCCCTTCCCCCCTCCCCTCCCGAGTGAGTTGTGAAATGAAGACAATTAGGCAGACTGATCTCAAGGAAACGCAGCGCTCCGGAGGAGCCGGAGCAGTGCGGATTTGCTGCAGAGGCTGCCACAGCCCTTGGCTGGTTCTGCAGGACTTGGACCCAGACCTGGAGTCAGGGACCTTTGCTGGGGAAGAAAAAAAAACTTGAAATGGTGATGGCAATTTTCTGTATATCTTCTAGGAAGGGACAAAATCTGAGGGGGCACAGCACACGGCAACCTTCCACAGCCGCCTTTGCTTCCCACGTGCCAGCTCGCAGCCACACGGAGCGGGCAGGGGAGCTTAGCACAGGCATCACTCCTCGGAGCCAGCCTTGTCCTTTTTTACTCCCATACATGAGCTTCACGCAGCAGCAGCCCTGCGCTCACATGTGGCCTCCCGCATTCCCCTTAGCAAGGTTTCTTTCCTGAAGTGCTCATTTAAGTAGGCTTCATTTAATTTATTTTAGGGAGAGTCTTAATAAAATAAGTCCTAGATCTGTCACTGGATTTTACATGCTTGTAAGGGGTTTGGGGTTTTTTTCCCTCCTAAATGTCTTTATCGGAACAGCTTTTCGTATTCCAATAGACATTTGGTTGAAGACAGTTAATTTGATTTCTTTTCCAGAGGAGATTTTCCATTAATCATTCTAAGAAGGCAGACTGATTGCTCCGTTACGTTAAGGTCAGCATAGGCTTGCTAACATCATCCACACAGTGCTTCTGAGCATCAGAGATGTGTGTTTTAGGGCAGGCGCTGAGTGAAGGATCATTTATTTCTTGGTAGACATGAGTAGCAAGGTAGGTTTTGTGGAAGAGGGGCTGTCGTGCTGTATTGCGGGCAGCGAGGCATCCTCAAGCCAGAGCATGCCTTTTCCTGAGCAGCCTCCCTGCTCCAGGACCAGGAGAGCTGCCTCTGTGTGTTCACAACTGTACGAGTCGCATAGCTCGCTCTGAGCTGGAGCTGCCTCCCAGCTTCATTTAAGAGGCTGTAGCTAACTGTGGGTCGTCAGGAAGGACAGCCTGACGGCACTGGTGTTCCCCACGAACCCCAACCCAGATGAGTCTGGGGGTGCGAGGAGCGTGGGAAGGGCCGGGACATCCTGATGCACACAGATGTGCAGGGCTGACCCCCCAGCCCGCCGGGGCACAGCTGCCGCAGCCGAGCCCCCCGCTGCCGGCGGCTTTGCTTCGCTCCCTCCCTCTGGGCTGTGCAAAGGGCCTTTGCCCAAAAAACCTCATGGTGCGCGCAGGGGTGAGCCAACGGCCCCTGCATGGACAATGACAAATTGTCTGGTTTCCAGCAGTGCCTTCAATCCCTCTTTTCCTTTTCTCCCCCCGCAATCCAGCCTCACACAATCACTGCCATTGCCTGCACCAGCCAGCAGTGCATGCGAGATTAGCCGTCCCAGGTCACTTCATTTTTCTTGATCTGCAGCTCTTTCCTCACCCGGTGCTCCTTTAAACCTTGCCCTGGATGTATGATATCAGCAGTCAAAAATGCTTAGCAAGACGGAGGCAGGCAGCGCGTTCTCTCCAGCGTGTCACCCCAGAAATGATCACAGGGGAGCTGCTCCCTCCTGCACTCGGGACCAAGGTACCCTGGCAGCATCTAGCTCCATTTCTGAATTTGCAGGCTCTGAAAGACCCAGCTCAAGTCTATCCAGTGCCACTTTCTGAGTGTTTTCAATTCAATCTGATAACAAGTATTAGTGAAGTCTTGCACAGGGTGTGTTACTGCCTTGTATCTTGTTGAGCAACTTTGCATCCAGTTACACTGTCGCTGCCTTGCACTAACAGAGCCCTAGAATCGGGACAGAAAAAAAGCAGCATGTTGTGTGGATATTGTGTTTTACTAAGCTGCTTTATATAGAAACTCAGATTTTAATGTGTCAACTGCATTTCTTTTTTGAAAAATGGAAATAAGCAGAGAATATTTTATAGGTTAAAAAAAGTATTTGAGAACAAGCATCTATACAGAAGTGGTGGGGTGTGTGTGTGTGTGTATATGCGCACACGCCTTTATATTTTTTTTTATGCAGAAGCTCTTAGATTTAGCAAAACTAAGGTCTGCAAAATCCTGCAGAGCAGCAGGTTTTTGGTGGCTTTATCTGACAGTTCCCAGCGAACGCTGTGCACTTTGCTGAGCTGCAAAGGGAGAGGGCTGCCAACCCGAGGGTGTACCCAGGGCACCTTTATAGCTCAGTCCTCTGCATGCGGGTACGTGGGATGCTGTGTGCCATCACACCCTGTACAGGCAGAGTCCTCAGTGGTGCACATAGCCAGAATGGGCTTCACCTGTTAGCTGAAAGGCAGCACTTTCTGCAGGTGCCCAAGGGCTGGGGCTGTCCCATGGAGGTAAGGAGCCATATGCCAAGGCTCTCAGCCTGCAGACCTGCAGGTTTAAGCACAGGGTGTCCCTGGCTTGAGGATTTGGGAATGAGAGAGAAGTCAGAGGTGTTGCCAGGACCGGGCTCCCTTCCTGGATCACCGAGCATAGGCTGTCACATCCCCTTGCACCCTCATGCAGATAAATAGTTGTTTCCACACAGGCCCCCCTCGCAGGCTGCTCTGCTCTCCATCCAGCCCTGAGCAGCCATGGCACCAGGGTTTGCGCTCCCCAGCACAGGGCTGGGTGTTATTTGGTGATGGTCAGCCAGTGGGGCTGGTGTAGGTGTTTGCTCACAGCAAATCCTGGTGTGCTGGGACTGGGGCATCCCTAGCTGTAGGAGGAGGTGAGCCCTTATGGCAAGGTCCTGCCCAGGAGACAAAGCTTAGGGCTTCCCTCACCTCTGATTTTGCCTAGGCAGAGATTCTGACATCGGGCTAGTGGGATAGACCACCCTGACACACAGCTTGGAAATGCCTGAGTGCATACAAACCATTGTATCCCCAGCAGCAGAGTTGTTCCTCCTCTGGTGAAGGTGCAGGACAGTCTGCAGGTCCCTTTCCATCACTGTGTAGCTGCCTTGGGAAACCTTTGCTTGTGAGAGAGAGCACAGGGACAGCCTGCAAAGCCACTGCCAGGTGGAGTAAACAAACCTTCGCTCACCGTGGCATGCGGAGTTGCAGCTGCACAAAGCATGTGTAGGTGTTAACTGATTTTGCGCAGCACTGAAAGCAGAGAGTATTAGAGATGATCTTCTTGGGCATCTTTATTTGCTGGGGACCTCGGTATGAAAGATGTCGGTCCCCCTCCTCATCCTCAAAAAGAGATGAAACCAGGAGTGGAGAGAAATTTGCAGTGGGGAGATGAGTCGCGGCCCTTCGGCTCGCAGGGAATTAGCGCGATCCCACCAGCACATGCAGAAAACGCACTTATAAGGAGTCCCTCACCTCCCTCCCATTAACACCCGTGGCACCGGCCTGCCGAGCCCCATCGGGTCCAACTTCCATCCAATTAAGGGTGAAGCGCCAGCCTGAGCACACCCTGTTGCTGAGATCCCCAAACAGTGGGTGATCTCAGGTACCATATGTACTGCAAAATGCGTGCGGCACTTCAATGCGCTCGGGTCTGCGCTGCAGCTTTCATTCTGAATTCTCCCCTCTGTTCGAAGGCAGAGCTCTTGTGTGATTTAAAGTTTTTTTGTCGTTTATTTTTGGGAAGAGAAAGGGGGGGAGAGCAGATAATGTAATTCGGTGATGCCATTTGCATCCTAGACAGATGATGAGTTGCTCTGGCTAGCAGCTTAACCCTATTATGCAACGCTGGGACCGTGACTTTATTAAATAATAATACAAATTATTTTAATATTGAGCCCCTCTGGCTTTGTAACTTCCTCGTATAGCTACATTGTCGATGTGAATGAAATTTCATAGTTAAGGAATATAAAGTAGAGGAAAAAGCATCCAGAAGTGACAGCACCAGGCTGGTTGTTGAATACACTGCGTGCACTTGCAGTGATAAGTTTTAGAGTAATACGAAAAACCCCAGGAAGAAACAGTGCAGCCGTTTACCTCAGTTAATAGCAGAGTGTGAGCCCAACCTGGGAGACTCCAGAGAGATTCACGAGGCTTTGATAGAATAAGTAATAACATTTAAGGTGGAAAAAAAACCCAACAAAAAAAAAAGGCCATAGGGCTTCAGGGGATTTACATTAAATTGTTTGCACTTTACCAGATCTCTCGAATGTAACATAGAGTGTAATGGAGAGGTTTAAATCAGAAAATGAGGGGCATGTTGCCCCTGTGAGGACTGCTTGCCTGGGTGCCCACAGAGCCCTGCCAGGGATGGCTGATGGAGGATTTGCTCGTACAGGCAAGGTGCAAGCATAGAGTCCAGAGTCTGGCAAAGAGTTCACACACCCCAAACACTTCTGATGTGTGCGCTCCCTTTCTGAACGTACCAAGCCGAAGTCCCTGTAGAGAAGTTAAATCAGCACACAGCAATCTGTTACCAAAGCTTAGGTTTATTTTCTGAAAGACACTTTCCAAAGTATATGAACGGGGCAGGGCATTACCTCCCTGATAGGAAAGCGATGGCTGCCCGTAGCCCTCCCCATGCTGTACTCCCTGTGCTCCGCAGGGCTACACCAAAATGCTTACTTGTGATGCCGACTTTCACATACCCAACAAGAGCATACGCACTTAAAAGAATTACATGCCATAGAAAAGCTACCTAATGATCAGGCAGTGTTAGTCTCCGGCGTGCAGCAGCGGAGCGGGACGATAACTGTTTATTTACTCTGTGTGGGTAATGCTCTGTTATTTTCCCATCGTTGGCAATAGCAAGAGAGCATCTGATATATACAATATTGGTGTGTATCCAATTGTTTGGGAACATCAGAAGTTTTGAAACACGGTTGTGAGAGAGGAATATAAGCTTAAGCTTGAAAGGCTAAAAAGCAGAAAGCCCCACACGTAAATGCTATTATGCACTTAATGAGGCAGGGTTTAAAAAAAAAAAAAAATCAGCCACACAAGTTGGTTTTATCAAAGAAAATGTATAAATAACAACCAGTGATTCAAACTGCCTCACAAAGGGAAAAGCAGGGACGGGAAGCTAGCACTTCACTTGTGGCATTCAGATAATAGTATTTACTACACTAATCTTTTGGGCTTAGCATTTGACAATCAATATATTATTATCAACAAGCGTTAATGCAAACAAAAAGCTTCCATTTCTTTTTTCAACGTCTCCCTTAAGTCCCTTAAATTTAATTAAAACCGGACAGCTCTCCCTCCAGTACAAATTAGAGTTAAAATCATATTAAATATTTGTTCTACGGGAAAACAAAAGTCTCAGCTTGTGCTACCAGGTTTGGCTGCTTTTTTTTTTCCCCCCTTTTTTTTTTTTTTTTACACACAGAGGGAAAAAAAAAAAAACCCAGCTACTCAAAGTTAAAATAAAGTCTCTCTCCCTCCCTCCCCGTCTCCCAAGACTACTGTCTATAACATGTTGTTCCTTATAGAAAGTGGGATATAGTGGCATTTGCTTGATTAACTTGCTCGACAAAAGTGACAGCTGCTGTGGGTGCATGTAGCTAAGCTGCACAGCGCAGTTCCGCCTTTGTACATCTGTCAGCAAAAAAGGAGGAATAAAGAGTGAAAAGAGACAAATTGGTCCCAAAAGGCAATCCATTCAACTCAGGAGGTTTGCTCTATTCAAGCACTCGCTGGGAATCTCAAGTGCTAGGTAGCTTATTCAATTTCATTCATTCTTTAGAATGAGCCCACAAGTGTTTAATTTCTTATTCTGTTGAATAAAAAGGGGGAGCTTTTTTTTTTTTTTTATTGGAAGCATTAATTGTAAGACTAGCTGATCAATGCCTGTGATATTAACTCATTGCTTATTTTCTGGTTAGCTCTGTGCTCTCAGATCCACAGCCACTAAACTTCGTTTCTATAACCCGGGCAATGTCACACACTGGTTTCTCTGCTTCTGGAAAACACAGGCACTCGCAGAGAGATGCACTGCTCAGTTCCCTGAGCCTTCGCCCCTCCCAGGCTTGGTCAAATCCTTGGCAGGTGTAAGTCGAAAGAGTCACTGGGTTATTATTGATGCCACCCGTGGCCACGGCCAGGACGTGACCGAGCCAGATGCACTTTGCCTGTGGGGCTGAGCCCCCTGACCTTGCAGCAGGTTTGGCCCTCTGCTCTGGAGGGGGTTTTGGAGATCAGAATGCTGATCTGCCTTTGGATGGCTCTTTGGGTTCCCTGGCAAATGGCTGGGGAGGGGGAGCCTGTAAGCAGGGCACTGTGGAGTGGCACCCAGAGTAGAGGATGGGTTTTGTTGAGTAGTGAGAAGAGTTTGATGAATGCACGGGATGGGGATTGCTGCATGGCAAAGTCTCTGCTTGCAATCCAGAAAACACAGGCTTGACAGAGAAAGATGTGTCAGAAGGTCCTACCATGTCTCGTCGTCAACACTGGGGACCAGAGCTATGTGTGCACTTGTGGGGTCATGGCTCTTCGCCCATCCCAGCTGTGTCACATCCTCCTCCAAAGCCACCACCACCTCTCTTAGCTCAAGAGTTTCAGACACACTTGTATCACCAAGGCCCTGTCCCTGCTCCTCTCCCACCCTCCCAGCCTTGGGGACAGCACATCACCTTCTGCAGCAAGGCAAAACTGGCATGTCCAAAACAGCCTGAGATATAGCTGTGGCTCAGCTCTGGCACCCTGGCCAAGATCTTGTGAGCACAGGCTAGGAGCAGAGCAAGAAGCAGACTTCGTCCCACCACTGCTTTCATCCACATCCACCATCCTGGCTGAGCTGCCCTTTGGAGGGGGCTCTCAAAGTGGGATCATGTACGCTTCTGTGTACATTCAGGCTTGCTGGGAACATCTTGTTTGGGTTTTGTTTTTTAAGGAAGGGAGTAGGAAACTGCATTGGTCATGAGGCTCTAGCTTCATGCTTACTGTCTTTGCCGAGTCCTTGTAATTGCAATGGCTGCCTGGGATCAACACTGAAACATGGAGAGAAGATGGAGAGGAATGCCTTGGTGACCACAGAAGACCAGAGGGACAAGAATGGTCCTTCCGTGACGGCTGTTGAGCAGCCTGGGCCTTGAGTTGCAGGCCTGCAGACAGTGTTGTGTGTACCAGCCTGCCCTTGGGTGGGCAGACTTCACCAGAACTGCTCCCATTCCCCGGGCAAGTCTTCATGCAGTGCAGAGCTGGTCCCCAGGAAGCACGGTCCTGGACTGCTGTAGCTGCATCCCTGCCTTCCCTGTGGAGACAACACCTGCCAAGGAGAGGTGGCTGCTGTGACAACACCGAATACCAAATTTGATCTTGGAGCCACCTGGGATGGGGATGGACACAGCTCTGTTGGCTGTCGCCTACTGTCAGCGCAGCCCCGCTGTGCTTTCCACCAGCTGAGCTTCTGACCCACTGGACAGGGATGCAAACGCCAGACACAAAGAGTCGGTAATTTTTTTAATTAAATTTTTTCCCCCAGCCAATCGAGTCTCTTTGAGAAGGCTGTTGCCTGAGACCAGGTTCAGTTTTCCCTTGGCAAGTAAGACTCATGGTCGGCACGTTCCTCTCTCCCTTCCCACCTCTGTGGTCCCCTCACTCTGTGCTGGCTGGCTCAGGGATGCTGCAGAGGCAGCCGCCCGGCATCCAGCCCCTCACCTTTGAAACACCTTGGATTCAAGGGTTCATTTCAAAGCTGCCTTTCAGCGTTTCAAAACAAGCCTGTGTCCCAGACAAAGAGAGGGAGCCAGCCGGCGTTCGGAGCCTCCTTGTGCAGTGTGTGTCACAGTTTTAAATAGATTTGGCCTGCTTGGATTGGTTCTGGTTGGAAAGCAAGTACTGAAATGAGAGGTCATAGGGGAGAGTTACTATGGTAATTGAGTAGTATCACCAGTAGTTTTGCTCTTATGAGCATTAAAGCACATAATAATAGACAAACAACAGTGGTTAAAGCAAGCAGGTAGGATTACTATGTTCTTTTGTCAGAAGTATATAATGTCTTGTAGTCAGTTTTAAAGACTTCTCAACCCCCAAATCCACCCAGCAGTCACCTGCTGAGTAATTTTGTATGCCTAATCTCTAGCCCTTAACTACAAGCTTTCTGCTAATTTGAGGCAAATGGGTATTTTTGACACTAAATAGGGCAGTAAAGAATCCCTGACCTAGAAAAACTCCGTTCCAAGGCACTGAGAGCAGAAAAATATTCTTTCAGCATCCTTGTGAGACCTTTGGAATGACATAAAATAGCTTTGACTAAACCGCGCTGCAGCCTCGATTAATGGTTTGCAGAAACTTGCTGAACATCCCTACTACAACTTCCCCCATAAAACTTGTCACTTCAGATTGCCATCAGCCACCACAACAATAATCATTTCATGCCTATTGCTAATTGCAAGCACAGCTGAGGCTCAGCGGGGTGCTCTTGCACAGTCCCAGGCCTTTATACCAGCCTCAATCTGTTGTATGGCACTTGTTCACACACAAAAAAACTACCAGTAAAGGCAGAAAGAGGCAGAGTCACAGGTTCCTTGTAATCCCTCTGCTACCCTGCTGACAACCCAGCCCTATAAGCATTCCTGGTTTTGTCCTGCTCTTTACAAAAGCTGAAGTGACCTTAAGCTACTAGTATGTAAGCTTTTGAATGAAGAATACAGCTCCTTCAGGTGCCTTAAGAAGCAGTGTTGCATCTGGCTTACGAGATTCTGTTTGCAGCACCCCTGGGGTGAGCTGTGGCTTCCTGTAACATGTAAAATATGAGTGTGAACTCAAGGTTCATGGCAAGGAACAGGAGGTCATGCTTCCATTCAGCTCACACCAAAGAAGACGGGGGTTTGCAGATGTTCCCGGGTATGTGTAATGACACCACCTCCCAGAAAGCAGAGGAGCCCAGCACAGGGCTTTTAATTTTATTTTTTTAATATATAAAATGTGCCACACTCAGTGTGTTACTTGCAGATTTATTCATATCAATTTTTGCAATTTATGTATTCAGAGACAAACTTGCTATTTCAGCAACTTATTGATCATGCTTTCGCATTCAAAAAAAATGTCTGGGGCGGTGGGGAATGAGGAAGCTTGTTCCTCGAGCTGGTTGGGGTGTTGGATGGGCAGCTGTGGAAGCCCATCCCTTGGTGTGCTCCAGCTCCTCTAATGCCTGTCCAGTAGCATCCCAGCCAGCCCATAACTCTTCTTGTCTACTCAGGCTATCACCCCGCAATGAGGGTGGCTGTCAAAGACAGAAGGGGAACAGGAAACCTAACCTGAACCCTGGTTCCTTCCCTGCAGACGTCCCAGTGGGTGTGTGGCATCCACAGCCATCCCTTGCCCTGTGCCCCCAGTCTGTCAGTTGTCCTCTGGGTGATGGGCAGGGATGCCAGCTAGCATCAGTGATGCATGTGTGCACAGTGAGGTGTGTGGAGGTGAGGTCCATGGGCCTGGGAACTTCAATGAGGTCTACTCATTCTTTACAACCAGGTAAAATATGTTTACACCAGTTACTTCAGAGTGCCAGTGCCACAGCTTAGCCGGGGCGACAAAAAGATGTTGCAGCCCTATGGCAAAGCCCCGAAGTTCAGCATTTGGGCTCTGCCCTTTGTGTATGGGGACAAGCCACAAGGCTGGAGCTGGAGCCCAGAGGAACCCTGCATCCCCAGCATGCACCCCGCTGCCCTTCGGGGAATGGCAGGGCCACCCAGGGAGAGCAAGGTGGCCGGTGTCCCCATGGGACACACTGTGCTCTTTTGTCTGAAATGATCACGTTTCCATTTCAGAGCATTTGGCTTTGTTGTTGTTTTTTTAATAATATAATCATATGCAAATGTTATCTTCTTTGGTAGGTTAGTCATGAATCAGAGGGCTTGTGCATCTTATAGCACATCAACACTAGTGATAGCTAAAGGGAACATTTAATTTATGGGCTAACTTATTTTTATGAATATGCAGGGCTTAAATTCAGCAGTTGGTGTGTGCTCTATGAAGTGACGTGACGGTTTTGTGTATCAAGATCAATGAATTAGACTTTGTCTTTTTCTCATAGCGCAGAAAGTCTTTGGAGTAGCTCAGTGTTGAGAAATCATCTCCTTTCACGCCGACAAGCAGTACGCCTGGCTGAACCCTTGTCAGCTGGTGCTGGAGTGGAGAGGGGTACGATTCCGATTCAGCTCGGAGGAGTTTGTGTCTCCCCAGAATCCAGCGTGCTGAAGCGCCTTCTGGGAACACGGAAAAGTGTTTTGTTTGGCTTAATCTGAAGGTCTGGTGGCAGCAAAGGCACCGAGCTGATAACCTCCAGGCAGAGGTTATCACTTCTGTGTCGGCTCCGTGCAGCCGTGTAGGTGTGTGTGGCACGGGGCACACAGAATGGTGGGACCTGCCCCTGCCAGGGGCTTCTCATCTCCTTTAGTGTGACATAACACCCAGCAGATCGTTTTATGGAAGACGAGAGGCAGCAGTGGAAGGGAGAGGGCGTGCATGTGTGACATACGGTTGCCTTGTTCCTCTGTGGGTTTTGACTTAAAGAGGTGCTGGAAGGAGGTGTTTGGGTGACCCGGGCATCTGTGTGCCAGCATGGCCCTGGGTCACAGCTGATGCCACCCAAGAGCGTGACTCATGTGAGGAAGCTGATTGCAGAGAAATGACATGATAAACAGTAAAGATTTTTCTCTCAGAGTTTTGCCCACGCAGACCCCCAGCATGACAAGGGAGCCCAGGCAGATCCCCCAGTGACAGCAGCCACTCTGTGCCACCCCCACCAGCTGGCTGCTGTCTGTCTTGGGCCACTGTCCCAGCTCCCACTGGCACCCAGGGCTCCCTGGGCACAGCCGGGGAAGCCCTGGGCTCTCAGATGAGTCTGAGAGATTGGAAGCTATGAAGAAACTCCAGACCTTCGTGTCTGTTACGCTGGTCACACCTACACCAGCTAACCAAGGTGCTTCACTCACAATTCAACCCCAATCTGATGTCAGGACTTCAGGTGACAGCTGACAGTATCTGAGCTTGGCTGCTGTTATGGACAGAGCTCCTGCCTGTGTTTCTCAATCGGTTTCATTTGAGCTCTTAGCTCTCTCCAGGTCTCTGTCCTGCAGATGAAGGGCCAGCAGGAATCTCTGCCACAAATTACACAAGGTGTAAGCCTCAAGCAAGAGGTCACCAAGTGCCATCTTTAGTGACTCTTCCATCCCTTTATTACCCCATTTTATGGAGGTCCTGTAGAAACAGAAGTACAGGAATATCTTCATCAAAGCTGGGGGGGTGCAAACCCTTCCCCATGCAGCATGACTAACCTCTACGCTCTGCTCCTCGTGGGGGGTAGCAATGCCTGGGTGCATGACGGTACAGTTTAATAATGCATTGAGCTGGGCTGATTAACTTGGACTCATCTGTTTGCTTTGGTGAGTCTTGTGCCAGGTTGTGGGTGCGCCAGGACAGCGGTGTCTGCAGTAACACCCAAGTTAGACCACTGCAAGGTTTTAGGCTACAGTAACCTGAGTGGCACTCAATCAGGGTGTTTATAAACTGGTCCAGTGAGGGTTTTTTAATGTCTGACTGGTTTTAGATTCATTGCAGCTGGCCTGCAGCATGGATTTTGATGTGTGTGTGTGTGTGTGTGTGTAAGATTGCAAAGAAGGGTGTGACTGCAGAGGCGCGATGGGTTTCTGCACGCAGACCACTTTATAATCAACCCTTGTGCTGAGCGCAGAGGGGAGGGTTTTGTGATCAGCCCCCTCCCACCACCCCCCCCAGCACCAGCTTTTCCTTTTCTTGAGGGCTCGCTGCTCGTCTGTGCGGTGTCAGACGTGCAACGCCAGCCCTGCGTGAGCGGGGCGCTGATCCACAGCCCACCAGAGACTTCCTGCACTGCGGGGCTGGCAGGCTGCTGCCACACAGCTGCAGGCCTTTCTCACAGACAGGCAGCAGCGTTTCAGCCCCTGGAGCAGCCCTGTGAGTTCAGCAGCTTGACACTACCTCATTTCTTTGCTGCTTTTCCATCTTCCCTAATTGTGAGGGTGACACCAAAGCATTTCCCACGCAGCATGGGCAGGCAGCTGTAAAGTGCTTGTGCCAGCATCCTCGCCCACAGCCAAACCTTGCCTTGCACGAGCCTACCCTCCTCTCACCATCAGGGAGCCACGCTCACCCCAGGGCTGGTTGGGGTTGAATTTCAAGACGGTAAGTAGCTCGGATATGTGTCTCACACGCTTAAGGGCAGGACCGGAGGGTTAACAAACCGATTTGTGCCAAGGGCATACCCGTGCTGGCAAGTCCCACCAACGGCTAACTTAGACTGCAGAAGCCTCGCGGCCCTGCTGGTGGCCATCACCCCCCCCAATTGTTGCTATGATTTAAAAGCTCATGCATGGAAATTCTGTGTAAAAGAGGGTGCCTGTCTCCCCCTCTTAAGTCTGTCATACCCCGTGAACAGGCTGGCTGGTGGGAAAGGTTGGTACCGACTGTGTTGTTGAGGGCACAGCAGGCAGCCCTAACGTGGGTGCTGGAGAAGTCCTGTCTCTCTTGCAGCAATGGTACACCAGCTCGATGAATGTTGTCTGCACCTGGCTGACAGACCGCATGGACCTGCAGCTTCACATTTACCAACTGAAAACGCTCATTAGGATAGTAAAGGTAATTGTCTTGATGTGTTTTATTTGATACCATCTTGCTGTTGGAAGGAGCGTGTGTGTATGCCTGCGGCCTGTTCTCTTAGGCGAACTGTTGCTGGCAAATAAACTAAGCCATTCATTAAAATTCCTAAAAATTAAGATAGTTGTGTGTATGTCATGTAGCGAAGGATGAACAGGAACTCGAAATGCATACAGCTGCAAAATACAGGTGTGTAAATAAGAACAAAGTAGGTGCTTGCATGAAAAAAGCAAATCTCTCACCATTTGACCCTACCTGCATGGTCAGTGCACCAAAATTAGCCTTTCTGGGGACAAACGTGTTGATTACACCAACGAACCCCAGTGTTAAAATGGGTTAAATCAAACCGAAAGTTTTTTAACACTGTTTTACTAGAAATCTTTAAGCCCAGCTATGGTTTGTGATTATCGTCAGAATGCAAATGAGAATTGTTCTCATAGTTAATTGAAGTTGTTTCTTTTACAATGGGTGTATATAATCAACTCTAAGAGATCACAAAGGTGAGATAACATACCCTGAAAGTAACATTTTTTTTCCTTGAGTGCACGTGTATATGTGTGTGCGTGTGTGCCGTGGACTAATGATAATTATTTCAGTGTGAAATCGCAGTGGTTTACATGAAATAATAAGATCACAGAAGGGGGTAAATATATTTTTGATCATTTTAGGTTCTATCTAATGCTTCTTGGTCTAGTATTTTAGAATGTTTATGGTCTTGTGTGCAGTGAACACATTGAAGGCATGAATAAATTAAAACTGAAATGCATTAAATGTGCTTTTCATAAGTGAAAACAACAGGCACAGACGAATTATTTCTACTTGTCAGCTAGCTGAGGAAAGCTTTATTTCTTGTGCTTTATTTATACCAATATTACATTCAGAAGCAGCTACAACAAATCCAAGAACTTCTAGCAGAACAGTAGTTTCCACAGAATAGGACTGAATGAACTATGAGGTCAGAGTTTTATCTCAGAGTCAAGAAGTTTTTAAACATAAATTCAAGTGACAGATATTAATGATAATAAATAAAGGCTAACAATGGAAATACAGCTCCAGTTTCAGAATTAGGTGAAGAAAGAGAGATTTATGAAACACGTGCCGTGGGCTTATGTTTATACATCAACAATTTTCCCCAGTATCCTGGACTTATTTAATCCCAATATTGTAGGTAGGATTATTTAATACAGAGCATTCCAGGAACGTGTAATCACATCTGTGGTTACAGGCGATAGCTGTTCTGCTGCATAAAGAAAAATAACTGACATTACCGGCAGTGGAGTACATCCAGAAGCAAGGGAAGTTAGCTGGAGCAGCGCCCTTCTCCCTTGCTTCAACATCTTTTTAGACCCCAGCCTACCATACTAAAGGTCCCCTGAGCAGCCCCCAGTACACCTCTCCTTTGAAGCTGCAGGCAGCCACACAACCCAGGCCAAGGCAGGGTTGGGGTCACAGAGTCATACCTTGTTGCTCAAGGCACCCTAAAGGGGCCTCTGCCATGAAGAAGGGTGGCCAGCAGAGATGCAGAATGGCTCCGGGGCTGGGATTTCCCTGGCATGCCAGCCTCTGCCAGGGGTGACCTCAAACCCCCTGCATGACAGCACAGGCTCACTCCCGCAGCAAAGGAGGGGAGCCAGCATAATCCCTGACCTCTGTGCCATCTCCTCCTTCCCCCATGCCCCTTCCCGCTTTAGAAAACGTACCGGGATTTCCGACTGCAAGGCGTGCTGGACTCCACCTTGAACAGCAAAACCTACGAGACCATCCGGAACCGGCTGACAGTAGAGGAGGCCACGGCGTCGGTCAGCGAAGGTGGAGGGCTCCAGGGGATCACCATGAAGGACAGCGATGAGGAAGATGAAGAGGACGACTAAGGAAGCTGGCCCGGAGGACCGGCTGGGGGTCGCCTGGTATCCATGCATGTACCTCGTCTGTAACTCAGTTAGCCACATTAGGAATTTTTATGTCAGCTCTAAATGCCCATGAGAAGTTTACCAATACAAATGCCATGTTAGCTGTGTGGTAATAAGATTAGCACCTCTCTTTGATTCATTGGTTTCCTAATTTCATATCTATATGTTCATAAGCAATATGGAGCACCATCGTTTAATACTGTTAATGGAAAAACTACATAGAAAACATGCTAGGTGTGTCCCTGTTATAATTAAAGTTTAAACAATGCTTCATTAATGTACTGTATATACATTGATGGTAAATTGTTGTGAAGATGAGTGAATCGAGTCCTTTCATTTCTTTGTTTCTCTTCTGTGGATGCCAACTGCTTAAAATTAATAATAAAATTTTAAAAAAACCCAGCTTTGTTTTTAAAAGAAGAACGAGGCAATTACAAATGATTTTTTTTTGTTCTCTCTGTTCATTTAAAAACCAGAAAACAAACAAACCCAGACAGCCGTTTGAATCATTCTGCATCCTTGTTAATGTACCAGGCTCTTCCCTTCCAATATGCAGTTAACTCCATAGAGGCTACATCCCAAAGGATTAGTCATTCTAATTGCCACACCAGATTAATCCTATCATTATGGATATATCATGCCACATCATTACAAGTCCAAAGCAGTTGTTTTATGTTGACGTTTGCTCCTCTAAATGTTACATTTTTTTGTTTGAATTTCAACTAACCATGTATGTACAAAGACAACTTTAATTACAATCTTAGACTATACAAATGTGTTTATAATAATATATTGAATATTTATTTCAGTAGGTTGTAACCATAATTTACAACTCCTCTGTTTCACGATGGTTTTTATATATGTCATGTACATTGCATTTGGACCAGTAACTGCATGTTCATCAGTCCCTCCTCGAGAGCTTTTACTTTCTGTGTAAAATAGTGATCCATCTTGCTTTTTTTGCCTTATACAAGCCGACAGTTGTAAAAGTGTGAGAACTGTGGCTTCTCAATAAATAACTATTCAGATGTCCTAAGAATAAATTATGGAGTCTTTTTATGTCTGCCTTAGAAACAAACAAAAAAAAATACAAGCTGAGATGTAAGAGCCCCCACCTCTCAGAATAAAGGCATTTTCTTTTCTCATGGGTGTTCTTACAGTTTATTAATTCAGAAGATGGTTTCCTGGTTTGCTCCCAGAGGTCAGGGTGGGACCAGGCTGTATAACCCCCAGGCACAAGGACATTTCTTTCTGCTATAACCTCCGCAGCTGTTTCCACCATTATCTGTTCTCTATGTCCTATGATTTGTCTCTGGACGTCTAATTGATGGTCTGCTCTGGGACAGACCAAGAGAACCAGCCTTGCCTGACGCTTGCCTTCCACCAGAAGGCCTCGGTTTGTACTTCTCCCGAAGTAGCAGGCCGTGCGCGGCCTGCAGGACACATACAAACAGGCAGCACAGGGCAGCGCCTCACTGGAGGTACAGAGGCGGTTGGTCTGTTGAAAAGCATGTTAGGTTGGGAGTTTTCTGAAAGCTGTTGCAGTCGTTCCCTCCCATTGGGCAATCTGAATCAAAAATGACTCCTCCTAGCCCAGGTTTCAGTCATTTGAGAGAGAAGCAGAAGACCTGATGTCCTTTACGCCACACACACCGTGGCCTGTTGCTGCCCCGGGAATGAGGACAAATGTTCACCACCCCCAAATAAAGGATGGGCAAATAGTGGAAAATTGCTGCCTGCTTGACATAATGAACCGTTAAACTAAACTGTCTTCCAGTGCCCAAGAGCCAAGAGACCCTCCCTACACACACAGGAGGAGGAGGGGACCTCTGGGAACAGCCTGGGAAGGGGGAGTTAAGTCCCAAATGGGGCTAAGTTAGTTCACCTACAATGCTGGATTCCTGGATCCCTTCCCTCTGTGGCAGAGTTTAGCACCTGGCTCTAGAGGTGCTCTGCAGCCCCATCTGTATAGCCATACCCTATACGTTCAAGACCCACCTACCTGTGGTGACCTGTAGACACTATGCCCCCCCACATCAAACAGGAACATTAGCTGGGTCTTTAGGAGTGGCTTGTAGGCATGCACATGTGGCACCATTTCCATGTTGAAAAGCCATTTGATGCACAAGGACATACAAGTTTTAAACCCTGACTATAGCCCAGTAGACATCATCTTGGTTTTTGTCTCGCTCCATAATGCTGGTAAGAGGGAAGCATTGTCAGGAAAAGCCATCTCTCAGGACTTGAACAGGAATATGGCATTGTGGTCTCCCTCCAGCTGTGCAAATGCTTGGTCCCAACTCCCCAGAGGAACTGAGGCAGCAGTAGAGTGCTTAAGTCACACTGAGTCCACCAAAACATATTCTGGTGCCTCTGCAGGTCTGCCACTGGGATATATGCAAAAGCCATCTATATCATGACATTGTTATGCCTGAAGCCTTCAAGCACACTCTGAAGCCCTCACAGGACTTACCTGATGAAACAAGTCTCACCAGACACAATAAACAAACCACAACCTAGGTGGCTGAGATCCACTTGAGACCCATACACATATTCATGCATACGTGTGCTCATGCCCTCTTCATCCTCTCCCTCAGCTGTCCCAAATATTTCTATGAAGGGGAACAGCTCCCAGAGGGAGCTGTGAAAGTCTTCCTTGGGGTGGTGACCATGCTGGTAGCAAAGCACACTGGGGAAGACCAAAATTTGTAGCTCTGCTCCCTGTCAGAGCAGAACTGGATAAACACCTTGATTCTACACTGGAACTACCTCCCCTATTTTTCTTCCCATTAAATATTTATTGGGTAAAAACACAGCCCACTTCCACCTTTCAAAGTTGTGAGCCCTGCTCTGTTTTTTTCAATGAAAGAGTGTGGGCACAGCCTCCAGGAGATAGATGATTCTTAGCTGTGCATCACTAACACACAGAGGTGCCTCCCTGAAACAGTGGTGATGGACACCCTGGTCTGAGGTTCTCTGTCATTAGCAATGACCCTATAGCCTGTGACAGCTTTTCATGTGTCCTCAAAACCCAATAAAGCACCACAGAGACCCCCTAATAACCCTGAGGATGTGCCAGGCTTGACCACACATTCAGAACAAGGAAGCGTTAGCCAGCTTGCCTCTTTTAAGGAGTTTGGACCCAAATGCTGAGCTGAAAGTTACATACTTCAGTGGTGTAGGAGGGGAGAAGAGCTCATGTATGAGCAATACTGCGAAGCAGGATTTAACCTCCCAGTCCAGAGCCTGCGGCCTGTGGTTGAGCAAAGGAGTACACTGTACCCTGACCCCCACCTCCTTCCTTTAACTCTGCAAATGGTTACATGGGTGCTGGCAGACCAATCCTGTCCTATATGGGTGCTGCACCGCAGGACCAGGAGTGGGAAGTGCCACTTTGGGTTAATCCTGAAGAAATGTTGAATCAAAAACAGTTTGGTTCTGTCTGAAATATATAAATCCAGGTTTAAAGCCCTCCTGGCCATGAACAACGCTTTGGATAGGACTCAGGGTCCTGCAGAGCAGAACTAACGCCTCAAGCAGCATCTAAAAGGGCTTGCTGACAGCCAGGAGCATGCTGGCAAACCCAGCCAGGGAATGCAAAGGTCTGCTGCTGGTTTCACTTCAACCCATTGCTGCGATGGAATGAGCTCCAACAGTCAAAGGACTTTCTGCCAGTACAACTGTACCTAGATGAAGAATCTGCCAGTACAGTTATGTCAATCAGTTTTGGGAAAAGAGGAAAATTTCATTCTTCTGCCAGCAAAATTTTAAATGATAGATCAGGCCAAAACTTCTCTCATATTTACAGGGAAGTCCAGCGAAAATATCCTTTTTTTGACAGACTTACTTAAAGCATGTGGCATGGAGACTGAAAATGCTATCAACTATTTGACTGACAAGTGTCAGCAGCTGTTCATCCAATTTGTTTTATATTTCAGCAACTAACAGATTCTTTCCCCTCTGCCGTAATGCATGTCTCCTGGCCCATAGGCATCTTAGAAATTGCTTTTCTGCCTCTCTAGTGACCAAAACGTCAAAAATATTAGAAGACAATTTGTGTTCAGAAGCATAAACAGGCATGCAGCAAAGCAAAGCTGATTTTGTCAATGTTCAGGCTGTGCTCTTTTTTAAAAAGTCACAGCAAACCTAAGGCAAAAATTACTTCCCTAAGCTTTAAAAGAAAAAGCTGAAGCAAACAAAGCGCCCGATAAATCAGCCCAGGTTAAACCATCCACCACCAAGAGGAAAAGCAATCATCTAACCGCCAAGCAAACCACAGCTGAGCCGTATTTCAACCTCTGCACTTTGCCTGTGAAGTTCACAGCTCTGCAGTACCGCCACCATCACCAATGTCTGGTCAGAAAAACGTGCTCTGTGGTGTCACCATTCAACAGAGCCACCACTGCATCAAGCTGAGTCCAGCGAGGAGAGTCCCTTAAACCAGTCACAAAACCCAGCCTTCTTTATCTTAGGTCTAGCAGCGCTTTCAGAAACTCTTTGATCCCTGCCTGCATATAAGTTACCATTCTTGCAGTTGCCACCCATTCTGAACTTGCTGGACAAAAAAACCTGCATGACACCCTCTCTCCGGTGAGCTGCACCCATCTGTATTTCCTTCATTCAAGCACATTTAGGGTCATGAGCTAAACCTGAAGTGATATTTTCCTCAGCCTTTTTAAAAGATGCATATTCCATTTCAAGTTGTAAATCTGCATTTGTTGTAACTATGCAAAATATGGGAGGAAAAAAAGTGCAGAGATTATATGCAATCTGCCAGCAGAGTTGTGTGCCATGAGGAAAATGCCTCACAGGTCAAAACAAAGAAAAACACTGAGCAACAAATTAGTTGCAGGCAGTAGCTAATATGGAGATCAAAAGATTAAAATCAACATGCAACGATGAAATCACTGGACTAATAGGAGCACTTAAGAAGATTAAGTCAATAACAGAGTCCAGTAGTACAAAAATAAGATTTTGATTATACTGTAAAATTTGATATTGGGAGAGCAAAAGCAATCACAACCACGACAAGCTTCACTCTCCCCGCCTTAGACCATCTTGGCTCATTTCCTATGCAAGGAATACAGTTGTTGAAATAAACAGAAATGTTATGACTCAAGTGCTCAATTCAAAAACAAACCAGGTGGTCAGATCAGATTGGGGACTGACAAGACAGGGTCTGTAAAATGAGGACTTGTTGCAGATCCCGGAGGATACGACAGCTGGGGGGGAACAAAGGCCACACCGTTTAGGACTGCTTTCGGCAGAGAGAGCTCCACAAGCAGTTGATCTCGGGGGGCTGTCCCAGGCTGTCAGCTGGAGAGGAGCGGCAGGCACTGGAAGGGAGGAAGGAGAAGAGAAATAGCTAAAAAAGCCTTGAAGTGAACGTGGTGGTGAACTCTGGTCACGGGGAAGGGCTTTTTCTATCCAGCTGAAACAGCAGAAGTGCAGGTTTGCTTTTGCAATGTATTCAGAGGCAGAGCACACAGCAGCCTCCAAGCCCATCTGGACCATCACATAAGCGACAAGAACATGTCCCATAGCCATGTTCACGGTGCTAGGAGTCACCCAGTAGCACAGCCCAATTGGGATGGGAAGGATCCCCGCCAAGGGGCAGCAATGCTCACCATGACAGACCTACTCTCGGTCAGCCCAGGTATGTAAGCAAGAAGGGATGAGCCAGTCCCTCCAACTCCCACTGGCTGTGGCCATGGGACACCAATCTCGTCCATCGACTGCAGAGCCAAAGGAGAAAACGGTCTCCCTGTTGACAGCCTCCTCACCTGAAAAGTTTCAGAGCCCTTGTTGGATTCTGCAATGTGCTCCATTTCACAAGGAAGAGCCTAAGCAGCCCTCCTGCTCCCCAGAGCAGATGACTCGCCTGGGCTTTTCTCTGAATTGTTTTTTCAGCAACACTAACTCCAGCCCTACCCCCACTCCAAAATCACAAGCTAGGCTCATAATTAAATTGAATAAATAAATTATCAGCTATTTTTACAGAATTTGTGGGTGTTCTTGAACATTCAGGGAATACTAAGGTTGTGCATTGAAGATTTTTCCTACAATAACAAGATCTGGGTTTTTAGTTTGGGCTCTGATTGTTGGGGAGATTTTTAGTGGATCTTCTAGATCATGTCTACTGGGGTGAAATCAGCACTTTTCTTGTGCCCAAGTGGTACAGCAGCAGTCTCAGCAGTCAATCTGGGAGTCCTGACAGGCTCGTTCAGACTTAGCCATCAGCACCAGGGACATGCAGAACAGCCAGTCCAGAACGGCTGGAGGAAGGAGGTAACAAGGAGGTAATGTGCACCCTGGTACCTCGCAGCCCACGTAGTCCTGCTCTGCAGCGGGTGGGGACATCTGCGGCACCAGTTCAAACAAGGGCAATTACAAATCTCTAACACGTGGCATAGCCAGAAAGACTGGTCAACACCGAGTGGGGAGTGAGTTGCAAAAAGACAAGGAAAGGTTGGCCTTGGAAAGAGTTTTTATTCCTTTTTTTTTTTTTTAATTTGAAAAAGCAAGTAATTTTGAAAAGATGTCTTTCTATCTCATTAAGGGGAGAGTAATTCAAAACACGTGGGGTTTGTCCCACTTATTTTTTTTGGCCATCCTTCTTTCAAGCAGAAAAGGGAAGGAATAGGAACGCAAAACTGAAGTGGGCTTCTACCCATTTTCACTGCTTTTTGATCCTTTTTCTGAAACGTTTTCAGTAGGAAAGTGAGAACAAGGCCATCCCCCCATTATATTCTCCTTCTCTACTTCCTCCCACCTTTTCTCCTAAATAGAAAATAAGGGGAAAAAAACCCACAAAAACAGGAAAAAAAATGTAAAGCTCCCACTCTTTGAAAATGAAAAAGTACCACACTTCAAAACATTAGGAAGGGACATCTTTCATTTTCAGCATTCAGAAATAAAATGCAGCATTGCTCCATTACTGTAACATGAAGAGCAACTATTTCCCACAATGAGGATGGAGGATAGCAGCTCACCCCTTCAACAATTGCTTGCTTGCTTTGCTGGCCGGATTGATTTCAGATACAATGTGGACTCTGCTGACTCCTCAACCACCTCCTGGGCCAGACCGGTCTCGCACCAGGCACTAGACTTCACCCATGATGTCTCTCTCCACTCCTCAGGCAGGCAGTGTTTTTGGGGCATAAAGCCTGGCTGGGATCGAGCCGTTAGTTACCATTCCTGTTGACAGGCAAACTAGAATAGGCTCTGGCTCACTTTTCTTCGAGCTGCGGAAGGAGGAATGAGCCGAGAAAAGAGTTCATTCAATTGCTTCTGTTTGGCAGCTCTGCAGGACTCTCCGCATAGACAGAAAGAGATGTGGCAAGTAAGGAGTTGCCATTTTTAGAATTACATAAGCCAGTTTGATTGCCATCGAGGCACTCTGTGCAGCTCCTGCCACGGTGCCCTGCCGGTTGCTCTGGGGCTAGATTTCAAACAGCTTTAGGAGTAGGTCAGATACCAGCTCTTAAAATTAGACTTGGGTTAAAAACATCAATGCTGCCCCTGCCATCACTAAGTCGACCAGCAGTAGCCACACAAGGAATTTGGGCCAGCATGCTTCCAAAACCCCACTAACCATGTTTGCTCTGGGACCCACAGAGTGTTCCAAAACCTAGCTCCCCAAGAGTGTTTCATTACGCAAAAAAACCCCACAACTAAATAAAATCGAATTATCTGCCTATATATATGCAGTAATATGTGCACAACTCAGTGAACAGGCTGAAAAAATAGCCTGGAGGGACACAACGGCTCTGCTCCAGCCAGGATGGCCTTGCCCTGCACTGCCCTGCCCTATGCACAGTCATGATGGTCCGTTGGGTGATGCAGCAGCAGGGTCACTCCAGCCACCCTAAGGGCCCAGCAGGACGAGACGGACCACCAGCGAGGGCTGAGGTGCTGGTACTGTTCCCGTTACACGAGGTACTTCAGTTCCAAAGGTGTAATGGGAAGCAGTCAAACCACCTCTTCACTCCAGCCCCAAACTTTGCTATCTTAATTTCCCCATTCATTGCTAGCTATTTTGTCCAAAAAGCACCTTGTCTCTGACCACTACGAACCCAACTCCAGCCAAACCCCTTGGGGACATCCCCAGGCAGTGCTCAGGGCATAACTGCTGCCTTGCTCTGAACCAGACCCAACCCCAGCACGGTGGGGCCAAGGGCCGGCAGCCCCAAAGCCCAGCTCCCCTCCCTGCCCAACCCTGCTGGGCCCCTCCGCTGCACCTTGCACCAGCCACAAAGCCACATCAGAAGCTGTCTCCCAGACCCACAAAAGACAGCCCCGTCCTAATTGCCTGGGTTGGTGGTGTGCCTGGTCGTTCATCACCTGCTAGTAAAAAAAAAAATAATTTAAATTTTTAAAGTATTTTTAAAAATATATATAAAAAGCAAAGCAGCATAGAAATCAAAGCCACCATTTGAGAGAGATCGAAGCATAATGCTAATAACTTTCGGCAGCTTCCACTGTGGAGTTTAAGCAGCTGCCAAGTTAAATAACTAGGAGGATCCTAAGTTATCTTCCAGTGGACCATAAATGCTCAGCGCCGACTACCCAGGCGGGGGCGGCCCGACGGGCGCGGGGAGCCAGGCCGGGCCTGCGAGGCCCCGAGCTCCCACCCGGCCGGGACCCACCCGGGATGCCTCTCGCCGTGTGGGTCTGGTTGTCGGGGGCCGAAAGGGAAACCCCCGCCGGTTTTCGATGTCTGCGGCCGGGGAGCGTTTGCGTGTGGGGCTGCCGGGCGCGTAAGGGCCAGCGGATGAGAAGACGCAATAGAGGAGCCCCGGGACGAGCCCGGTGTGTTCCGCGTAGGGGGCCGGGCCGTCCCGGCTGTCTCGGCCCCGCGATCGTTGTTCTGGGGCGGAGGGGACTGCTGAGGTGCAAAAATAACCCTAAGAGCTATCGCGTCTGCGTTGCGAGAGGATTTGCGGCGTGCGCCTTCCAAGGAGAAATCCGCAAACCATTTCTCCCCTGCAAACGCCGGGGGTGGGATGGGGGTGTGCGAAGGATTAAAACCCCACGGAGAGGCAGAAAGCTGCGTCGAGCCGGGACGTCGCAGCCCGCCCGACGTGCAGCCGGTCCTGACCCCAAAGCCGGGCTGGTCCATCCTCGCTCCCTCCCAAACCTGGCAGCCCCGTTCGGCGCTCACAGCGTAAAGAGGGGACGAAGGCACGGCGGTGGGCAGGGCGGCGTGGCCGGGGCAGCTGTCTCAAAGTCAGTCAGTTGTAATACGCTTGCCGGAACAGCAGAAGTCGAATCGGGAGAGACAGCCTCCAGCTGTGCCTAAACCTGCGATTTCAATTAAAATATTGAGCTCCGATGCCCGGGGCTTAGCTGGGGTCCCAAAGCACCGATGCACAAGGCGTGCGGTACCCCGGGTTCTCGCCGGCCGGGAGGCAGCGGCAAAGCGCAGCCTGGGCCGGGAGGCTCCGCGGGGGCTTCTCCGTGCCGCGGGAGGGAGGCGGTCCCGGTGCTGCTGCTGCGCGGGGTCCTCGCCGTCGCTCCTCGCCCTCGGGAGCCCCGAGGCCTTGCGGGACCCGCTGCCCCTAGCTGGGCGGTGGGTGCGGAGCGGAGAGCTGGCATACACCCGCCTCGGCCAGGGAGGAAAGGAGAGGGAGACCCGGGCCAGAAAACATCCGGGCCAGAAAACACCCCGGCAAGGACGAGGGCGGCACGGGGAAGCTGGCAGCGAGCTCCCGGCCCCGGCTCCGCAGCCCTCTTTTATCCTGCCCGAAATCATCTCGTTTACAGAAAATATTTGTTTGCACTATTAGTTGGTACTGGAGTTAATTACTCAACGTGTGAGCGGGGAGTAATATGGATAAAAGCAGCCCCAGTGTTTATTGTGTGGGTGAGCTGTTGAGCGGTGCTTGAATAAACTGCAATTAGGGTTAGATAGAGATTAATTAACATGTGAGTGGCAAGGTGTAAAATAGTTCCCAACCCTCCACTCAGTATAATCTGCAGGCGAGGAAAAGAAGTTTGTGGAGGCTAATTAAATACTTTGCTAAAGCCGGCGAGCCCCGGGAGCGAGCGGAGCCCAGCCGCCGCCGGCTCGCTGCCCGGCGGAGGCGCGGGCTGGGCGGCTCAGCTCGGCGCGGCTTCCCGGCGCTCAGCCGGGCTCTCCCGCAGCCCAACCGCC
>VZTU01013288.1:0-12393 GCA_013400835.1 Zapornia atra
TATATGGGCATGTATTCTAGTTTGAGTTGAATTCTAAACACAGATAATACCATGACAAATTGTGTTTTGAGACTTATTACCTAGTTGATTCGTTGCTTTAAGTGCAATTAAGATATGTAAAAATCTGTAGCTTCTGATATTTGAGAAAAAGATTGAATTGGAGGAGGAAACTAGTAGAGAAGGTAGGTAGCAAAAGGTAGATTTTTGCAGTGTAACTTTAAATGTCAAGTATTTTCAAGCCCTTGAAAAGATTTTCACTGGTGTAGAATCAATATTAAGTTTTGACAAGTTTTTAGATTGGGAACTGGGAAGAAGACAAAAAGGATGAATCAACTTACTCTGCTCAAGTAATGATCTATTTTACTAGCACCTATGATCTCCTTAAGGTATTGCTTGGCTTCGTTCCCCTGAAGCATAATGTGTGTATGAAGTGGGTGGGTCGGCATTAATGGTTTACAGAGATACATTGTCAAAGTGGCTGTTGGCATATTCACCCCATGTTGCATAGCTTCTGTTGCACAACCAGCAAGTGTGGATGGACTTGAAATCCTTACCAATGAGCTGAAAGGAGGGGACATCACAAACACTGGTTTGTTATTGATATAAACCTTCTGTTTTCACTGATTTCTCACAAAATCATATTTTCCTGATCCCGTATAGCAGTTCTGAACTTTGGGTTGAAATACATTGTGTATGGAGTCTCTGTGTTGGCTTCATTTGTATAATGACATAAAAATTCTTGATTATAGAAGCATCTTGCAACTTGTAAAATATCTCTTCCCTAAAGATTAGAGCTTAGGTTAATTAACACATCTGTAATTGATTTACATTTGCAATGCTACCTTGATTCAAGACATTTGACTTCATAGCAATGAGTGATGGAACCTCAGTCTCTTGAGGTAGCAAGGAGCCGTAATTTCACAGAGCTGCTGTAAGGATCAGTGAGCTATTTTTATTTAAAAAGGGCTGAAGGTAAAAGTGTTGAGTGTAATTGTGTAATGGTGTTAAACCTTTTCACCCGAATACTCCATGAAACAAACTTCTGCTCTTACAACATGTAGAGAAGCTATCTCCAAAGAATACTGAAACAGAGATAACAGCACTTCATTGCTGTTGCCAGAGGGTGTGTGCCTTAATGATATTGGCTTCATTTGTCATTTGGTCCCAGGAGAACTGATGTGTGTGTGTGTGTGTGTGTGTGTGTTCACAGGACTCTGAGTGACCACCTGCTGTCTGTGATTCTTGTCTCTGTATGGTTCCCAGGCTAGGTGCTCAGTAAAATGGGACTCAAAGAACAAATACGGTCTTTTGGGCTCTTAATGTGAGAGGGGACTTTCCTCAAGACCCTCATAGCTGCAGCGATTTATGGAATGCTTTAAAAGGTTGAAAGCTGCAAAACCAGAATTTAATAATTTACTTTAACTCAAGTAGTCAAACTTAATTTATATGTATATATGACATCAGGTATTGAACAAGTAATACATTTAAAAACAATGGAGATTAAAGGTCACGTTCTGCTGTGACTAACCTATATATAAAATTTGTTAAATATGTGAAGTTTCCTTTCCATAGGAAACTGATAGTTAAAAAAGAATTTCTGCATCGTATAATTATCTCACCCTTCAATTTTAAGAAGTTGGCAATCCTTGGCTGGCAGCCCCAGCACACTTTCATCTCTCTAATCACACTTTTCTAATTATTTTTTTTGAAGAATGAATCTTGATTCATATTCACAAGCTGTTTGTTATGTTTCAAATATGAAAATTACTTGTGGGTGGCATACTTTCTCTATTGTGCATGTGTATCAGAAATCATCTGTCATCTGATTTAAACTTCAATTTAGTCAGCACAGCATCTCAATTTAGAGAAAATTGGACTCCATTATAAAATACAATTGCGATAGGATTATGGTTTTATGGTAATGTATGTAATTTATCGCTCTTATTATTACGTAACAGATTGTGGAGTAATGTTTTGACTTACTCCTCTAAAATTGCTTTGGAACATGAAAATGATAACATTAGTCTTATGTGGGTTGGTTTTTTTTTTTCTTCTTACAATTTTGAAGAAAGAGACATACAGTACCCTGCCTTTCATGGATAACATTATAAGGAATTTTCAAAATATATGTGTAACTATTAGACAAGTAAACAAGAGATACAATATAGAAACAAAAAATGGGGTTGGTGATTATTCAGGAACGAAATGATCTTTTAATTAAGTTACGGAATTCCAACTGATTCTGTTTAGCATAATCTGGTCTTTTGCTGCGTGCTCTTTGAAGATATCTTGTCTCTGAGCAACTAAGTGCTAAAGTTACAAATACACAAGAGATTTTAAACAACCTTCCTTTCTCAGGAGGAACTTCATAACACTTTTGCAAATTCTGAAATATAGCAGGAATTCTAAGTTCATAAAAAGACTACCTGGACCTAGTCGCCCAGTTCATGTCATCCTTGGGAGGTTCCATTCTGTCATCTTGGATTTGCGGTTCTCTCTTGAAATACTAGCTTGGGGTCTGCTAGTTGTTTTGTTCCAGAGGCATAAGGTTTGGATGTCTTGTGGCAGTTGGCTAACTGAAACCTTCCCTGCAAAGTGAACTGCTTGTTCCACCTAGAAATGTGGCTTGTAAGGCATGGCAGTTCTGAGAGATCTATCAGCTCTTTGTGAGTATAAATGTTATTTTGTATGCCCCCTCTATTCTATTACTAGAATACATGGAGATATTTGCATTCTCAAAACTGCATAGAGCTTAAATTTCTGGGTTGTTTTAAGGGGCTAGGATCAATACATGTGACTTTTTATCCTTTTCTCTGTCAGGAAATGCTGTGTTTCTGAAAATGCTTCTCATTTTGCATCACTCAGATGTGGAGTTACTCAGCAGGTGGATATGAGGCACTGTGTGTATGCTGGTCATAAGCACATGCATACAGAGTCACTGTAGTTTTTCATTTGGTTTTATTACAAGTAAATGCAGTCCAGACAACATAGGTCCCAAATCTAGAAACTTGGGGATTTTTAAGTGCTTTATTATAAATAACATTATGAGGAGATAATAAGGAAGTTTAAAGTTGTGCCTTATTTTAAAAGAAGTCTCAAATTTTAAGTGAGGTTGACACATGTAGATTTTTCAGCTGCTGACAACTTTACTTTTTCTTATGTGGTGCCCAAAGATGGGTGTACGAATGAATAAGGTGAAATGTGGTGTTCTTCAGAAAAATCTGTGATGTGGACAGCGCTATTGATTCGGAGGTGTTTTCATCATATAGGATAGGGCAAGGAAGGGCTTTACACGTCAGCTTTGCTAATCCAGAGAACAACCCTGCTTGGCCATTACCTTGTCAAGGTGGGAGACAAGGTATCAGGACACTTGACAGATTTGCATTTTGATGGCAACATTGCAGATAGGGAAAACAGTGGTGGGGGAGAAGAGTTGTCAAGTCTTTTTTATGTGTTGGCATATTATGAATCATTTGACAGAGCAAAAAGGAGGCTTCTGCTAAATTGTTTTTCAGAAAGGTTTTTATTTTCTTCATTCCAAAGATTAAACTTTGAATCCAGGTTTAATCTTTTTCCTGATTGTTTTTAAATCTTTCTTTTCAATACCTGCGTGTCAGAATACAGTCCTATAGAATACTCAGGGTAGTGATGCAGTGGTGTTGTCCTCCCCTTTACACTCCACAATTGCATGTCTGCATTTTCCATCTTACCTCTCAATTAACAATACTGGTCTCTCTCTACTTTAGGAATATTTATTCTCTGGGAAATGTATTGGTTCCGTTGCTTTCCTGTACTAAATGCTGTCTCTGCCAGGCTGCAATACAAATGGCCACAAGGAGGAATATCCTTACTGAAATAGCTAGAATTAATTTTCCAGTAATGGAGGTGAGCCACATAATATGGGGCGATGCATGCCTTTGTACTCTGGTGAAGCATTTAGCTAATAAAACATTGGAGCCATTTTCTTGATCAGTAATTTACCTAATCCTGGAGTCTACTCTCCTTTAATAAAAGGAAACCGAGATTTTCTTTGTCAATCTTTTTTTTTTGTCTTAGCTTCCAATTAATTAAATTTATACAGATTGTTTTGTTCATATCTTCTGCCTTTTTTGTAAGTCAAATTATTTATCGCTTCATTGCTTTGCAAGTTTTTTTTTCCCCTGCTGTAAGCATTTTTCTCAAATCAGACAATGTAACTACAGCTTTAATAGTGTCTTTCAGCGCAATGGATTAAAAAAAGAGATTCTGAGGAAATTGGTACAAGCAAAGTTATAATTCTTTGTGCTATTTTTCTTTCCTTATCTAATGACAGCTCTTTCTGCAGAGTAGACAAGCTTTTATGTTTCTCTACAGCTGTATCACGTGACTGCATTACTACTTAGAGCATATTTCTTGATAAGTTTTCAATATTAGGAAACAGCATTTGGTCTAGAATAAAGGGCTAAAGACTGCTTAAATGCCAAGCCATTTTACTGAGGATTTTTCTTTGTCTACATCCTACCTTTTTAACCCATATGTGTGTGTTTTTGTCATTGCTATTTCATTTTGGGGTTCTGAATTTTATTTATTCTCAGGCTTATAAGCTTTTATAAGGTCCAAGACCTTAAAAAACCCCAAAAGGTATAAAAAGCCAAACAAATCAAGAGCAAGAACCCAAAATCCCCTCTAGAAATAAAAAAAACTTTTTCAGCCTGGAAAGCTTGCTATCTAAATGAGACAGACTGATAAATACAGATAAGGAAGAACAAATAGACAAGATGACTATATTGATTAAAAAAAAGGGGTAAAAATTGTTCCAGTTATTTGCTGCAGCCACTCTACATTCTCATATTGTTGGCGTAGTTCCACATATTTGGATTGCAAAGCATGTGGCATTGGATTAATTCTGGTCTTTGTATGCACAGAGAAACCAGGGAGTGGTGTGCAGAAGAAAAAATGCTTCCAAAGGGAAACTTTTTGGCCTCCCTTCTAAGACCGTTCATGGTTAGCTCATATTCAGTCATTCTAGTGCCACCCTCTCTATTTCACTTGTTCTTGGGAGAATATGGATTAAGGGAAAAAAGGATCAGTGTGACCATACAGAGAAATAGTGAGGAGGAAGAATCCTTAACCAAGAATGAGAGCAAGTCATGGAAGCTGTTCCCAGATGATCATGTAGAGAATCATAGACAAGACTGTTGGAAGGGAGCTCTGGGGTCATCAAGTCCAAACTTGTGGCAGAGCTGGGCTGTGGCCAGTAGTATGCCGGGGTTCTGGGTGGTCTTGGACACCTTCAAGGATGCAGAGATTCTATAACCTATGACCTGATCCAGGGCTGCATTATCCTAAGGAAATCTTGTCTACCTGATGCTTAGCCTGAACCTCCCAAATGCCAATTTGAGTCTGTTTCCCCTTGGTTTCCTGTCTGCCACTACTGGGAAGAGTTTGACTTCCTTGTCTTTGTCCTTCCCTTTCATGTCCACAGCTGTTACCCTGCCCATACAGCTTGTTGTTCACCAGACCGAACAAGGCCAACATAATGTTCAGACTAAGAACCGCAAATTGTAATTCCTGTCTTCTGATTCATGCTCTATCCAGGTCTGGCTATCATTGTCCTTGCTGTCCTGCCTCCGGTGGGTTTTTTTTCTTTTTGTTTTCCTTTTTTAAAAAAATTCTTAGCACATTTTCAGAAACCTGGTGACTAAAACAGTCTGCATGGATATGGGCACCATGGATTTAGTCGTCTTAAGTTCAGGAGGGTTGTGAACATGTATATCTTGCAAACTAGACAAGTAGTCATCTTGTAGGAAGTGAGTGTAGTGACTTTTGTTTTCAGTGGTAGCTCTTATGGTAGTTCTAAATATGTAGTGGTTGCCCTTATTCAACAGAAGGGCTTCCTGGGCAAAGAGAGCAACTCACTGCACTCTTGAGTAAAGTGCCTAAATTTTGGAGAAGATAAGATTTAATACAGTACTCCTGCTGTTCTTGGCCTTATAAATATAACAAAGTCAATGTACTATATAATTATGTTGAAATTATTTTATTATTTCAGAAACAAGCAATCTGTTAGATCTCCCTCAAACCTCAAGTTAGTATTACATTCTCATGTGCTATTCCATCCCAATCAGAATCGGACAATTCAGTAGCCAGTGTGTACTTGTGCCATAAATGCAGAAGTGAAGGAACTTTCAATTGTGTCATGGAACCATCCAGCTCTCAGTGGAGGAAAAAACCCAACATTTAGTAACCAGCAGTATACCAGAAGGACAACTTTGATTACCATGGTACTCGTTAAAACAAGTCTATGTTTACTAATTCCTCTGGAGAAGTAGATGCTTAGATGCATCCCAGAGTCCCAAGGGAATTGGCTGATGTAGTTGCCAAGCCACTCTCCATGATATTTGAAAAGTCATGGCAGTCAAGTGAAGTCCTTGGTGACTAGAAGGGAAAAATTTCACCCATTTTAAAAAAGGGGTATAAAGGAGGACCCTGGGAACTACTGACCTGTCAACCTCACCTCTGTGTCTGGGAAGATCATGGAACAGATCCTTCTAGAAGCTATGCCGAGGCTCATGGAGAACAGGGAAGTGATCTGAGACAGCCAGTATGGCTTCACCAAGGGCAAGTCCTGCCTAACCAACCTATTGGCTTTCTACACTGGAGTGACTACGTTAGTGGACAAGGGAAAGGCAATGGATTTCATCTCTCTGGACTTCTGCAATGCCTTTGACACAGACCCCCACAACATCCTTCTCTCAAAATTGAAGAAACATAGATTTGATGGATGGACTTTCCAGTGGATAAGAAATTAGCTGGGCAGTCATTTCCAGAGGGTAGTGGTCAATGGCTTGATGTCCAGATGGAGAGGAGTGACAAGTGGTTTCCCTCAAGGATCCATCCTGGGACCAGTGTGGTTTGATATCTTAATCAACAACATAGACAGTGGGATTGAGTGCACCCTCAGCAAGTTTGCAGGTGACATCAAGCTGAGTGGTGCAGTCAACACTCCAGAGGGACGTGGACTGGATCAGCTAGAGCGGTGGGTCCATGCAAACCTAATGAACTTCAACAAGGATGAGTCCAAGGTCCTGCACATGGGTTGGGACAATCCTTGCTATGAATACAGGCTTGGGGATGATGTGATAGAGAGCAGCCCTGCAGAAAAAGACTTGGGGGTGTACTGATGGATGAAAAGCTGGACAGGAGCCACCAATGTGCATCTGCAGCCCAGAAGGCTGGTTGCATCCTATGTTGCATCACAAGAAGCGTGGCCAGCAGAGCGAGGGGTGATTCTCCCCCTCTGCTCTGCTCTGATGAGACTCCACCTGGAGTACTGCCTCCAGCTCTGGAGCCCACAAGAAAAGAAGAACATGGACCTCTTGGAGCATGTCCAGAGGAGGCCACAAGGATGGTCAGAGGGCTGGTGCACTTCTCCTACAAAGACAGATTGAGAGAGTTGGGGTGGTTCAGCCTGGAGAAGAGAAGGCACTCAGAGCCCCTTTCAGTACCTGAAGAGGACCTACAGGAAAGCTTTGGAGGGATGTTTGTAAGGACAGGTAGCAATAGGATGAGGGACAATGGATTTACACTAGAGCAGGGGGTGTTTAGATTAGACATAAGGAGAAAGTTGTTAACTCTGAGCATGGTGAGACACTGGCACAGGTTGCCCAGGGAGGTGGTGGAGGCCCCATCCCTGGAGACATTGAAGGGCAGGCTTGATGAAGCTCTGAGCATCCTGATCTAGTTAAAGGTGTCCCTGCTCACTGCAGGGGGGTTGGATTAGATGGCCTTTAAAGGTCTCTGCCAACCTAACACATTCTACGATTGCATGATTCTGCACTTTCACTGCAGGTGTTGATGGGAGTATTTCTGTGCAAAAGACAGAAATTGTAGCATAAACTACTGAAAAGATTAGCTTTCTCACTATGACAGAAACCTAAATGATAATCTGTTTCTATGTAGTCTTATCTCTTTCTAAATTAACTGCTTGTACTTCCAATGGGACACTGTCATTTGCTTTAGTTTTCTGAACTGGTAAAGGACTTGTGTGCCAGAAGTCTTTTTGTTGGCTTACTTGCTATTAGTTGGTTTAACAAAAAAAGTGTTTTGCTCTGCTCACTTCTGTGTAAAAAACATTATTTGTTTGGTAGGATGTAGTGATTCAGTGCCATTGTAGTAGAATTCATTGTAGTGCCACAGCAGACAATGAGGAGATGCAAGCTGTGGGTGTGTGCATCTAATTAGATTAAATGTATTTTGACAGACAACTAGTAATTAGAATTTAAAATGAGTATTTTTTTCTTTTCATTTAATTATGTTTTATTTCAGTTCTTTGCTGAGCAGCTTTTCATTATCTGTTAGGGGTTTACATTTCAGAAATTCACTGAATTTCAGAAGCGGATGTAAGTCATGTCATTCTGGGGTTTCATGTGGAGAGCTCTCAGTAAGTTTTTCTGAAATGATCTCCAAGCTCAGGGTGCTACATGTCTATGGAGAGACTTGTTTAGAGCCAAACAGGCTCAGATTGCACATGCTGCTAACCCTGCTGCTCTGTTACAGTTTCTGCTGCCGATGCTACAAAGACACGTATTGAATGAAATACAGTGAGTATTTTACTATCTCTACCTTCAGTTATAACCCCCCCCTTCTATTTAAGTGAAATGCTGAAGTGTATTTGGCAGTGTTGCTGTTTAGAGCAGATACACGATCTTCTGTTGTTGCTGTTCCTTCCCAAATACTTGTTATGGGAACTTGGTACCAGGTTTGTCCAGTTACACTAATCGTACACTTGTTTATTTTTACAGCACTGTTTGTTTTAAAAACAAACCCCTCGCTATGTGTAGGACTCATCCCTCTGACCTGCTTTTTCTTGAGTCCTGACATGAAAATGAACTGTTTGAAGATTATTTTTACGCTGAAATAGTGGATTTCTAAAATTGTTATTACACAGCATGTATCCTACTGTGTTGTTCCCTGGAGTGTGTTGCATGGGGTTCACCTCGCTGTTAACCTCCTTTCTCAAGTTGTGGCATAGCTTTTGGGAATGTTTTTTTCTCCTGTGACCACATGCTGTGTAATATTTTACTATGTTGGTGGATGTAGAGGAGAGGCCAAATAAGGTGTAGGCAGGTATGCAGTGAAGCTTCTAACCCCAAAGTCATTCTGTGAAATGGCAGGTTTTCTTTTGTGCTTGATTTGGTGGCATTAATAAGCTCCCCTGTATGGTTACACTTGGCTGCGTGTTTTTGTTAGCACTAAATGTGAATGGAAGTTTGATGGCATACTTTAACAGGTAGGAAGGAGCCTTTTTGCTGCAACCAGGCCCCTGTCCATTTTGTTGTTCTAATTCATGGCAGGCCAAGAAGGTCAAGGGATTGTGAGGACCTGTCCTCTCATGCCTCAGGCTCTTAGGTTCAATCTGCTCGCTTTGTTGCTGTCAAACAAATCTTTTTATAATCTCTTTTTTATTTCTACTGATTTATACTTTTTAATTTGTTGACAAGAAATCATGGTAGTGAGAGTATATATTGCATTTAATGTTCGAGATGTTGAGGGGAGACCTTATTGCTCTCTACAACTACCTGCAAGGAGGGTGTAGAGAGGTGGGGGGTAGGTCTCTTCTCTCAGGTAACAAGCAATAGGACAAGAGGAATGGTTTCAAATTGCACCAGGAGAGATTTAGGTTAGATACCAAGAAGAATCTCTTCACTTGTAGTCAAGAACAGGCTGCCCAGGGAAGTGGTGGAGTCACCATCCCTGGAGGTATTTAAAAGGTGTGTAGATGTTGTGCTTGTGGGTATGGTCTAGAGGTGGACTAGGCAGGGTTAGGCTGTGGTTGGACTCAGTGTAAAGGTCTCTTCCAATCTAAGTGGTTCTATGCTTCTCTAGCAAAACAGAAGCATACCTGGAAATGCACAGTGTTTGTTTAGAGTTACTGTGGGAGCTGAGTGTAAGGGCTGGTAAAGAGCAGTGCTGGCAAAGAAACATCTCTTCTGAGGTGTAAAAATAATTCCAGTCTTTACAAGACATGTTTTTAAAATAAAATCTTGCCTGAGATTTGTGTGGTGATCTTGGCCTGAAGAAGCTATATCAGTGGAGCTGGAGGGATCTTCAGCATGTTTCTATCGGCAGGAAAGAGGGGACATAGAATATATTGGCTGTAATGCCCAGGTGACTCCTTACCCTGATAGAGGAAAAAACCCTGGATCACACCTGTGATACGTTTTTTATATCCTGTTGCACAGACTTGAGTGCTAGTACTGCCTTTGATACTGGGGAGATAGGGGTTTGTTGTTGCTGGTTTTCTTTTATTTTCTTATGGAATCCCAAATAATTTGTTTGCTTATGTAAAGTACTCAGTTTTGAGGGATTTTTTTGTTGGTTGTTTAGGGGTTTTATTTGTTTTGGGTTTTTTTAGGGGTGTTTTGTTGTTCTGATGGTGGCTGGTTTTGTTACTTATATCCAGGCACTGAAGGAGTTTAGCTTTGAAGCACAGTCCTGTGGGTACACATGGTAAACATCTGAAGAAGCATTTGTTTCTTTGTTATCTTTCATCATTACTGACTTTCACAAGCTTGTAGAGGGGAACCTGAACCAAATAAAAGAAGTGTGCAAATGACTTCCTCAACTGTACACTCAGAAATCAGCGAATATCAGGATTCTATCTATATCAGGGTTTCTTGAGGTACTCTTCTTTCTGGCATAGCTGTTAGTTCTGGCAGGAGAGAGGGAGTTCAGATGTAGCCATTAAAAAGTGGACCACTGCTGGTGACCCCTCATAGCACTGTGGTGCTAATCAATATGGATTATTCAGAAAGTCTTTGGTTTGCACACGTCAACACTTATTTTTAAAATGCAATTAAGAGGAGTGTAACTGTATAAAAACAAACCAGTTCACTACAGGACATGTGTTATCTGACAGTAAATATCTACATGCTTGTAAGGGTAAGATAGGCATCTAGTTTAAGTTATGTTAAGTTTCAGATGTCAAATGTTACCACTTTCCTTGTGACAGGAGACAGATGTGAAATAATTGCTAGAAAGCTGGAACCAGGGGAGGCTGCTGTAAATGTTCTTGCTGCAACATCATTTGTCAGCAGCAGTAGTCTTTGAAGGAAAACACCCAAATTTGCATTAATTTTTCCTTAAACAAAAACATCCTAGCCCTAGCATTGAGACAAATTTTCACCTTATTCAGAAATGCAATTTTACAACTGGCCATATTTTCTCATTAGATTTTAGCACTTAGATCTTTGCCAACCATTCACTGTTTTCATATTGCATATTTCAGCAAAGCAGGTACTATTTGTAGTTTTAGTTTCTGCTGAAAAATGCTTCTCTTATTTCTACTCTTGAAAATTACTACGGTACCTTGTGATAGAACTCATTTAGGAATGTGATAACATTATTAATTTTATATCCACTATGAATAACACTTTACAAGACTAAAAAAAAAAAAAAAATAATTAAGGAATGACCCCGAAGCAATTCTGGGAAGGCAGTAGTCATCAGAGCCATTGAAGTTACACCTCTTCTCCTTAATGTTTTCCTTGCTGTTGCCTAACATTGCTGGCAAACTAGGTCACTATGTCACTAGTTGACTTGATTGGCACAACTCATCATTAGCTGTTCAGTGCTGTAGATGTTTCTAGGCTCATGATGTTCTGGATCATGAGCCCTTAGATGTTCCTCTATTAAGACTGAGAGAAGGAAAGCAGTATTTAGCCCTGCTAAATAGGAAGCTAAAATGAGTAATAGAACAAAACCCCAACTTAGCCAACATTAATGTTGCTTTACAATGAAATTCAGTATCTTGTGGAAGCTCTTGAAAAGCTCCCAGTGCTCTCTGACAAAGAGTCACCCACTACTGGACCTCGTTGCTTCCTTTTGCTGTATCCAGTCTGCAGCTGGTATGGTTTCTCCTTGCAGATGTTGTTTGTGGATGTTTGCAGCTGTTAAAGCTTCATATCTGGTTATGGTTGTAATGCTGGAGGGTGGGGATCGAAGCAGAGCTCTGCTTTTGTGGGTCACCAGGGTCCAAGGTACCTCATTCTCTGTGGTGTCAGCCACAGGCACATGGCTCTGAAACCATCTCTCTCCCTCTTTGCCCCTCTAATACTGCTCAGCCTTTTAACTGTTTCCTGCAACTTGGCCCCATCATGCAACAGGTTGTTGTTCAACAGAACAAGTTGATTGTATCTGTCTTCTAAAATGGTTAGAAGCTTGTGGCAGTTCAGCCAGAACCAGTACAAAGCTGAAGATAGCTAGTGGGAGAGGTCCTCCAAGTGGAGGGTTATACTGGTTAATCAGCTGCAGGGTGTGATCTTGCTGTTGGAATGAAGGAATGGAAGAAGGGTGACTTGCAGGGGTTTCCTCTCTGCTTTCATAGTGAAAAGCAGTGTAAGCTTTTTATAT
>VZTU01013288.1:12398-47502 GCA_013400835.1 Zapornia atra
GTTTTATATATATATATATATATTTTTTTTTTTTTAAATGTCACTGAAATGTTATCCTCTGTGGGTATTTCTTTGTGTTTTATCGTCAGCTGCTGCAGCAGAATTACTAGCAGGCACCTCGCTCTGGATGGGGTTGTGTTTAGTATGCAGCTTTAGTTTCTGAGTTACAGAGTTTGAGGAATTTTTTTAACTGTTTGTAATAATTTATTTATTTAATTCACCAGGGTGTATGAGTCTTTTTATCTTCTGAGCATAACCTAAGCTTTTCAGTGAATAATTTTTTTTCTCCTTGTTGCTGTTTCTGAAAGCTGTTTTTAGGCTGTTTCTCCAAGTTACTTTTAACTTTTAATCAAGCCTTTCATAATAAGCAATGTGCTCTGGCGCTGTGTTTTCAATACGGTGTCTTCTGGTGATGTACACGATGTCTCTGGGAATTAATTCTTCTGGCAGTTCTTTTTAATCTTTTTTTTTTTTAACAGGCACTCTCATTTCTGTGTCATTTTCCTTTTGGAAGTCACATACAACTTTGGTGGATTTTTCTGGCTTTTGTAACTCCCGTAGGGATATTGTATCCAAATGCATTATTAGCATGCCTTTCAGTAGAAAAATTTTGAATATAATCCTGCATACTATTCAATATGAAGTCTGGGACTGCATTTCTAATGGTTTCCCTAACCAGCTCTCCATGAAATGATTATTGTAGTGCTAAAAGTTTCTTCTCTGCTTTGTGTCCCATTATGATATTTGCCTGATATTCATGGGTATCTGCCGTGACAATTGTATTTCCTTCCCTCATTGCCTCTCTGATGTCTCTTAGCACTGACTAACTTAAGATATGCTATCATTCTGTTAAGTCAATTGATAATACAAAACTGCTTTGAGGTCTTACATTTGGGTCCAAGAGCACTGAACGATTTACGTAAATCTTCCTTCTTACCAAAACTAATTCCCCTGGGCCCTTAATGCAGACACCTGAGAATATCTACTCAGAAAACTTCCTTCAACTTAGTATCCTGTTGTCATTCAGTTGAAATAGTGATGTATCATGTTTCAAGCCTTTTATAGCTGGTCTAAAAGATGTGGTATTTCACAGGCACGGGGCAATAATTACAGGATACTTCAAGTTTGTCCCTATTCCGTCACAGTTGATTATCCATTTTCTTTCTGAACAAAAATCTTGCCTTGGTGGAGGAAAAAAATGTATGCATTGCAAACATCTTCAGAGCTGCTCTTTACTTTTACCGTGTATTTGTAGATTCATGTTGTCATGCTGTAATAGTACAGGTATCTGAAGAATGTACAGTGTGAGAGTGAATTGCATCACTAATTGAAATTAACAGGAGTCCCTGACTCTTTTTATTCAGGCGTCTGCTGGCTTCCATGCTCTAGTTAACTCTGCATGTATTTGTTCAGAGTATTGTCCATTCAGAATGTTGTATTACAGCTAGTAATAATTGACTGGTATTTTTATGCTAATCTGTACTATTCATCTCCTGGGCTCAATTATGTATTGTTGAGGGGATAGAGAATCAATAGTGATTTTTCTCCACCTCTCTCCTAGATTGTATACTCTATTGTAGCTATTTAAAAATTAAAAAAACCCCTCAAACTAGCTTGGTTCCAAGGATAGGATGCTGCTATTGTGCTGTGGGCTACTTGCTTCCAATATATATTCATTTTTGTTATGTAATAGAACAGTTTTATAGAAGCATGACACTTTTGATTGATAGGGTTTTTTATATTTGTTTAGCCTCAGTTTAAAGTGTTAATATTGGTAGTAATGTCAGACACATGCAAATAAGATCTTATGCTGAGAAACTTTGATATTTTGTGTGTAAGTGCAACTTTATCCATAACCAAAATCATCTTTTTGGCAGCAGCTGCATTTTTTTTCTGTTTTCCACCTTGCAAGCTGAAATTCATGGGGCTTAGTTATGAAAGGGTGTTTTATATCTAGCTTTGTAGATGAGTTTTATCAAAGTGTCACTTGGTAAATACTTTAGAAAGAGACCACTGAATTAATTTTACTTGAAATTAGCTACTTCTATCAAATTTACCATGTAGTTCTAGGATATAGCGTGAAAGCAAAGAATTACAGAAGATTTTTTTTTTCCCCATATATGCAAAAAAATGACCTGTAATTTCCACACTTGGAAAAAGTTCTCCTTATTGGAGATAAGGACAGCTCCTTTCCTATTTTAACATTTGATACATACAAATTTTGTAAGTAAGAGATTCCTGAAATCACAATGTGATGTGAGAAGTATTGGAATGGGGATTTAGGTGGTGGTGAAGAAATTTTCCTAGTAACCCCCTAAAAATTCAGTTGAAAGTATTGGTGTGTTCAACTGAGAAGCCAATACAATGAATGGATATGAATGAGCCTACTCCCATCAGCAGGTAGAATAATGTTTTGTTTGTTGCTTCTTTAATAAATAACAAAACCAACTGAAACAGCAAAGAAAGTTTAAATGCACAAATAGCTCTACAGCTTGACATTTCTCCCTTTAAGTGGTTCCATTGACTGAACACAAAAAGTAAATTGAGAACATTCCAGAAGTCAGTAGTTCTGCAGGATTAACGGATGGGGATAACTTTTTTGTGGGATTCATCTCTGAGTCAACCAAAACTAGACATGTTTTCTGTCTTTGTGGTTTGTTCATTCCACAAGAAAACTATGTTTTTCAGGGGAAGGAGGTAAGAAAGCATGCAAAGAGACTATTTCATGTTGAAAATGCTGAAGCCTAATGATTCTCAGTTGAAAATACCAAAAAACGTTGACATTTGCTTCCATAGTCTTTAAAAACCAGGTCCTTTCTTATACCATGCCAACCTGAAATGTAGCATAATATAGGGAACATTTAAGCAACACTTTGAGAAAGATAATTTTTCTATTCTTTCAGTTAACCAGAAGTTTTTAATGCTTTTGATCTAATGGACCAAAAATGGTCTTACGTATATATTTTATCTCTTTGGTGAACTGAGAAGTAGATGTTTGCATGTCTGTAGGTAAAATATACTTGTGAATTGCCATCTCCTACCTTATTTGCTATTTTCCCTGCTGACAGGTATTCAGTGCTTTAATACTGCCTCGTATAGCTTAGACACTGAAGTTTGCACAGCAGTGTATTCTAAACTACTTTAGATTGGATCCCGTCTGTATCTTTTCTGTCATATGTCTCAGTACATATTGAGCCAACAGACCTGTGGGTTTTGAAAGGAAAGCTATAACATCCTTTTTTTATACTTAAGGTCTTCTCAGTTGTTTTTAAGTCATATAAAAATAATTTATTTTCAAAAGGATGTGGTGTACTCTTCTTGGAATGTGTCAAATGTTAAATTTGAGTATAAGTGTTTCTGCATTTTCCAAGTGCACGTGTGTTGTTCTAATTCATAACTTTTTGAATACTTAGAAGTAAAACAAAGATTTATTGTTTCATGGAATAAAGACTTTTTTTTGTATTTTTTTTCTTTTAAAATATTTACTACAGCAGAAAATGTTGGAACCTACAGGAGGCATCAAACATGGAAAATAAACTTAGGAAGCTGTAATTTGCACTTTCCCAAGTATGGCAAAAAACTGTTGTGTATTTGCTTTGTTACACTTCAGATGTCTCAGATGTTTCAGCTACATACTTTTTTTTAAAAAAGAATTTAATAGTCTAATAAATATCAGTGTATGAAAATTTTCCTTGCCTTCCCATTTTACTTTTTGTCCTAATTTCAGGCTATTATTTCTAATCATTGCAATGTCCTGAATAACAGACCATACTGCTTGATATATATATATATATATCTGTTTGAGTATATAGGATGTTTATCCTTTTTCTGATAATTGTATTATTACATTTTGTTCTCTGAGATGCATTGCTTATTTAGGTTACTTCCTGGATGCTTCAGTTGTATGAGTGATGCTTCTAGAAGCAAAAGATACAATGCTGTATCTTTATATGTCCAGAAGTGACATACCGTGGTGCCCTTTGAGGGGGCCATGTTGGAGGGACACGTCACTGTTCTGTGGTGGATTTGCCCTGCTTACATTTAAAGCTGTAGTTGTGAAATGCAAAGCTTTTTGAAGCAGTATCCTATGTGGGAAGGGTTTTCTCTTTGTGAAGACATTGCTTTTCTAAAAAACTTAGTATTGTGGTGTGGCAATAGTGATAATTTGCCTGTCAGCTGTTGTGCTAATCATATACCTGCAGTGGTTTTGATTGCTGGTGCAGTAATGTTTGTGGAGGAGTTAGGATTTTTAAATGGCAAAACTTGTTCCCTTTTGTAGTTCTGTGTGTCTCTTCTGGGAGGTTTTTCGCTACTTGAAAAACAGCTGGGGTCTCCCCTAGCCCTGATGTTTTGTACAAATCTAAAAGTTAGATCTAAAGAAACTTCGGGTCATGAAGAATCTGTTTACTGCAAGAAAACAGACTTTTTCTGCAGTAGCCCTTTATCTTAAACCTTTAACCAGCTCTCAGCAGGTTAATAAGGTAGGCAGTGAGCTCTCTCAGCAGGTTACTGCCCTACCTATTTGACTTGATTATTAAGATGATTTCCCTAAATATCACCTCAGTAATTTTATTCTGAAATTTTAAGTCAGAATCTACATCAAAAAAACTCCTGAGAATATTGCATGACATTTGAAATAAATTTTTTTTGGTAGTTGGTAAATGTGATGGCAAATACGTGGGTAAAAGGGTGGCGTCTGTGCTTTTAAAGACTCTGTGAGTCTTTCTCTGACATGAAAATTGGAATATGCTGATAAACCCAAAAATCATAATTGTTTCATGAAACCATGCACAAGATTTGAGATTGCTCTGAGAACTATTGATTTTAAACTTCATGAAGAGCGTCTGTAATCAGCATAGCAATTTGACTTCTTAATTAGACTAGTCCTGTGAGAGTTTGGCTCCCCATACAGTATGTTTATGAATCTAATCAACCAGGCAGCAAAAAAACCCAATTATAGATAATATCTGTATTTTTTAACCCACAAAGGAGCAAGACCTGAAATAGTAAGACTTGCTTCTGTGATAATTAAAACATCTGAATGAATAGAAATTTATAAGAAACCCAAAAAGTACCCTGAAGAAATCTACACGCTACCAAACCAGGTCCTTGGCAATTAAGCATAAAATTAAGGACAAAAAAACCTCTTGGGCTGTGCCAAGACTGTGCCATCAAATACTAGATACTTTTTGGATTACTGTGCATCTTCTTCTTTTTTCCATTGGGGGTTTATCAAGACACAAGAAACTGTATATGAGACTTTGGTATCGTCATAAGTCAGTATCTAGTCTACATTGAAAAGAAAAAATAGTTAAACAGTTAAAAAAAAGCTGTTACCAATTCACATCCATAGATTGATTTTTTTTTTGCATGAATGTTGATAATTTGAATTTTTCATTAATTGTCCTTTGTGTATGAAGTAATGAAAATAGCTAAAATGGTAACTAGATTAAACAGTTCCCAGAACGTGACTTGTTATTTTTTCCATTTACTCTGTTTTCCAATAGGTTAATTGTTCAATCAGCATTCATTTATGACTCAGTTTCGAGCTTTGTGTTTGGTATCAAAACTGTATTGACAATTGAACTGTCTTGTATTCTGTAAACATGTTTCCAGAGGAGTTGGGGATGTTACTCTGCCAGGTGACTAACATCTGCCTACGGTTTATTATTGCCTTTTCTTTTGTGTTCTGGCTTTCTTGTCATTGGTAGAGAAAGTTTGTTTTTTGGTTTTGTGTGAGAGAGTCAGTTCTGATGACTTCTAGATAGGTCAGGAACATAGGCTGGATCCTTTTACAGCTCTGTTGCACAGATAATCCTGTGTCCTGGGGCAGGCAATTCTTTACCTTTTGGAGTGGAATAATGTTTGTTTATTACAGATCTCTTTTACAGTCTTGTAGGTACACTTAAGCTAGACCGCTGATCTCCTGAAGTTGTGGACAGAAACGTGGCACTGGATACTATGCCAGATATGGATTAGAAGACAAAACTTACATTCTCGCAGGCTCCATTGGCCTTCACATAACTACCCAAGCCCCAGCTGTGAATCTTGCCATACTCCTAGCTAGGAGTAGGCATTATTGTCAAAAGGATGTCTGGGACATCCGAAGGAAAATGTATTTACTACTTGTTTTTGTTTTTCCCATGTTAACATCTTCTGGTTTCCTTTCCCTTATTTAGAAGTGACTTTTGTGAGGGACTGTTGGCGGTGGTGGGGCAGGTGTCCACCCAGCTTACTGGGTCTTTCAGGAATTGCCCATTATTTTTATATGTAGTATTTAATCTTTGCCATTTTAAAAGTAGTTTAAAAGTCCTGTGCTAACATTCTTTTCCTTGATTACACAAATAGAATCTGGCTAAAATAAGGATATTCCTACTAACTGTCAGAGATATTTTCAGAGTTTCAAACAAGAAATCTGATGTAATATTTTGAAAAGTGTTTACTGTGAGCAATAATTTCCTCTTCAGCTAGAAGACACCTGATGGCAGCTTTAAGAATTATTTTTATTAATTTAATGAGATCTACCAATATATGATGCCAGTCACAGGATGCAACCACATGAGCCTGTAAACTATGCTCCTGCATGGATGCATGCATGCGCCACTCAGTTGTGCTTGCTCGACTTCTCTGTTAACATTCCAGGTAGGTTTGCCTTAGTGCTAAGTCAGTGGGTTGTTTTTAATGTGGTGGTTTTTGATCTTCTCCTCAGTCTGATTATTATTATTTTTTTCTGTAGTTTGACATCTCAGCTGGGACCTGGAGTAAGATGATCATTTCCTTTCTCAACTTAGTTCCATTTCAAGTAAACTCTGATAGGTAGCCAATTTTCAGCCTCTACAGATGACGTGGAAAATATGCTTGATGATGTGTCTTGGGGATATTTACTTAAGTGCAGCACAGTGATTGAGCTTTGAGATGCAGAACTTGTCTGAAGTAATGACAAAAGCCTCCCAGGTTTCACTGTGGGTTCCTTAAGAGCATGTTAACCAGCATATAGTGCTTCCATGAGGCAGAGTGTACTGGAAAAACACAGGTGGTCAAGAACAAATGCTATTCAGATAGTAGGAAGGAATCTACAGAAGTCGATTGTTTCTCATAAGGACTAAACTGAAGCCATTCCAAAATTGTGCATCTGTAGAGATGATACCCACCTAATCACAGATGAGTCAGCAGATGTGATGGAAATGGTGTGGTTTGTTTGCAGCTTATTACTTGTTCCATATCCTCTTCTGCTGGGAGGGGCATAGCCAGACCAGAAGAAGGGTGCCTTCCTCCAGATGCTAAAAAATGGATTGGGTGGAAACCTTGAGGAGGAAGAGGAGACTGCTCCTTCCCAGCAGCCTGGGGAGAAGTGTTGGTAGTGCAGGGTGGGTCCAACTGGTAGGAAGACCAACAGGAGATGAGATGGGCTTTTGAGAAGCAAGCAGGCTGTATGTTTGTGGCTTCAAGTTTTAAACATGGTTAGAAAAGTCTTCTGGATGATTGAAAAGGACTTGCCTGGAGTTTGCTATAAACTGGAGGGTTGCTGAAAGTTCAGGCTTGGTCTGAGACCGGTAAAAAGGACCTTGCTGTGCAGGGACAGGGCACAGGGGAAAGGCAGCTGTGTGCAGAACTTTCCATATTTTCATTCTGCTTACCCTTCAGAAGCATGTTTCTTTATTCCAAGATTCCACTCCAGCTCATTTTCAAGTAAAACGTGATACATCAATTTAAAAGCTCTTTTAGTGTACTTGACAACTTCAGCTTAAAGCAAGTAGTGCAGGTAAATGCTCTTAAAGCTCTGCTAAATTTGATAGGCCATTACAGTATTCACTAGCACACTTATGCAAGAAGCAGAGAAAGAAGTACCAGTCTTTGTTTAGATTGCAAAGCTTACCTTTTCTCTTTTTGTAGCCTTTAACACCCCGTTTCAATTCTGCTGAAGCCCTCTTGGTCTTCCAGGACCAGCTAACAATGGTATTGCCATGTTCTCAGTTGCTAAATAGTAACTTGTGTTTGTGAAATGCAGAATATATGCAAGGTAAGAGTGGTTTGAAATGGGGGTATTGCATGAGCATTTACAAGGAAAAAAATCTGAGATGATGTGCCTTGTTTGTGTGTAAGTGAAAGGAAGCCAGGCTTTGTTTATTATTTTGGTTCTTTTCCTGAGAAAGGGGAAAATAGAAGTTTAAGCTAAAAATGCTTTTGACCTCATGGAAAGTTCTTTTAGAAGATTTTTCTCAACACTAGCCAACAACTTTAGGAATTCAGAGCATGCATATTGTGTGACAAAAAATGTTGCACAAATTTTCTAGGGGAATTTCGGCTTTGGGGCTTGATTTAATTCATGTAAAGGTATGAGAATGCATCTTCTCTAACGGAAAATTGAGGATTTATGCAATCAAAGTTTGGAGAATATAGTGTACTGAATTTGGAATGCAGATTTTAAGTCAGAGAGGCTAATACTGGTAAGAGTGTGCTTGGCATGTTTCTCTTGTTTCAGAAATTGGACCAACTGAGGCATTAACTTAATTTTGCAGCAACTTTAGGCAACATTAAGTGTGCAGGAACTTCAGGTGTATTTTCCTTAAGCTGTTAAGTAAGACTGTTGGTTTAGTAGTGCTGGAATAGCTAGTCATCTAATTGTGCTGAGGCTACTATGAGCAGCAGCATCATGGATAACAAATCTTACTTCCTCCTTTCAGAAATCGTAGAGACACCAGACGTTAGGTTATTATAACTCTAGAACTTACTCTTTAAATATCCCCAATGTATTTGATCATCGTAAGGAAGTAAGTGCCAGACCCTCTGTGACCTGGTGAAACTTAGACTGTGACCTTATACTTTGATTTTGTTTCTGAGGATGTAGATCTTATAAAAAGGATCATTTGGGCAGCTTCCCTGTGACTTACAGTGTGGAAGAGAACTAAGTTGAAATGAATTCAGAAGAAAAAGGAGATAGAGATAATTCTAATTTAGGGGAAAAAAAATAGCTGGATTCACGGTAGGAGGAAATGTTTCAGAAAGAGGTTGAATGGCTGCTTGTGGCTTTGTAAGGAATGAGGGTCTGTAATGGGCGATAGCATATGGGAGCAGGAAGGTATGTGTAAGTACTTCTTTATGTAGTACTTCCATGTGAGACCTTGCTAGGTATTGCTTGTCAGCTATGCAGAACTGAGATTTTTTTCAATTAGATATTCATTTAAATGCTAGATGAATGTTCTATTCATAAGCATCAAAACAACATAAAACAAGGTTATGGATGAGTAACATAGCATTTAAATTGTAAAACAGTCTTCTCAGAAGTGTGAGATAAAATGAGAGGTACAGGTCATTTCATAAAGAACTACAAACTTTGAGAATTTATTTTCTTCTTCCCTTACTCCCCAGATTTTGAGTGAAATGCAATGTTTGTGTTGTATAGTGAATGAGGATGATTGGGATTGGGATTTAGCAAAGGCAAAATTTACCAGGATGGGGAAAACAGATTTTGTTGACAATTAGACACTAGTGTTGCTGATGAGTATAAGAATTGTTACTTTCAAAGCAATAAACCATCAGACAATAATGAGAATTTAGTACTTCAGTTGCTCATGACATTGATACTTTGCAACAACAAAGTGTTTCATAACAAAATATGGGGTAGGCACGTCAATTCTCAATGTAGGAGAGAAACCTCAAATGGGTTCCCTGTTTTAGAACCAGACTAACAGAATCACAGAATGCTGAGTTTGGATGGAAACTCCAGAGTCCATTTTTTGAGCATATCCAAGGATGAAGACTCCACAGGCAGCATGGGTGATGTTTTCCAGTGTTTGACACCACCTGACAGTAGGAAAGATTTTTCCAGTGTTTACCTGAAACTTCCTGTATTGCAGTTGTGCCAATTTCCCTCTGCCTTGTGACTGTGAAGCTCATGACTGGATCCAGCACTCCAGATGTTTCTCACTGGTACTGAACAGGTGGAAAGGGATGCCTCTCTTGACTTCTTGGTGACACTGTCAGGCTGCTGTGGGATGCCTTTGCTATGAGGACACATTGCTGGCTAATGGTCAGTTTCTTCACCAGGACCCCTAGGTTCTTCTCCGAAAAGCTGCTTTCCAGTCTATACTAGTTTCTGGGGTTATTCTTCCACAGGTGAAAGACTTTGCAATTCCCCTTGCTGAACTTCATGAGGTTACTGTTTGTTCATTTCTTCAGCCTGTCAAGGTCTGGGCAACCTTTGGTGTTATCAACTACTTCCTTTAGTTTAGCGTGCTCTGTGTACTTGCTGAAGGTGTGCTCTGTCCCACTTTGGAAGCTATTGATGGCGATGTTGAACAGTATTGGCTCTTGTAGTGACCCCTGTGGTGTGCTTTTGGTGACTGACTTCTAGCTGGACTGGGTGCTGCAGATCCATAACCCTTTGAGCCTGATCTGGATCTTTTTATTGTTGATCACTGTTGATTTTAGGAGGACATTGATTGGTAGGAACTGTTAGTGTGAGCAAGGATTTTAAGTACACATACAATGTGGCAGACTGCGCATAAAACCCAAAATATTTTGCAGAAAGTGATGGTGTGGTGTTAGCATAATTCACTTATAAAGCCAATCAACAGATGCAGAAACCTGGCTTCCTCGGTTCCAGGGCTCATGGGAACTACTTGCATCTGTTTCATCTGGCTCTAGACCATCCATTGATCTTCCAGTGTGCTCTTGTTTTGGTGCCAGGCCGGGGTGGGCAAAGTTGGAAAGACCCCTTCCACTCTGTCTACATTGAAAATACTTGGCATCAGCAGGAATAGCAGGGTTAGTGTTGTCAGAAGAGTGGTGAAAAAAAAATATATAGGTGAGAAAGATGTCAAACATACTTAGTAGGGAAATAAATGCATATATTACAAAGTGCTAGGTTATCACAGATGGCTTTTTGTAATTGTTATTCTTCAATCATGTTCACATAAGTGTACAGTTTTAAGAGATAAAGGACAGGGTCATGTTGTTCTGCATATGAAAGGTCACAGGATTTCACAAGATGAATATGAAAATAACCTCCTTGCACACTGAGGTGCTTAGTGCTAACGGTTGAGCTAGTGATACTCCGTGACTAAAATTCAGATTTACAAATTGTGTATATGCCAGTAAGGGGATGGATATGATGTTTTCATAATTGCATTAGGTCCCTTTTCCTCTTAGCATCATATGGATGCCTGTCATCCAGATGGATTCAATTCATTTTACCATGTTCTCTTTTGATTTGAAGAGTAGGCAGGACAAAAGAAAAATGGAGTGGCATGTGAGGCATCTGATCTAACTGAATAGAACAAACTGAATGGGATGTAGTATACTCTAATTCATTAAAATTTGTATTGCAAATGATTGAATCTTTACCTAATTTTTTTCTGTGACCATCACATACTTGGAAGTTGGGATGGTTTTCCCAATCATTGCTGTGTGCTTTCATCTAAGCGAAAAGTAAGAAGAGTTTTCCTTTGCATATTTAGAAACTTACAGCAGGACCTGTCAATCCAAACCTTAATTGGTTTAATTGACTTTTAATTAACTTTCGCTTTTTGAAAGTTCTGCTCCTTGGATAGATGAAATGTGCACCTGAATTTTATATACCAGTCAATAGACAGTGATCTGTGTTACATAAAAGATTTCAGACATGATTCAGAATTACTCCAAGCACAGTTCTTTATATTCCATGTTCTGTGAGAGCAAGCCCGTGGGACCTCATGCAGAAATCCAGTACATCTACTTTTGTTCATTATGGCACAGCAATTAACAGGTAAGTCACTGAATCCTTATGGGTATGACACCTGACTTATAGATTGTCATCACTAAGATTTGTTTTTGTTACCCTTAGCTTAGGAAAACTATTGCTGTTTCTGTATTTTGCGCTCCTCATAGCCGTGTTGAAACACGCTGCATGGGCAACATTAATCTGTAAATGCCATGGGAAGGCCCAGGTTCTGCTTACTATATTGTGGTTTAAGAATGTTTTAGGATTTTTCTTCATGTGATTTTCCTGGAATTTGGGAAGAAGAAACTTTGGATTACCTTCTTTATTTAAAACCACTTGAATTATAATCAGAAGTACGTGTCTAAATTGTCAGAATAGAATTAGTCACACCATGGTTTCAATTTATTTGCCTTCATTCAGTTCCTCTAATTTCATTGTGGCTGAAAGATTGGAGTTCAGCAAATAAAATATCCAGTCTTCAAAAAGAGACATTTGTTTGAATGTGCCTTGGCACCAGCCAATCTTCCAGTGAAATTTCATGGTAAAATTTCTGCACAAATTTTGAAATATTTTGAAAATTTGGAGCTTTTTGAGATGCATTGAATATGAGGTCATTACACTATGGCCATGTAAAATGGTAACTATGGCAACCGCAGACTATTGGAATGGAGGGTGAGGAGAGAGGTTTATGTGAAAGAAGTAATATCCTTGGACATAGAAAACATCTTCACTGAGTCTGCTCAAATGAAGATATTATATGGATGTTTTACTTGTGTGAGGTTTTTTGTTTTCTAATACCAAGGAAAATTAAACTTCACGTGTCTAGTCCTCTTCCAAGTTTAGTCGGTGCCATGAGTTTTACAGAGAAGTTTATCTTGTGATCCCTTATAATTTAAAGCCAGTAGAATATTTTTATGGTTCTAAAGAAGGCATTAACTCCCTAGAATTTAATGCAGGGAAACCTGAAGCTATGAAAATATGTGGCTTAAATTTTGGTGTTTCTTCTAATTTTCTTATATAAATTAGAAAATATAAAAAGTTCAGTGAGAAAAGGAAGGAATAATAGCTTTTGATTTCTGAAAAAAGTCTGTACAGAATAAATATAGGTAAACAGTAACGTAACTTAATCAGGCATGCACAGAGAGAATGCTGTGCACAACATAGGAATATTTTGATGTGAGGCCTGTGGTAACAAAAGATTATCGCTGTTTTTCAAGGTATTCTAAGTTGTAGTGTTTGCAAAAGCTCCCATCAGATTTTGCAGCACCTGGAAGTCTTTTGAGAGCACCTACACCTATTTATACTGTATCAGATCTCCAGCTTTTCTGATAGTGGGGTTTTTTTTCCAGTTTTAAGTAGTTCCTATTCACAGAGCTCAATTTAATTTCTTGTGATTTGTACCATCAGTTCTGCTTCCCATTACGAGCCTTTTGCAGCAATAAGACTTGAGTGTTCTATATCCTTCTCTTCTCTTAATAAGACTATTGTTCACAGATGGTACTGTCAATATGGATAGAAGTACTTAGTTCTGTAATGTGAGTGGATGAAACTGCCCAGTCATTGCCAACGACAAAGTTTTTGTGTTTGGTTTTTTTAAGTAGTAGGATTTGTGTCTGGGTGTCTTAATGCTTAGGATAAAATTGAATCTAGATTTCTAGAACATTTTGACAAGCCACTAACCTTTAAGAACATGCATGCCTTTCTCAATGTGCTCAATGTGTTCTAAAGTAAAAGTGAGTCTTCCTCTGGGTTTTTTTTTTTTTGAAAGATAGCACCAAGAACACTTGGAAAGTAGCATTTTGTATATATTTATTTGGGTGTTGATCCCCCAGAGAGGTCTGGGGCTATTATTGAGCTTTACACTGTGCCTTCTAAAACATGCTTCCATTCCATTTTAAGGAGGAGCAAGCTGAAGATCGCAAGTCAGGGGTAGAAACTATAATGGCGTGACTTTGTCCTGTACTGTAGTGACAGGGAGACTGCCTTTAATTTTGTTTTATGTGGTAAAGATACCTCGGATGAAATCTTTGCTCTGCTGAAGTTTATGGGAGTTTTGTTGTTAAATTCAATGAAATTAACTTCACAATTTGTGTATTATAGGGGAAAAAGTAGAAGTTTTAGGCTCAGGTAACTCATGTGAAATCTCTGTGCCCCCCCTTTTTTTCCTTCGGTTGAGGACATGGCCTTGCCATTCAGGCTTGTTGCTTGTTATAAGACGGGCAATAGCAGAATAAGGAGCTAAAAAGCAGTAATAAAATACCAGTAGGAATTAATTTTCTCTTCTTAGTGAGAATCCTCTCTTCCCTCAGCCCAAACGTGCAGGCTTCTTGATATTAATATAATGCAAAAGTGAGTGGAAGCATTGAATCAGCAGAAGTTGAACTACATTTAAATAGCTGAGGTGGCAGTGAAAGTTTTTATTTACAAAATATGGTATCCAGTACAAAGACTCGAGGAATTATTGATTTTTAATTTAGCGGATTCTGGAATATATTCCAACATTTTTCCAGATTCCAACTGTGGAATGTATTCCAAGTACTTGGAGAAAACTAGCTCCTAGTTGTCAAATGTAACTCCTGGTAGTTAGGATCTGAGCCAACGGTGGCAATGGCATTAGCTGTAACCAACATCAGGACTGAGCTGGCATTGAAGTTGCTCAGGGCTATCATGACAAAACCCAACATACCTAAATAGGATACAGGAAACAGTTCGTCTTGGTCTTCTGAAACACCAGCCCTCTTTCAAACCTGCCCACATGGAATGTGAGCCCAAGATCTTCCATTTCCTGTAGATAGAATTCTTCTACAATGTAGACGTGGCAGATTATTTGCAGTCTGTCTGCATTGTCACACAAAAGATACTGTAGGAACAAAGGTAGTTTTCATCTTTTGTGTGGGGTTGTCCAAACTGCAGTGCAAGTCCTGGTTTCTGTTCCTTTCTAAGACTTGCACCTTAGTCTGCTGTCAGAAAGGGAGTGAGTTGACGAGGTTGTGAAAGCTCATCTGTTGTGCTGCTTTGTTGATGGCCGGCCAGGAACACCAGCTGACTTAATGCAAATGAGAGCTAGTTTTGCTTTGAGATCTAGTTTGAGGTATCGTGTCATTCCTGATGGTAACCAAGTCTGAAAATTCATTTTGAATTTATCTTTTGATGTCCTTTTAACCTTTGGGTTTCTTTTTCTCTTATGTATAGAGCATAAATATGCAGAAATTGCTTTTAAAAGAAATGCTTGTCACCAGTAATCTTTTTTAATCATAATTTTTTATAATCTTTGGCTTTGATTTTATGGTAGTATTAAATCCCAGATTGAAGCCAGCTAATGGATTTCACAGAGAAAAGGCATAGTTACTATGGCTACACAGCACCCTGAAAGCTTAAAAGGACAAAGGATAAATGAACACGGTACTGACTGCTTAGCCATTTCTAGAATAGATTCTGATAATTTAAAGGCTTTACAGTCTTTCAGACACTGTCAGAAAAAAGCAAGATGTTAGTCCTTTAAGAATTTGGGGTTTGTTGTTAGTTTAGATCATTACTTTCTTAGTAGCGTAGTTGAAAAATATTTTTCAAAATGTCCCCTGCTTTTAGCCAATTCATTTCACATATATCTCTTGCATGTAATAAAAGTGACCATTCCTGATCATTTTATCACTGGTATTTTTACTGTTATATTTTAAGATTAGTAGAAATCTAATCCTCCTATGGACAAATAAAAGGCCAAGTAATTGTGGTTTGAAAACTATCAGTAATGTACTTTTATAGCTTTCACTGTAGTTTTGGATGAAATGTTTTTACCTTTGATTTTCTTATAAGCCAATCTACACAATTAAGGCAAATATTCCATATATTATAAAGAAAATAAAACACATCAATGGTAAGGTTCATACGATTAGGGAATTGAATTACCAGGTTTTAGCATCACCTTTGTGACTGATGTCAGAAGTTCTACTACCTGCCTTTACTTAAGAAATAAAATGTATTAGAAATTGTAAACATATCACTTGTTAACTCATGGGCATATTTTAATGACTTGTTAAAAACACAGCATAAAGGTTATTTTAGACTGTAATGAGAAAATGGATCTATTGTTTACCTCAAATAGAATTTCTCTCTATGGATAATTCTAGGCAGTGCACTTTAGTCAGTGGGTAGTAGAAAATCATAGGGAAGGTAGCAGGTGGGTTTAGAGGTTTTGTAAAGGGATATTTCATGCACTCTTATTTGCAGGCAGAGGACTCTTGTATTTTGGATTTATCTTTCCAGCATCATTTGCATATATTTGTAAAGCGAACTGGACTCACTGCATATGCAATAGACCATATTGTGGTCCTCCTGTTGTAGATCTGTCTTGTGCTCCACAGAAATGTCACATTTGCTATGTTAGCCCACAGTGTTGTTTATGTCAAAGATGTGCAGAGAAGACTTTCTACCTAAAAATATCAAAATTATTGTAAAGAATTTCACCATGCAGACCCGCAGTCTAGACCAATCTATAAAGACTGTTTGGGCCCAATTCCAAGATAAGCAAAAGAGAATGCCAGGGTAAACCCAAGAATAATCCAAGTAAATGTATAGGTGAAAGGAGGTGATGCTAGCAGGAAAGTATTGTGGGAATTTCATCTTGGTGTTTATTCTGGATCTGAAATGGCATACATATGTAGTAGCTCTTAAAGCAGCTTTAGGTTATAAACTACAGCAAAGTACAGTGGTGTAGCAGTGACTCGGAAGGTTTGATTACCTTTTAAATCACCATAGTACCTTTTTCCTTGCTGCTTCTGGGCAAGTTGGATAGAGAAATATAAATGACAGATACCAGAGTTTTTGAAATTCTTCAGGCCAGTTTTCCTAACTTAAGACAATTCTTTAATTTACAGCTTGAAAAAATTTCTGTTACCATTTCACACAGTGTAATTCTCTCAAAAAAATGATAAAACCAATAAAATAACTCCTAATTAGGGAGGTTTATTGATGGGTAATTGTTTCATTTCTATGGTGGGTTTTTTTTGATTAAATACTCCATATATTATTTACTTAAGTACTGCAGAAAAAGATGCTGCTTGAAATTCAGGAGTGGATCAGTTAGAAGTGCTTCAAGAGAAGACTGGGATATTTGATGTTGCCATGGGCAACTGCTTTGCAAGAACATTTGCAGAGCAGATGGACCAAGATAAATAAAACAGATACAGGTATTGAATAGAGGTTGTGCAATGGTCTGTGAAACAACAGGAAATCATGAACTCAGATCTATGTAACACAGTTTTTGATTCATCCTTTTTTAATGGGTATGCTGATAGCTTGATTTTCAGAACACAGTTCTTTATAGCAAACTTGTTTTAAGTGGGATAGTATATTTCCATGGTATTTTATCTTATGCCATTGACAAACAACTGTCTGATATGAATAGTTCAGTACTGAAGGTTTCCTAGAGATTAGGAGTTTTCAACAAGTGAAAATGTCAGGGATTATCTACCTCATTTTTTGTGTTAAATAAAACCAGTAATGTTCAAACTTTGTCATGTAACCTACTCGCTTCTGGGCTAGCCTCTAAAGTTACATCTAAATACACAAACAATATGGAATGACAAATTTTTGTAGTTCTAGTGTTACCATTTTCTTAGCTTCATGTGCTTTTGACTATCGAGAGCTTTTCTGTAACCTGTACACAAGCTTTTTTCCTCAATTTAAAAAATAAACAAGACATAATCACACTGTTTAAGAGCTAGAATGCCTTTCAAGTCATGATTGGCACAGAAGTTTGTTTCCTTAGCAACACAGGCATAAAAGATAGCCATGTGACTGTATACATGCACATGCCTTTGTGCATACATACAAAAATACACTGCATGTTTAACATGTATTCTATGTTCTTCCTGGCAGTGAATGAAATAGGCACGTGCTGATCAATCTTCCCTCTAAGAAATAGTTAGAAAATTTGAAATATAATCAGTAGTCATATCTTTTCACCAACTCAAATTCGAACTTGTATTTTTTCTGGAAAAATAAACACTGGGTCTGTGCTCTGGAAGATGTAAAATTTCAACTGCTGAAACATTTTTGCTTTTCCTAAGTATTGAGTAAAAAATTTCTTTGGGCTTTAAATTTACTACCTTATCTGTGCTTATCTTCTTCATGAGTTATAAAACTTATTCTGTGATGCAGTGGAATAGTTCTTTGGGTCATGCTGTCATAAACCCATGAAATGCCATGAAATAGCATAGCACTGAATGCCATGCAGTTGGTTCATATTTTTAGAGTGCATATTAAACTTTTTTGACTTGTCAGAGTAATGTTTGCTTTTAACTCTATAATACCATTATGAAGCAAAATACATTTGATATATTCACATTTTAAATACCACATGTGAATATCTGCCTGAAGTTACATATTTCTGTATATCCTGCTTTTTCAGGGAAAACTAGGGGAGTTAGAGGCAGGAATGATTGGGGAAAACTTTATGGCTTCTACAATGAATTGGATCAGAGTATCTGAATTTCTTTCATTGCTTTTAATCTATTGTTGTGTTGCTTTCCATTAATATCAGGCGAAAAAAATGTTGGCATTCATTATGGTCAGAGTTAAGATATGTTACTAGCTTTCAGCTATAACCCTCTTATGCCTTTTACACTAGCTAAAGCACAATGAAGTTGATTGTGTTTCTTTTTTTTCACACATTGTGGATAGGAGATTTCACGGGTGATTAATATAACCTCCTTTCAATTTATTTTAAGCAGAAACTAGTAAAATAAAACACTTTACAAAGTCACAATTGGAGGGGAAGTTGGAAGGGACCTCTGGAGCGTGCCTAGCCCCCTGGTCAAACCAGGGTCACGTAGAGCACATTGCCCATGACTATGTCCAGTATTTATAAGGACCTATAAAATCCTTCTGAGCTTTCTCACAGCCTCCATCTCTCTTAGCCTCTCCTACAAAAGATGCATCAGTCTTTTAGTTACCTTCAAGAACTTTTGCTGTACTTGTTCCAGTAAGTCTATGTCTCTCTCATGGGGACCCCAGGTTTGGGCCCAGCATTCAGGATTGCTCACCACCCTTCCCTTCCCAAGGATCAAGGTGAGGCCATGACTCGTCTGCAGTTTTCTGGGTCCTCCTTCTTGCCCTTTTTGAAAGTAGGGGTGATGTTTTGTTCCAGTTCTCAGAATTTTCACCTCCCCTTGCACCTGCCAATCACTATGATCTTTTAAACATTGAGTGGACTCACAATGACATCCAGCTCCCTCAGTACATGTGAGTGCATTTCACTATGGGCCATTGATCTTTGCGTGCCCAGTTTGTTTAAACATTTATTAACTTCCTCCTCCACTGACAGGAACTCTACCTTGCTCCAGGATTTCCCACTGATCTCAGGAATCTGGGACCGCTGAAGGACGGTTTTATCAGTAAAGAGTGAGGTGAAGAAGGCATTCAGCAGCAGGCCACCCTTTTCCCTAGTCTTCCTTATGTTGCAGGCACACCAGTAGGAACATCTATTCCCCTTCACATTTGTGTGAGCTATCCTGCATGTGTCTTTGTGATCCCAGTAATGTCCAACTGCATGCAGGCCTCTTAATTTCTCCTGCTCCTGATGCTGTGTGCATCAGCATACAGGCTTTTTGGAGAGGTACAAAGGCATGCTCATTTCTCAGAAAAGATAAGACAGCTTTCCCTGTAATTTGGTTATGCCAGAAGTTATGGGGAAATCCCTGGTAGGCATTCCTCTATGTATGTGGATGCAGTTGAAGTGTGACCCCTACAGCCTTGGGTTTTTGCTTTAAAATTTCCTCCTAATCACATTGCCCCATCTCACTTGATTACTGGTCATATTCTCCCACCCCTATTATTCCTGGATTGAAACTCCCATTACTGGATTGGCCATCCTGTTGGCAAAAATGTTTTTTCTCACTTAGGTGGATATCGTCTCTGCCAAACAATTCTCTGTCCTTGTAGTATGTTGCACGATCATATAAAGACCTAAAACTCCATTGCTTACACCAACTGCACAGCCAGTTGTTGACTTCTGGCATCTGTCTACTCCTCCTCATGCACTCTGCCTTTCATGGAAAGACTAAGGAGAAAACTGCCTGAGGTCCCTGTGCCCTTGACACTCCTCACCCCTATCATACACCACAGCCATGTAGTCAAGGCTTGATGCTTTCCTCATTGTCCCTGGCATCATCATCATCATTAGGGCATGTGTGGAAGAGCAGTGGAGGATAATAATCTGCAGCAGCTTTTTCACAGTGTCCTGATCCGAGTCCCTGGCAGGCAGCAAACCTCCCTAGGCAACAGGTCAGGGAGGCAGCTGGGGGCCTCCATCTCTCCCACAACAGCAAGCACCCATGACATGCTCCTGTGCAGCTCAGGTTTAGCTGGTTTGGGTCCTTTGCTAGAGAGAGGCTGTATTTGTTGCCCTCCTGACAACTATTTTAGTTAAATGTTTAATGCATTTTAATCTATTTTGCAAGCAAATGTGTGTAAAAATATTGCCACCGAGCAAATGACTTGTTTTGCCATTTTTTGTTTTAATAAGCTTTCTTTATTCTTGAGCACTATTCTGCCAGTGTTATGAGTTAGCTGGCTACAGAAAGGATTTTTCCACTACCATGGCTGATAGAGGGAAAATCAGGTGTGGTTTTCCTGTGCTCAGGGAGATCAAGGATCTTTAATCTCAAATGAATCTGAGAGTCTACAGACAGATGAAGGAGAACCAGTATTTGGTATAGGATTTGAGAAAGAATACCTTTCAAATCTGGAAGGTTTTTTTTAGACTGTACTATCTGGAAGACACCAGCATAAAAAAGTTGTCCAAAGCTTGTCTCATAACATCATTTAAGTCATTAAGTGTAGGTATACAATATTTCAACATGTTGTAATATTTCATGTGTGTCTTGTTTCTGTTTGTTCTAGGAAATGAACCCAGGAAGTAATGAGAAGGGCCATATGAAGCTCTGTCATAGCAGAAATTTGTTAAAAGATTGCTTTACCTGTAAGTTCTTTTCTATTGTTAAATACTAAATTATATTAATGCTGCTGGAAAAAAAGAGTTCATTTTGACTTGCAGCTTTATTGTGAAGAAAACCCTGCCAAGTGCCTTATGTTTAACACCTGCTATTATTAACTTGCTATCTTTTAGTGCAGAACAAACAAACGTTTTTCTTCTTCTATTGAGGTTATGAATCTAATGAGCAGGTTTTTCATGTTGTATCATTATAGGTTATTAACCCACTATAATGCATGCTAAACTGCAATAGGTTATTTTTCAGAAATTCTTTTAAAAGTCAGTGAAAGTAGAAAACATCCAAACCTGTATGAGAGTATGAACCTTTTCCACCAAAAAGTTCCATTTTATGCAGACTCTTGATCTTTGCAGAGTTACATATCTGGTGGCAGAGCACAGAACAGAATTCAGAAGTTCTTAGTCCTGATCAAGAGCAGTAATTTGAAAATAAACTATGGGATGGGGAAGAGAAGAGCTTCCTACCTACTTATCATATATAAATATTCCAAAAAACTCTTGAAGGAGTTTTGGGAATTCACAGGCTATCATTTAACCACTGTATTAATTTTCTCCTTTGTTTATATAATTATTGTAGTTTGTTTAAACATCTAGTTAGCAAGTTCTTGAATTAGCAAAGTGTTTAAAAGCTGATAATAGTTGTTCAATCCTTTAAAAATAACGCTTTCAGACTTTTTGCTTATCTAGCACTGTGTAATGAGCAGCATCGTAGTTTAATGTAACCAGAAACCAAAACATGCAAATACTAATCTACCATAATTCAATTCAAGCTCTTTATGAAGTCTCACAAAATGTTTTGATACTTATTTCTGATTTTCTTCCAAAAGAAGAAACTTCTTTGACTTAGTATTTCATTACAACTCTGATATAACTTGAGAGATGTTGAAAACAACCACAAATTGGGTGAAAATACAAGAAAATCTCTTAGAAATTATAATTTCAGTTTTGCTCTTTGTGTTGTAAAGTAAAACCTGAGCATTATTGTCTTCATTCTATTAATATTCCCACAGTACCAGTGAAACTTCAGGAGGTGCCCTGTGTTATTCTAAATATATTAAAATTATTCAAATTATCAAGTATTTCCTTTGGGTTTATCAAAGAATCTGGAGGGAATGTTCCAGGGTATTTCAAGGAGACTTTTATGTTTAGTCAAGGAAGAGAAAACAGAAACTGCTTTATTTTTTGGTAGGATTAAGTACTTAGCAGTAGTCAGGCAAATGGATTTATGGTATCATAACAGTAGCCTAAAACTCCACAAACAACCTGAAAAAAAGTAAGACTGAGTTAGAAAAGGCTAATTTTTCAATGTCATCTTATCTTTCAATTGTTCTTTTCATCTCTTCCTGTCTCTCTGGCAAATACAAGTATTTTATACATGTATATGTGTATACATTTAAGTGTGTGTGCGTGTGTGTATGAATTGTAGATACATGCATATTCATTGAAGATACACCTGACTTGGAAAAATATTAGGTGAGAGCATGCAAAAAACCTTTTTGACAGGATGCAAAGGTTCAGAGCTGTATTGCATGTTGAGCACTACAAAGTACATTTGTAGCCTCCCAGATGACAAATGCGTTACTTGGCATCCTGCAAATACATTGATTTCCATCTGATTTTAATAGTGTGACTATGTTTGAGGACAAAATAACAGAAAATACAGGGTATTTTTTTGTGTATCTAAAATGTGTATTACCATATAGTTATAGACAATTCTGAAGCCTTGTTTGACAACTGACAATGTGTGAGCCTGGAGGCATTTTTAATTCTCTTGGCCTAAGACCTGATCCCATATCTACTCCTCCTACGTGCCATTGAACATCTCTCTGGTGTGTGTTGTGAGCAAATGTGCATATACAGGAGATGCTAATAGAGTGTGGACATGAATAAATTACATCAAAGATACCATCCTCCTAGACTTAGTTGTCATAATTTTTCCTGTTATACTAAGCATTCTTTTCTATGTATAACTACGGTTTTGTAGAAGCATTGAAGATACTTTTGAATGTGATGTAACAATCGTTCATGTGGTACCACTCTTATATGGAGCAGCAAGTTGCTTTGAAGCCCAAGTATGGTGGGCTACAGCAAAAAACCCGCCTATACTCCTTACTCCACTCACGTGGGCCAAGAAATGGGCGTGTTCTGTAGGAAGTGCAGGGTTTGGCCTGTTTTTCCTAAGCCTTTTGCTCCAGAAAGATAGCGGTCTGTCATTGGTCCTTACCACTAGTGGACTTGATGCATCTTTAATCTGCACTTGAGGTATTTGTACTGTCTGGCAAGAGTGACCAAATCCATCACTTTGCCATTACTTTATACTCTTTTCTGCATCTGGTTCACATGCAGGGCCATTATAGAGAGGAGGATATACTTTTTGCCTCTGCTATATCTGTATTGATATGCTGTCAGGACTTTAATTTCTTTTTTATTTGTGCAGTTTTGACCATAGCCTGTTGAAAAATGCTAAGGATATTGTTGAAAATCTCTGCAGACAAGTCTTATGGGATAATCTGAACAAAAAAAAAAAAGCTTGTAAACACTGATTAGATAAAAGTAAGATTGACATCAGTCAATACAGATTTCTTTTGAGCAATGGACATGCTGTTTTTCATTAAGTCTGCCTACATTGGCATCACGCTTCAGAGAGAAATACCGAGAAGGGAGAAGAAAAGGTTCTAGAGACTGATCGTTGATTTAATAAGGGCCTAATAAAAGAAGTAATAAAGCAGTTTCTCTTTGGAATAACTTCTGACTTCTGCTGTATGCAGGCCAGAAGGAATAACATGCCTTATTTAACCAATTAAATTTTACTTGGAGAACTGTAGGCAAGCAATTCTGGTTCTGTTTTCTTTGAGTTCTTTTTTGAACTGGTTGTCAATAAGTTAATGAAGCTATGGTAGCACTCCATATTTTTACAGATGGCTGGACTAGCTTATTTCAAGTCCTGCTATACACTCCTCTATATTTAGTGTTTCATTTCACTTCTTAAGGAACTGGGGGACAGAAGCACACTGGCATGTCTCAAAGCATATATACAGCGTTCTGCTGAAGGCTGCAACTGATTTTATAATTATCCTATTCAATGATCATATTGGTATAGACTGAAATGAGGACATTGGAAGGAAAATTATTATTATTTTTATTATTTATCATAGGTTGCTGCAAGAGAGAGAAGTCTTTTTTTTTAACCATGAGATAGTTCCAACTTCTTTGTCTTTGTCTCAACTCTTTTTGCTAGGAATAATTCCATGCTGTTAATTGGGATATTGATTAAAGTGTTTCTTACACATTTAATGTAGCTGGTAGTATTCCAAATAAATTGATCAGTATTGTAAAAGTGACTGTGACAGCAGTCAAGCTGCTGTATAGCTTACTGAGATTTGTATATCATGATGGCAGTTTAAGTATTCTGTAATTATTACAATTTTCTTCTAAAAGGAGTTTGCATTTATAATTTCTATTAATGTTAGCTAGTGAACAAGTAAGAAAACAGATCTTTTTTTGTCTCTTTTTTTTCCTACCCAGAGGTAGATTTTTCTGTGTTCAGCTAGTAACCATCAAAAAGAATTAACGTTTCTGTCCTGTGCTTATAAAATATCAACAATTTAGTTATCTTAATACACTATATAAAATTAGTAGTAGCACAAAGTCTACTTGTATATGTTTATAGAAGCACAAAATTTCTAAATATGATGGCCATTCATTTTGACAGAAATTTAAGAGCACAGATGTTCTTTTTACACAAAGTGGTAAATTATTCCTCTATATGAAAGACATGTTTACTGATCCAGAGTGACAAAGAGTTTATCATTTTCTCTGAATGCTGGATCTCTGGAGCACTTAGCTTTCCCCCATTCTTCTCATGCCTTCTGAAAAAGGCTTGAAATACCTTCCATGATTCTACTGAGAGTACAGTGTTGGGTCACTTATTTGGATATCCTGATGAAGGTCCAGTGCAATTATTGCAACAGGTGAAACAAACCCAGTTGAAAAAAGAAAAAAAAAACGTTATCAAAATTGGAAGTAAGAATTTAAACTCTCTATATAGAAACTAGCAAAGAATAGCAGAATTTTTGTTGCAGAAGTTTCCAAGACCTTAAGAGCACATTTATTTCCAAGCAGTGTCTTGCACAGCTCTAATTAATGTTTCAGTGATCACTGGAGATTAATCTTTCTCTGCTCTCCCTGTGCCTTTCTTTTGTCTTTCTGAACTAAACTTAGACTTGAACTTTAATCTCGTATGTTACCTAGCAGATGTTTTTGTGTTAGCTTTGGTGAATTTGTTCAGGGCAATGCAAGTTTTAATTGCAGTGGTTTTGCTCACTGTAAGCAGCTTCCTGATAGAAGCTAGTACAATGTTACCTCTTAGACTAAGTAGCATAGAATGATTGGGAAGGTCCTTCATCTTTTGCTTCATTAGTTATTACGTAGAATTTTTTTAATGAAGCATATACCCAGGTATATAAATTGATAAATCTGAACCGACGTTACTAACAAATGCAACAGCTGTCCCTGGTGTTGTTTGTTAATTTACTTTCCTGAAGCATAATTCCGTGCCTTGTGACAATCAGGCAGACATAACTAAGATTTGCTGAAGGTGAAGTAAGGGGACAGGTTCCATAAAATGTATGTTTTTTTAAAAAATGTAAGATACCAAATTTTCACCAGTAGTACTGAAAGCGTTGGTGATAAAAATGTCCTGTAAATTAAATGTGATGACACAAGAAAGAGCATCAATGCATCTAAACCAAAATATTTTCATTTGGGTCAGTACACTGTCAATATTTTGCTCTAGGTGTAAACTTCCTAAATCTCAGGTAGTGTCAGAATGTGTGAGTAGACACAAATTGGGGCTAGAGAACATGTACAGAGCATTCATAAGCCTCCAGCCATGGCTTTACTACCTGCTGAACATAAGGAAATCTGGGAAACTGTAAGCACAACTGTAAGAGATTGATTGCATGCAATAAGCAATGCAAAAGTTGGAAAAGTGCTGGTGAAGAAACCCCCAACAAAACAGACACATAAATAAAAGAAAAAATGCAAATTTGTCTCAGGAATTGAAGATAAGGCACTCTGTTTTGATGAATTAAAAGATGTTGACATCCAGTGGGAGAGAAGGGAGGTTACGGAACAGATAATGAGTACTTCTGAGTAATAGTTTTTTTTTTTGATTGGTGTAATGTTTTTCAAATTCAATTGGAAGACAGCTTCTTAGTTGTCAGTGTTGTGAAAATATACATTAATTCTATGATTTTTTTTTAATTATCAATAATAAGATTCTGGTTAATTATGTATTGTTTTACAGAATGTGTGGGTAGGAATTATAAATGCTTTGGTTCTCTCATTTAGCATGGTGAGGTTATAGTACATGAGCCTGTATTTCTCCCTCTTGAGGTGACTACCTTGACTACACTACAGAAATAGCCTGGAAGAGAAGGAATGAGTACCATTATATTGCCTACCATTTATACTTTACCTGCTTATTTTAATTATTGGATATTAATCTACAATTAGTCCATAGGCAAGACAGGGTACATAGGATTAAAAGCCAGTGTTTTGGGTTTGCATGGAAAGGTTTTGGTAGTGGGGCGGGAGGCTGCAGGGGTGGCTTCTGCAAGAAGCAGCTAGAAGCTTTCACTAGGCCTGAGAGAGTAACCAGCCAGCTCAAGGCCAGAGTCGCTGCTGACCAAGGCCAAGCCAATCAGTGGCAGTCATAGCGCCTCTGGGAATCACAAGAGGAAAAAAAATGCAGGCAGCTGTTTTGCCACCAGACAAGGGAGTGAGAGGATGTAAGACACTCTGAAGACACCAAGGTCAGTGAAGAAGGTGGTAAGTGGTGCTCCATGCACTGGAGAGAGAGATTCCCCTGCAGCCTGTGGAGAGGACCATGGTGAAGCAGATTGTTCCCCTGTAGCGCATGGATGGTGATGGGGAGCAGACATCCCACCTGTGGCCATCCAGCTTGTGGATGACCCCATGCTGGAGCAGGTGGAGACCCTGAAGGATGCTGTGACCTTGTGGGAAGCCTACTTTGGAGCAGGCTCCTGGCAGGACCTGCAACCTGTAGAGAGACTGACCCATGCCAGAGTAAGTTTGCTGGGCAGACTGGTTAGCTCTGTGGGGGACTAGGCTGGAGCAGTCTGTTCCAAAAGGTCTGCACCATGTGAAAGGAACCCATGCTGGTGCAGTTGGTGAGGAGCTGAAACCCCATGGGAAAGGACTCACATTGGAGAAGTTCATGGAGGACTGTCTCCTGTGGGAGGACCCCATGTTGGAGCAGGGGAAGAGTGTGAGGAATGCCCTCTATGAAGGAAGGTAATTCATGATGAACTGAGGGGAACCTCCATCCCTGTAGCCCTGTGCCATCTAGAGGGGGAGGACGGGAGAGAAATCAGGAATAAAGTTGAGCCAGGGTAGAAGGGAGGGGTGGGGGGAGGTATTTTAAGATTTGGTTTTATTTCTCATTATCCTACTCTGTTTTCACTGGATGCTTTCTTGGGAGAGTGTGGGGGTGGTAGTAATAAATTAGATGCGGTTTTCTTTTTATTTCCTGTTGAGTCTGTTTTGCCTGTGATACTAATTGCGGAATGATCTCTCCCTGTCCTTACCTCAACTCCTAAGCCTCCCAATATATATTTTCTCTCCTGCTCAGCTGAAAAGGGGAGTGATAGAGCCTCCAGCCAGGGTTGTACCACCACAAGAAGCAACTTATGAATTCTTTCTTCACATGTACTAGAAGTTGATGTTTCACTGAGCTTTGTGTCTCACTCGTTTGCAGGCAGGTTTAAGGGTGACCAGCTCTGCAAGGTCATTCTTGCCATAGTCTACTAATATAGTTGGGGGTACTGTAATGATTGTGGTGCTCTGTGCCTTCTGCAAAGCAAGAGATTATAATTATGAGTATTTATTAATGTAATGGACCAAAGACAGTACTGTTTTTGTAGGCTGATTTATGCAAGAAGGTCTAAGGATTCATTGTTTCTGCTGTCACCTCAGTAATTTCCTGGACCATTCCCCCCACCCCCCCCATGAGTTCTTGGCTCTAAGCTTCAATGGGAGAAGCAAATTCATACTTTTATAATTATTTTGATTGTGGTTTATTGTTGTAGTCTACTTCAGATAAACCTACACTGCATGAATCATAAGAAATTACTAGCTAGAAAACAGAGTTATAATGTCAAGAGGTGATTTTTTGCTCCATAAATAACTAGTTCTCCATAAATGTTAGGTCTATGGGGCTATATGTTGGTGTTTCATTTTTTAAATCATGTCTGCATTGTAAGAGCATTGCCTTTCAAATCTGCTGTGGTGTCTGATAGGTTGCTTGTATTTTTAGATTTTGTATGACTTTTGTGCTCCTTCAGCTTTAATATATCCTTTTTATGCACCTCTTGGTTTGTGAATAGTTTCAAAGTGACTGTGACAATAAGCAGAAGGTTTATTTAAGCAGAAAATAAATGGAAGAACAACATCAGAAATGACTGTCAAACTGACAGGAGGATGGTTGGAAAAAATGATATTTTTCCTGTATATGTTTCTATTTTTGTGATCAATCACAATAAGAAGTCAATAATGTAAAAGTTAGTAAGCGAGCAAAACTGCTGCTCTTTGCAACTTGCTGTTAACTAGGAGCTAGTAAGTCTTAGCAGCTTCTGGAGGGTTTTTTCTTCTTTTTTTTTTCTTTTTCTTGACTAGCCCAGAAGTGTACATAGCATATGTTCTCCAGAGGTGTGTAGATCTTGAGAAAACAAGTTTTTGTGCATTGATGCCATCTCCCATGACTGGCATTGTGTATCTGTTGGGGGTACAGATGCAATTATCTTGTAATTAGTGGTAAAATTGAAAAAAATATTGCTGATAGGTAGTAGTTGTGTGCTTAAATAGCAAAAATAAATAGTTATAAACTGTAGTAAATAGGTACAATTTCTAGCAGGTACACTCTGCATTCCTTGGTTGGGGATGTGGCTGGACTACAGCTATGTGCTTCCTGTCTTCATTCGAGGGTTCTCTGGCTGAGGAATATAGCACAGGCATAGAGGTAGGAGAGGAATGGTGGGTCTTATGGATGGTCTTATGGAGGGACAGCTGGGCACTATTACTAAGTACTAATGCACAAATAGCCCATATACCTTCAGCCCTCACTCAGAATGCTTAATGTTCTGAGGATTAACTCTAGCAGTTTTTAGAATGAATACCACTGAAAATTTAAGCTACAGTGACGTGAATCCTTACCTGTCTGTCTGCTTTCTAAAGATCTGCTTTCATTGCAGCTTGGACAAGTTTGCATAGACTACCTTCACAGGCTGTGGAGAGATAAATATGTATACACCGTTTCAGATACTTAAGGTTTAGAAGTTATACAGTCTATTTGTGGGTGGTGCCTGGTGTTTTCTGATCAGATGACACCAAGATTAGACAGATGACAACAGTATATCTTCATATAAATTTGGATGGTACTCTTCCTGCAATGTTTTGGGGCCCTCATTTCAGAATTCCTGCTAAAGTAAAAACTTCCATGGATAAACTTTTTTGTGCGTGAAGTCTAGAAAGTTAATTCCTGAGGTTGTTAGCACTGACTAACTGGTGTTTATTCCAGAGTGTGATATTTTATTGGCCTTAATAGAGGAGAGTAATTCTTTTGGAATGTAAACTCTGCACACTTTAAGTGGCTAAAGTTAGATATCTACCTTTCCACTTTTCTCCCAGTGTATATCAGTCAAAGAAGGAGCACTGCAACTTCTTCCATTTGGAAATGGACTTGGCTTCCACTTTGAAATGATCTACTGAAAAGGTGACACATGCTAAAATGGTAGGTTAAATTATCTATAACGACTCAGTTTCCTTCAACTGACTTTAGAGGGCAGGAAGGTCATAGAATTATAGAATGGCTTGGATTGGAAGAGACTTTAACCATCATTTAGTTCCCAACCCCCTGCCATGGGCAGGGACACCCACCCCTACACCAGATTGCCCAAAGCCCCACCCAACCTGGCCTTGAACACTGCCAGCAATCCAGGGGCAGCCACAGCTTTTCTGGGCAACCAGTTTCAGTGCCTTACAACCCTTACAATGATGAATTTCTTCCTTATATCTAATCTAAATCTACCGTTTTTGAAGTTATACCCATTATGCCTTGTCCTATCACAAGATGACCTTATAAACAGTTCCCTCAGGACCCACAGATGCATCTCCTTGGGTCCTATGGACTTGTTCACCTTTAGGTTCCTTAGTCTCAAACCTGATCTTCTCCTACAGTGGTTGGTTTTTCATTCTCCCAGCCCATGTCTTTGCCTTCTGCAACTTGGGTGGTGTGTCTAGAGCACTTGCCTGGAATGAATGCCTTACAGCCTTGGTTTCCTAGCTGCTCCCATCAGGAGTGCATTATAGTTTCACAAGGTCTGCCTGTCTGACTTCCTTCTACTCAATTATGTTTTTGGCATTTTTCTTTCTGAGCATATCACACACTGTTTAAATGGAACTGAATATATGAAGCATAGAAGTTATGTGGAAGTAAAATTATAATGGGAGAAACAAAAGAAAGCTTTTTTTCCCTAGAAGATTTATCTAATCTGCAAACTTTTTATAATCCACATAAAGCAATTTTCAGAGATTTCACCATGACTAATAATTTTGTTGTATTTCATACACATTTCAGTACAGCTGTAGTAATATTAATATTATCATAAAATGGAATGATGCTCTGTTAAACACTTTGAAACAGGCAGATGTGAACCTGTCTGGAGAAATATATTCATAACCAGTAATAATTAAAAATTATCATTTTATTAGCTCTTACCAGTCTCAGATGAGACCTAAATTTGAATTTTGCTATTGTATCCTAGAAAAATATTCTTTAAACAAAATATCTAATCATCTTCTGATTCTTAATGTCATTGTGGTCTTAAACACAACCTGCAACTGAATTCTTTGCTCTAATTTGATGCTTTATCAGAATTCCAGACTTTAAAATTTTCTTCCTTACAATTTCATTTAATAGGCCCTTGCTTTCTGTCCTGCCAAATTTCTTCATCTACTTTTTTTGTGTGTCTTTCATTACTTTACTCATTTTTGTTTATCATCATTCATCTCTTCCAATTAAAGGATCTGTCCTTTTCATCTGTGTTTCCGCAGATGGATGGTTTGTAGATTCTGTGCTGTTCAAGTGAATCCAACAGGGTGGGGGTGTTCATGGTGAATATTTATGACCTTGTGGTAGCTGTCGATGTGAAAATGAGTTTCCTCAAAAAGTAGAGAGGGAGTACATGAATAGTTTGTTCCTCAAAAAGTAGAGAGGGAGTACATGAATAGTTTGTTGTCTTTTCTTTTAGTATAGTTTTTACCCATTGATGCTGTCAAGTCTGCCTTAATTTTGTTGGTTATACAAAGCTTCCATTTGATCCTAGTAGGTTGTACCTATAATATGCTTACTTTGTTAGAATGAGTCATAATAATAGTTTCTTGCAATAAAAATACCCCAATACCCGTGCTTTGTTGTTTTCATGATTAATTGTGTGCTCTGAATGGAAGAAAAGATGGTATTGCTGACAGAAGACTGCTATTTTGAGAAGTGGGAGGTGGGAAGGGTTATAAAGATTCTTTATAATCAGTGAATTTTCTCTTTTTGTTGTTTTTAACAAACCGTACCAGTTTATGTTGATATTGCCTAAAATTTCTAATTTTAGTACGACTAGGTTTCTAATTGAGTAGATGTGATGTGCATTAATAAATATTCTTTTCCTGTAGGAGTAATACCTATCATCTAAATATAGAAAAAAAAAAAGCGTGGGTTGAAAATAAGGTTTTACAGTTGTAGTGCTTTCTTTAAACATAGCTTACTTCTTCCATCCTTGATCCCTCGTGTCTTGGTTGAAAGCATGTTTCTTAAAAATCAGCTTAAAAGGAAAATTATAATAAAGTGTTAGTTCACTGCAAAAATTTAGTGGATATTTGTTAAGAAATTGCAATCACAAGTGAACAGCCAACATAGGAAGGCAGACACTCATACGTGCATCATACTTGTAGTCATCTGCTGCGTTCTGTGAACTGAGCTGTGTAATTCAAAGGAGGACCCTTCTCAGCTTTTTGTTACTCATGTACCAGCAGGGACTCATGCTCAGGGGGCAGTGGGGAATTTCAATGCTTTTCTAAAGCAAACAGTTCCAAAATTTGCAACTGTAGGGTGCTTGATCTAAAAACAGATTTGTACCTGCTATTAATTGGATCCAGGGGTGGACTTCACAGCACGCAGCAGAAAGGGAAAATTTCATCTTTGCGTCATGAATATAATGAAACTCTTGACCCAGTGTCACTAATAGCTGTGGCTTAGTTGACGCAATCTCGTAGCTTTTTTAAGCTATTAGGAGAGCAACATCTCAGGGCTGTGAAAAGTATTTCATTCTTAGATGGTTAACAGGAGAGAAGAAAGCTGCTTCATTCATTGCTTTTTAGTCTTTTTGGTAATAGTTGTCTTATTATAGGTTTTATTCTCTGTTGTGTCACTTCAGTTCTTCTTAATATCTGTGAGGGGAAATCATCTAGCTAGGAGTCATTTTTTAACTGCATGTTCTACCTGAAATGAGAATTTCAGTGGGAAAAGAGTGCTATGGGTTTTCACCTCTGTTGGATTAAGTTTACAGCTTGTGCTGGAAAAAGCCAGTGGGATGAGATTTAAGTGATAAAATATCTTGTTTGGCAGCTGAGGAATATTGGAGGAAGTGAGCAAGATCCAACTAGGAGAAGTTCTACAATTTATGAGATAGAATGATACTTGTAGGTAAATGATCCTTAAAATACTAAGAGCTACAAAGTGTTTATCAATGCATGATATTTGGAAAAGTGGTAATCAGAGCAAGATAGGCCTCTAGTTTTTGCAAACATTAAAGGTGCAGGCTCATTTTAAGGTGCTTTGAGACTCATCCTTCTCGGGAACATGGATGTATGCATTCTTTCCTGAAGGAATTTAACAATACTGGAGATTCTGGTAACTTTAGTAAATGTTCGGTTTCTGCTTAAAAAATATTTATTTTTAAAATTTATTTTCACCCAAACTGGTTCATTGGTGTCATAAAACACATTTGATGTCTAATATGTCTTTTATTTTTATGGCAAGACCAAACTTTCACTGAATTTGTTTTCACGAAAACCAAGGACAAACATGTGCAGAGTAGATTAAATCTATCAGTAAGGGAAAAAGAGGGAGTTTTCAAAACTGATCGTAGTGGATTTGCCAAGGAATTTGGTGCCAAATTGCCTCTGAAATTTAGCAGGCACAAGTCTCTTAATTTACACTCTTAAGGAAATCCAAAGCCTAATCTCACTTTTAGGCACTGAACAAGCAGTACCCCAAGTGGAGCATCTTTAGGTGCAGAATTCAGAAATACTCTCTTAGGAAAGGGATGATGGGATGATTTTATTCCTTCTGAGTTCTTTTTTTTTTTTTTTAGCTTTGCCGCTATCATTTGTTTCTAATGTGCCTATTAAACTGACACAATATAGTCTAATAGTGGTATTGTCCAAGCTGTTATTAATTTTTCCCAGTTCTTTCCATTTTGACTTTTTTTTCTGCTTCTTTATAATTGTTTTTGTTATTTACAAGTATTCAAAGCATTCGTTGTGTTTCCCTATGCAGTTTCAAATACTTTTCCACAGGTATTTTCAACAGTTTTAAAACATCACCAATATACGTGCCTAGTTACTAAATTTTTGTGCATTGAAGAAAAAGGGTTTCCACACGTGTTAGCTAGAGTTTGTGTGATATAGTCTAATATCTGCACAGTTTGCTTTGAGATGGATGTCACTATTCTGTTTTTGCCAAGTTGCTGTTTAGCCCTGACATCATGTTGATGAAGATCACATGAGCTATTTGAAAGGAATCTTATTTTCATAAAGCTGAGCTTTATCAAGGTGGGTTTTATTTTACAGAATATAAATGGTGTGTGAATAGTTGCTCTTGTTTGGAAGTCACTCTCACACATTTTGAAGAATTATGAATTTCAGGCTGATATATATATATGTATGCATGTATGTATATATAAGTGTATATAGAGAATATATGTGTGAATTTTTACCCTGTAGTGAACACACATTAAGAAAACAGTTTTAAGAGTTGGGTGTCTTCTGTCCTTTTCAAGCTACTGATGATATAACTATCAGAGGTTATAAAAGTGTTAATAAATGTTATTTTGCACAGATTACTAGAGAATCTTAGAACTGTTCAGCTGGTAAAATATATACAATAATCGTTGAGATACTCAGCAATGTAAAATAAACTTTTTGTCAGTATATGATATGAAGAAACCAGTTAGCTTTATGGTAAAAGGTGGGGGGCAGGGCATGGGCTACTAATTCTTACTTCAACTCTGAAAATTAATTTATTATCTGTTTTTATGTGGAAGATTGACAAATCTAACCTTCCGTTAATTTAGGCTTTTGATAACCTCTTCTGACTCTCTTAAAAAAGGCAATTATTCAGTGAGGAAAAAACCCAAGAACTTACATATATCTGAAAACATTCTTGGGAAAGATGACTTCAGAAAATGTACTGGAGCCAATTGTAATTTTTTTCCCTGATAGTTGTTGATTGATAAGGGTAAATGAGGAAAAATTGTGTTTACCAAAAGTTAAATAGTTGTGCTGAGAATCTTGGCACTCTGAAGTGCTTAGTGGAACGTAAAGAAACCTTAACTAGCATTGGGTCTTCATGGGTTGGATTTTCTTCCAGTGCTTAAGTATTGATTATAGAGCCAAGTGTGTTTCATGATATCCTCACTTTGCACAGGAGTTCACTGTAAACTCAATACTTTTATGTGGTATTGAAGAGAATTCAGCTTTTTATTTAAGTTTAAAAGAACAGATAAATGTAATAGTATGTTACATTTATTCTTATCTTCCCAAGGAAAGCATTCAGGCAGAGGTAAGATAAAAGTATAATCAAATTAATCTTGCAGTGGTGAGAAAGCTGGTCATGGGTAACATAAAGCAATATATGACTTAAATATGTGGTAGAGTTGTGTTAATTGGGAATTAATATTTAAGGTACATAATCCGCAGGAATACAGAGACAGATATGCAGTGGTTTGTATGGAAGCTTATGTTGAAAAGTGCTTTTCCTTTAGGAAATACCTGAATTACCCACCTGAATTACCAGTGTTAGATGCTTAGTTCCTTGCAAAATAATAAACAAAACAACCCCCTGCAAAACTCTTGATTTCTTGCTCAATAAGCACCACGTAAAAACCTGAGTATCTCTTCCTTTAGTATTTTAAAAAAAGCATTCATGGGTTGGATAGTAGCATGGCATCCCTCAGAATTTGAGGAGCTTGGGGGGTTTGTTTATGAATCTGGGTCCACTACCATTTAAAATGAGAGCTGTGTTGTGATAGTAAACTCGA
>VZTU01013289.1:0-40266 GCA_013400835.1 Zapornia atra
GTCACTCCCACAGGAGACAGTCCCTCGTGGACTTGTCCAATGTGAGTCCTTTCCCTCAGGCTGCAGTTCTTTACTAACTGCTCCATCCTGGGTCCCTTCCATGAGGTGCAGATATTCAGAGACACAGATTGTTCCTGCGTGGGTCCCGCACGGGGTCACAAGTCCTGCCAGCAAACCTGCTCCAGCCTGGGCTGCTCNTGCTCCCTCCATGGGCTGCAGGTCCTGCCAGGAGCCTGCTCCAGAGCAGCCTCCTTTGGACACCCATCTGCTCTGGCATGGGGTCCTCCAGGGGCTGCAGGAAGACTCTCTGTTCCCCCCTCCATGGGCTGCAGGGGGACAGCCTGCCTCACTATGGTCTTCTCCAGGGGCTGCAGGGGAATCTCTGCTCTGGTGCCTGGAGCACCTCCGCCCCATCCTTCACTGTCCTTGGTGTCCGCAGAATTGTTCCTCTCCCATCTTCTCACTCCTCTCTCTGGCTGCAATTGCTGTTGGTATTGTGTACACTTTTTTTCTCCCTTCTTAACTATGCTGTTCTAGAGGTGCTAGCCCTGGCCAGCAGCAGGTGCATCACGGTGCTGGCTGGCAGTGGCTCTGACATGGGGGAAGCTTCTAGCAGTTTCTCACAGAAGCCACACCCGTAGCCCCTTGCTACCAAATTTGCCACGCAAACCCAATACAACAACTAAGCAGAAAGATACCCCTGAGTAAGCCACGGTTGTGGTTCAGCCCCAGGCAGCACCACACCCACTCACTTGTCTCCCAGGAGGAGAAACAAAGCCCCATGGGTTGGGACAGGGACAGTTACTGACAGCACTGTGAGAGTGGAACAACAAAGCCCATGACAGAATACACACACAATGATGACACAGAGCCCATTACAGACCTGAGGATATGATACCACACAGCACCACACCAACAAAACAGCTGACCCATCGCTCCTAAAGCCTTCCCTCCCCAACCAGCCCCTTTTATGGGGGCATGATGTCATGTGGAGTGGAAAACAGCCCTGGCAAACTCATCTCACCTGTGCTGGCTGCTTGGGGGAAATTAACTCTGTCCTGGCCAGAACCAGGACAGTCACCAAGGATCATCCATGAACAAAAACCAGAGAAGAGAAAATGGACAAGAAAGAAAAATGCAGAGAAGAGGGTATCTTCGTTTAATCTCTCCTTTGAGGAGGGAACATTATGGTTTAAAAAGATCTTCAAAGTAGCTTTGTCATCCACGCTTACTGAAATTTAAGCAAGGCAATTTGGATGATGAATTCTATGCATTTTTGTTGCTGCAAATGACAGTTCTGAGGATAGATAGCAAGAGGAAGAAACTTAATTAAAACTACTCATCTTGAAAATCAGGGAGTTGCACACACAAAGCTCCCCTACCCCAATGAAGAGAGGCCCCTTTCTCTAGCGCTTATTGCTCAGGAGTTTATTATCTCTTTTAACCTGCTATGGTTCCTCCTCCCTCATTGTAACAAACCCAATCACTTTCAAGATGAAAGCATTTTTTTCCTTTCCCAAAAATACAGAGCTTACCTCTCCTCCTTTGACTGACAGATCCCCTTTCCTCAAGGCAGAGTGTCCACACAAAACCACAATGTTGCTTCAGGAACACCGGGAAATCTTTACAGATTTTAACAACACAATCCTACCCGAACAGACACTGGCTACAACTCGGTGCTACAGAGCATCTGATCTTCTCATTCTGCCAATGCTCCCAACTCCTCACCTAGCTACCTCCTCTTCCAGCTCAGCCCACACAACACTCGCATCCTCTGAAGAACAAAAAGCAAGAGGGCAGCTGCATTACTCCCAAACGCTGCAGAACTTGGCAGAATAAAGAGCAGAGGGCAGATGCATTACCCCAAAACAGCCCAAGCTCAGAGTGAGCTAATACCAGGCACTGAATATATGCAGATGTGCACCTATGTCCAGAAACAACTGCAGAAAGAAGCAAACTTTTGCTTATTACAATAAAATGTGCTCAACGCACTTCTCATCAACACTAGGAAAGACACAGGACAATGGAGTAAGGGTCAGGCTATGAGCAAGATGCTTATTTTGTCTCCTTCCATCTCTAATACCCTAAGAGTAACACAATCTAAGACTGCAAAGAATCCACTCTTCTTCCTCAAAGCTCAATTTTGTCTGAGACACTGTTCAGCAGCAAGTCACAGAATCACAAGGTTGGTAAAGATCTTTATGATCATCAAGTCCAGCCGTTCCCATCCTATGCTAAACCATATCCCTAAGAACCTCACCTACCCATCTTTTAAACACATCCAGGGATGGTGACTCAACCACCACCCTGGGCAGCCTGTTCTAGGCACTGACAACCCTTTCTGTGAAGAATTTTTTCCTAACATCTAATCTGACCCTGCCCTGGCACAGCTTTGTGCCATTTCCCCTTGTCCTATCTCCTGTCACCTGGCTGAAGAGACCATCACCCACCTCTCTACAACTTCCTTTCTGGTAGTTGTAGGCAGTGATAAGGTCTCCCCTCAGCCTCCTCTCCAGACTAAACAAGTCATTCGCTCCTTACCAAACAGAAAGAAATATCCAAAAAAGGCAAGCTAGGATATTCTCTCAAAAGTTAAAGTCAGAAACACTGGCAACAATCCAGCCAATTGCATAGACTCACTCCGTTTGTAGGAAGATTAAATAAGCTACAGAAAAATAACTACTTGGTGTTAGGCAACTGATACTAATGAGATGAGGGGGCAGTTCTTCAGGACAACACTCTGTGACCTTGGGATGAAGCTCTATCTCCATGACAATAACAGTGTACAGGATGCAGACAAGCTGAGCTTCTCATCTCTCACCTTTTCTTTTTCTTCCCTATTTGTACACGGTACGTACAAGGCAAGGCCAGGCATCACTCTGCTGTCTAGCACAATAAGGCATTCCTGCCCACAAAAACACTTCAGGCAGTACTCCAATTTAGTAAATCCCTTTGATTATGCAAAGTACAGCACAAAGCACTTATTACTGATTTATTCATTCTGGATATTCATGAACTTTATGTGTCATTTGATGCTAGCAACAGAATACCTTTCTTGTTTAATTATAGGGAATTTACTTATTCATTTCACAAGCAAATTTTAGTGGTATTAACCATCAAGCATCACAGCCAGTGCATCTTTGCTGCAGCTCCTGAATAGAAGAATGTACCAGGTTTTGATTTACTGGGAACAAAGAGAAAGGACACAATGATTGGAAAACACCATGTGGTAACAAAGCAAAAAAAATTATAACCTGGAATTTCTACCCACCTTTTGATCAAAACTTTCAGGTGTTAAGTAGAAGTTGTGAAGTGGAACAAAATAGTCTTCAAGGAGACCCATGAGCAAAACCAAGTAAACACCATCTGCAAACTAAATAGAAATACTGATGATACTCCTAGGTGAAAGCATCTGTTTTCATATAAGCATTTATAAGCAAGCAGAACAAAAGAATGTTTGCCCCAATTTATGTACTTTCATTTCTACCACTGTAGTTTGCTAGCAAAGAAACTTAAAAGATGGTTCATGAGCCACAGACTGCTCCTTTCAGGCATAGCCAGGAACTGACAGCAAGAGTAACAAGCATTTAGAGCTTTGTTTCATCTGGTGCATGGATTCACCTATACCCTTGCAATCACCAGTGCAGCTGAGCAAGCCAAATCAGTCTGTTCTGTTGATAAAGCTGCTTTCTGCTAGTTCTCTATAGAAAAATATAACAGCAAAAAATAATATTAAAAGCACAGGATACAAGGACTTTTTGCTACATCTGGCAGCATTATTTCCCCTGCTTTCATCTCCTGAGCAAAACACAAGGAGGCCCATCAGCTACTGCTACAGCATTAACCCATACAAGATCATGTGCCAACAACTATTTAAATTACTTAAACAGTAAATAGGTCTAAGCAGAAGAAATTAAAATAAATTCATCTGGGAGTTATCTACAACTTTTACTCCTTAGTTCTGCAGAGTATTTGGTCTGAATAGGCAGGGACTGAAAACAAGATCTTCTTTATCTCCAGCCAGTTACCTATTTACTTGGCTACCAAATACTGTGGGGTGAGGTTAGAGCATGTATGCCTGTTCTTGCTTTTGCTCACATTTGTTTTATTTGCTTGAAGGATCTTGCCAACTTCACTCAGTGCTTAATAAAGCTTTTTCCCTTAAAAAAAAAACAAACCCAAACTTCCTGAGAAACACGTTTGCACATTATATACTCCCTGTACTACTACTGTAGTACTCAGTCATTTCAACCACAGTGTCTCAAGTTGTGTTGGACATTCAAATCTCTGACCTTAACCAGAACTTGAAATTAAGCTTCTCTTGTCACAGGCAGGAAGTTTAGCTTCACAAAATAATTTCTTTTTCCAAGTCAAAATAGATTCTTTATAGATTCAGTAAATGCTAAATAACACACTAAATACTTCTGGCAATACTACTCAGTATTCCTACCAGATAGGATGACTACTTTCTGGCTAAGGGGAGTAATGCTATGTATGTCTAACAGACTTCTTACTTGTGATCTTGATATGGCATATGTGACACCCTCTAATCTTTTTAAAAAATAAATTGTTTGGCACTTGCAAGGCATTGAGCAACAATTTCTTGTGACAGATCAGATCCAGCCACCCATTTATTTCAGCAAAGCTATAAAATAGAAGTGAATGCCTGGTATTAACCTAAGCCAGGCTCAAAACAATTACTCCTGGTACAGTTCTCTAGATGCTGTGCTTACATCTTTTTTGCAGAGACAGTAAGAGAACCATCTCCCTACAGTTCAGTGAGCTCTGGAAAGAATATCTGCTTCTGCTTAGCCAACGCCAGGCCTGAAAATTGCTTAGTTTTATCTGTCAAATGAGAACTACCCCACTGACACTGAAATTCACACTTGCTTAGGGTTTCCAAGCATATTCTGTACCCAGCTCTGTGCTTAGAGAACTCGTCAGAGCAGAGGGTGGTGGTTGCCAGTCACTTTCACTAGCTCTAAACAAACCTGGACAGCACTGGTGGTGAAGCTGCTGCAATACAGGAGCTCCAAATCACTAACCCACACTGCTGAGAAGCAGGCACAGCGCATATGCTCACAAGACAGCAGGGTAAAGAGGAGGACATGAAGGCTTTTGCTGCAACAGCAAAATTGTTTCCAGTCCCACTCTGATGTGATCAAAGCTAACACTGCTATCTCTGTGATGAACCACACGCTGCAGGCCACACTCCTCCAGAGAGCCCCAGGCAGTCAGCTATTAAGAGCTTACACCAGTTCATCATGAAGCCTCACAGCTAGAAAAGACCCAACCCACCATCCACCTATAACTATAGCAACTGCTTCGCAGCATTCCACTCTGATCCCAGAGACAAGCTGCCCTGAGATCCAGCCGCGTTCTACAGTCACTAGCGTGTCCCCATTAAGTATCCAAGAATTTCAGGTTACAACACAAATCAGTGGCAACATGAAGTAAGCATAAACATGAGTAAAGGAAGCAAGCATCAGTGAAGGCCTCTGCTACTTAAATTAAGCCCTGATCCCGTAAATTAACATGCCCAAAGATAAACAGATCCATAAAAAGGTTTTACACTTGAATTTAGTCAGACTGCATTCAAAAAGACAAAGTCTCCTACCTGGGTTTCTAACTCTGTTACTTCCAAATTCAGTTTATTCAAGTGTTTGTTCACAAAGGTGATCAGAGACTAAAAGAAAAGACCAGAACCAGTGATGTTAGACACTACAGTCAGTGCCTATGTAAAAGGGCTAACATAATATTTAAAAACATTTTTTTAGGCTTAATAAATATGCAGGTGTGCTATTTGCTTTTGCACAGGTAAGTACACAGAAATGAAAACAACTCATACAGCCATTTTTGTTGCACCAGATGCCAGAAGTCACCAGATGGTGCTATTACATACAGCTTACTAGTTATTTTCCCTAGCACATAACGCATACTTCAGCAACATGCTGAAAAAGCTGTGATGACATTGGTTCTTTTGCAGGTTCTTTGTGAAGATGAAGCAAGCACTAGGTGCATTTAATGTCCACGCTAATCTCTTCAGGTTCTTGGTGAAGATCCACTGCCTGGGAGTGGGGCATTGGCAGCACTGAGGTAAGACACCCAAGAGAAGTAGCTAAAAGCATGCAGCTCTGCACACACCTCTGTTCCTGGAGTGATGTGTGTGTATCATTTAGCTAGTTACATTCCTGACGTAATCCAGGTCTGGCATTTCTATTCCTACAGACATGCAAGATCCTGCTACTATGAGCCAGATATGTGCTAACCTATTGAAGCACAGAGATCTGCCAGCCTGCTTATAACACTTCCATGCTCCCAAAAAGGACCCAGAGTTGAGTGTGAACACGTTTATTGTGTGGAGAGAGTTAACTGAATTCTTTATCAACTTCAAAAACATTCTTCCAGAAGATGTTTCAGACTGGAAAGCTAAAATCTTCCAGACTTCAAAGCATTATTGTAAATGCATACATCCTCTGTTTCATACTAAGCAAAGGGACAAATTACAAAGCTGATCCCTGCGTACTACTGTTGTACTAAACAGCTTAACAGCCATATTGGAACTGATGGAACAAGGTGGAGTCTCCACTACACGTCCTCTAAAACTAACAAAGCTGGCAGAAGTCAAACACTACTTCAGCCTGATGCTCTGCCTGAAGTGGAGCAAAACGCCACGTCAAGAATATGTTTGGGTCTAGAGAGGTGCGCTCTGCAATGATGCTCAGCCTTGGAGGAGAGGCTACAGTACCATACAAATCAGTGTTAAGTAGAAGAGTCCAGGGACAAAAGCAACTCTTCTGGTGAAAGCCTTCTATTTAGCTAAACATATTTATGAGTGAACCACGTTTCAGGGTACTGTGGAAAATATCTTCCAGTTGTGGAAGACGTTAGTACAAGAACGAGTACAGCTGACTCTTGCTGCCATTGAGCCTAGCAAAGGGGTCACCACCACCAGCCAGTGCTTAGCCTGTGGCCCAGCCCCTCCTCGCTGGAGGGCGGTGCCTGAGGTACAAAAGCATGTACAACTGTCCAGTCAGAATGATCTCTACCACTGCAAATACTTTGCAGAAGAGCTTTTTCTAACCTGCAGCAAATAGACTGAATCTAGCAACACTGCCTAGAAAAGCCTGGGCCAATAACCAGAGTAACGAGACAACCCTGACCAAAGCCAGTGAACCCAGGTACCACCGGGCTCTGAAACAGTGATCTTTGTGGAATAGATACTCTTTTCACTATTTCAGAATCCCCTTCTGCTACCTTCCAGATCTTTCTGGGTATCTGTCCAGAAGTGTAAGGAAAAAAGCAATGTAGAAAACAAAACCTGAATTTTATTTTTTACCTTTTTGACTACGCTGAGTTTGTCCGGCGCATGATCAAAGAGTATGTCAAAGGCGTCACGCTCTGGTTTTAAGGGGAAGGAAAGATAAAGTTAATACACCTCCAACAGCCAAGCATGGGAAGCAGGTTACGTGACACAGGCTTAAGGGTCTGTCTCAGCTGCAAGACAGAGTCTGAAGCTAAAAGTTGTCACACTACTTTGGTGTCTAACTAAACGCTAGACTGAATTCTCCAGGGAATTTTAAGGGTAACTAAAAATAAACATACCACCCCCTGATTTCCATTTACTGCTGTTCATAATTGGCACACAAAATATGTAGGTGGAGGAAAATTAAAATGCAACGTCAGTTCTGACTGTGCCCCAACCCTAACTGAAAGGGTGAGCCACTGAAGCGTCACCTGGTTTTGGTGCGCTACAGCTGCAGTGGCAGTTACATCTGCATCTACTTCTCAGCACCAAAATCAGATATTCACATGGTTAATTTAATATTACCAGCAGTACCCCTGCTTTAGTAAAGCTTAAAGCTGAACACAAGTGGAATCTGATTCAGTAGTGTAAGAAGGCAAAGATTACATACGGTATGAAGATTTAAACTATGTTTAGACATTCAAAACATTGTATAACAATGTCTAATCCAATCTAAAACCTACTAAATTGACCATATTAGTGCAACATTTAAGACTGTGGCAGCTTTGGGCTGACTGAAATTTTCAAAACACTAAGTCTTCTGGATGACAACCATCATCATCAGGTAAGACAAGAACAAATTAGAAATCTAACCAATTGCAGTTGCATTAATAAAAAAAGTGTGGAAAAGTGGGAGGATTTTAAGCTGGTAAAATTTCCAACAGTTTTTAACAGTTTTTCCAAGTTTAAATTATTTTTTATTTACAGAACATATCTTAATAGTTTTCTATTGGTAAAGAAACAAACATATTTATTATCTGAAGATAGGTTACTTAGCCCCTATAGCACATAAACTAAATGGTCACACGATGAAGAAGGTGTAACTTACTGCTGGGGGCTGCAAAGATTTTTACTTGAAACCCAAACAACAGTACTAAGAAACATTGTCCTGTGTAGCATTCATGCTATCCATTCCTTGCATATGGAAACAGATCAACAGAGACCAGTCTACAGAACACAAGCGGTATACTGGACAATCTGGTTCTACCCATCATACTCCACATCTGTGTGGAGTAACAAAACCTGCCCTCGAAACACATTCCAACCCCATGGAATTGCTCAATCCATTGTCTTGATCTGCTGAAGGAAAACAGACAAGACATCTGTGCCTGACAGAAATTTTAAAATAAATAAATTCAGAGTCAACTTTGTTACTTACCAAATCTTCCCATCATCATCCTGCAAGTCAGAGAATACAAAAATACTGAGTTAGTGTATGACTAGTCACTTAGAAAACACCAGATCATGGGCTTAATGGGCCTTTCCTACAAGATGCCGAGGGCTAACCACTCCTACCAAGTCAGCACGACACAGACCAGCCCCAATGTGCTGCAGGAAAGCCCCCATCAGACCACCAGTGACATCAGGCAGATACATTTGAAATTAATGAAAAAGCACAATTACATTTAAAAGCTAATTATGATTCTTTATGCACAACCATTTTTATGAAGAAGAGTGAAGGAACTTCTGTGTCGTTTTCACAGTCACCAGATGCTACGCCACGCAAGGTTATCTACCTCACCTCCATCTGGTTTTTGTGCAGAAGGAAAACATACATCATATCTGGGTATTATGTAAATAATACTGCCACATATGAATTATGTACACAGCCAGGGACATCACCATATGCAAATGTTTACCAGCTGATAATCAGGCCCGGATAGGCGCAGATTAATTTGAAAGTATTCAATGAATGCTGGATTCTGCTGACCATTGCATTTTCTATAGCTACACTGATACCTGGGTATGCAACACATTGAACAGTATCCTCTTGATATTGGGTAACATTAAATAACAGAATAAAACAATGCACAAACACGCATGCAAAGCTGTAAACATCTTTCTTGCTAAAAAGTGTCCGAAGTGCACTCCGCAGACTACATGTCACGTACCACATATGAAGGAGAGGGCAAGCCAACTACATTGTTCAAGAGCATAGGAGCAAGGAGAGGATTTTGGCCCAGGAACCTGAGGCAGAGCTTTGATCCCACAAAACCCACTACAAGATCTTTAATGTCCACGCAGAGATGTTATGATCTCATTTTTGAGCGTTTCCATCTGAAAGATCTTCCCCACTGAGCTAGCCACATGGTAATTCATTTATCTTCAAAGTCATGGAGGGCTGAGCCAGCTCTACAGGGAGCCAATACACTGATAAACTGAAGGAGGGCTCATGTAAGCCCCTCTTAGATGAGCTGCCTTCAGGCCACACGATGGAAAAAATCTCAGCTTTTATTTGCAGCCAAAGTGCACGTCTAGCCTTCTCCTCATAAAAAGGACTGTAAAAACAAAGCAAAGTAATCTGTTGCAAAAACTGGAGAGGGAAGAGGGGATTTTTTTTTAGTTTTGGGGTTTTTTTTGCTGAACTCTAGCCCTGAGGTACTATTGGAAACAGAGATCATCTCTCTTTACAATTTTAACAGGGTATTACTTCATATTTAAAAGTTATTTCAAAGAATTGCCTTTTGAAAAACTAATTCTTCCCAAAACTATCTACATTGGCCCTTCACTTGAGAGAAGCAAGAGCACTGGCCAGAAATGAGTTATACATGGCTATCCTCAGAAGGTGGGGTGGGGGAGTGGAAAGAAAAAAAAAGATAAAAGAAGTGCTCATAAATGTCACTACCAATGAACTATTCAGTTAAAAGCTTCTGTAAAACAAGAACATCAGGAAGACACTTTACTCCTTTGTAACACATCTCCAGAGAGTTAAAAACCCAGCACAAGTTAAAGGATTTTGTTAATTTAGCTGGGGCAGGGGAAAGTCTCTCTTTCATCTCTGTAAACGGTCTCACATCACGAACCACAGACACACTCCAAAGCTAAAGGGTTTGGTGCTTACTCTGTCGTAGTTGTGAGCTCCTCTGTAACATGAGTGGTCTGAAGGAGGCCTTCACGTTTCTGGAAAGGAAGAGGGGGTTAAAACCTGAGACGGCAGTAGTAAAAGAGCAGCACATTAGGGACTCTGGAGCATTCAGCATCTTTCAGAATCCCAGAGGAAAAAACTGAATTAAATGTGCTCACTAAGTTTTGCAGAGGTAGAGGTGAAACAGCTGACAGGAGGAGGGCTCACTCCCAGAACAGTGGCATTTATCAGGCTGACAGCCAAATGAATGCTTGGGAAATGCGTACGTACATATACAGTATTTTTTCTTGCAGCCAACAAAATCACTAACAACTCTTCTCCTGAGTCCACATCGTGCCTGGTACACGAATTAGAGTCTGTCAGCCCCGGCTCTCGTTCATGTCATGGTGTCAACCAACAATTTGACACAACTGGCAGCCTGGCTCTCCAAAGAGGTCTGGGGCTGAAATAAAATGGATGGCTGCCCCAAGCTGGGGCTCCAGGGGGCTGGCAAAGCTCTCTGGGTTTAAGGGCAGCTCTCCTTGAGCAGGCGTGTTACTGCAGGCATCAGCCACAGGCCACAGTCAGGAGCACATCCACCAAGGAAATGCAGGGAGCATAAAAAGCCCAACTAGTGATTTCACAAGGAATAGTATTTCCCTGTTATTGGGTTTTCTCTCCTTGAGATAATTCTCTGCATGAATAAGGAGTCTCCTACCCAACAGAGAGTTAACATGCGGTGACACTCAGTTTCAAAACAGTTTTACAACTCCCTCAGCTCTGTTAAGACACAGCCCCTGACACAGATGGGGTCAAACGCTTCTGAGTCTCTCCAGAGTTCTGGAGACATGGCACATGCCTCTCAGAGGTTGGAAGTGCTTTTACCCCAGTCAAAAACTTTAACATCTCTATGGGTCCCTTCCAAAACTGTGGAATACAGCCTTATGCCTGAAGAGAGGTATTTCTTTCTTCCCTTCTCTACGCTTCAAAAGCTGACACAAAGAGCTCAAATCTTAGCAGCCATCTAGGAACCGTGTCTGTCAGAATGACTTACAGCAGGGTTAATGAAGCTGCTAGCTCAGGTAAGCAGGGAAACCACCTCCCCAGGCATACCACGTATGCCATCTCAATCATTTTCACCAGCTGAACCTCAAACAAGAACTGCTTTGAAGAGAAACACATCCTTCCTTCCCCAGAAGCAATCCAAGAAATAAAAAAACTGAACTCTAAAAACCAGTAAGAAGAATTCCTGACCTTCCACTCCCAACTCGACGAATGAAGGCAGCGCTGCTTTCTCATGCCACCACCCAGGGAGCCTGGCTGAAAGCACAGCCGGAGCTGTGGTCTCCCATCACCGTGCCGCTGCAGCTCGGTGCCTGAGCTGGGCCCCGTGCTGGATGCCGCCAGCTGGCCATGCCTTCACAGCCCCTGGCTCCCCTATCGTGCATACATCTCATCCTGCTCCCCCGAGGGGGCCACGGGAACGGCGCCAGAAGGTTTGGCGAAACAAGCCAGGACGACAGCATGGATGGAAAAATGAGGAAGCATCTGACAAGGCAATGTTTCCTTGCATGCAAAACAATGTTGTCTTTATTCCATCCCACCGCCTCTCTGCTTTATTAACACAAGTTTCTGGACCTTCCAGGCACCACATACCCCTGGGAGAAGATGCTATAAACTGCGAACAAAAGCTCAGTAAGTGGTGACTAGTGAGTAATACTTCCAAACGCTTGATAAGAAAGAGGAAAGGATGCCAACATTAACAGAGGTGGAAGTGGCAGGATTTCTGTGTAGCCCCCTCTGAAGCAGCTGAGTATGTCTCTTGCACAGGGAGCCTAGGTCCCTTGGCCTTGCAATCCAAAAGCAAATGTCATTCATTGAGAAAACTTTGATGCCTTGCACTGCTGACACTAGACACATTTATTCTCCACCCTGCCTTGCCTCTGACCTTTCAGTCTGCAGCTCAGGCTCCGAGGGAATTGCTGTAAAAACACCTCAGATGTCCCAGCAGCACCAAGGTGGGACATGCAGCAATTTTAAAAATGAGGATGAGGAAAGCTAAGTGCAAAAGACAGCAATACCTGAGCCTTGCAAGAGTAACCAGAGTGAGCCTTAAGAACAATTTTTACTCTTATTTCTGAGAACATTTTTTTTTCCCCAATTAAGGTATTTCTTCATCATGTTAAGGCTAGGTTTCAAATCTCAGGCAGTAGAGTTAGTTAGAAGATAAATCTCAGGACTTTCAGTGCTCACTGAAAGCATGCACTGAAACCACAAAGTTTCTCTCCTCCCTGCCCTCACTGAGAAGGAACACTCTGAGAGCACCTATATTAAAACATGTATCATCTTAGACTCTTAACCCAGCACTTGGAAGTAGCTATGGACAGAATCTTAACTTGAAGACCCACCTAAACCATTGCTCTGCTAGGATCCTTCACGTATGACTTAGACATACGTTGTCATGGTTACAAATTTTTCAATTTTACATAAAAACCATCAAGAAAACAAAATCTGGAGATTGATTTAAAAATGGTTTCAAAGTTACTAAGTTTCAGGTATTCTGCTCTCCACCTCTGCTCTACTCCACCTCATGGTGCCCATTTAAAATAACATCAACAAAAGTGCTTTTCTGCTGGGTTAATCCTGCAGCTGTCCTGGGTAATACTAACAGGCATATTGGTAAGCGTTCTTCCTTTACCTTCAAGGAAGGTAAAGCAAAAAGTCCTCTCTAAAATGCTTGTGGCTTTCCAAGCAAACTGTACAGTGCAGGCCCAAAAAAGGACAGCATCTTCTTTGACATATGCAGATCCAGATCTCTCAAGAGTCTAAAATAACTATTTTAAATTTATTTAATTATTTTTTAAAAAGCACATTAAGAAAGTCTCAGTCTGTTTCCTCAAGATGCTAAAGGAAGGGCAGAATCACTACAAGTCCTTGGAGATCTTAATAAATGCTTCCCATGTAGCACAGTGCTGTCATAGTTTTATCTCATTTTATGGAGGAGGGCACTAAAAATTAGAGAAGAAAAACCCGTAACACTCACACAAGCTGCTAAGGTATTCTGCACTTCTCTGGGATAGGCTATGAAAACACACACAACTTGGTTAAGTAGTAATGTGCTAAACCAGTATGACTTATGTGGTGTAAGCACAGCCATTCTAAACAAGAAGCACCTCGTGCATCTGCACAGCATGAGAATAGCTCAACCAACAAAGCTGACAGTGAGAATCACAGAATCATAGGGGTTGGAAGGGACCTCCAGATATCATCGGGTCCAACCCCCCTGCCAAAGCAGCTCCCTAGCTCATATTGCACAGATAGGCATCCAGATGGGTCTTGAATATCTCCAGAGAAGGAGACTCCACCACCTCCCTGGGCAGCCTGTCCCAGGGCTCTGTCACCCTCACTGTGAAATCCTAAGTGCCCAAGTCACCCATGAAAGTCAGACTTAACTAGCTGTAAAAATCTGAGTGTGGGTGTGTTCTTGCACAATACTCTCACAACTTCTTGTGAGGTTTTCTTGCTGCGAGGTCAATTCTGCAAAGCTTACAAAGGTCACTTAAACTGCTGATTAATCCCCTTAAATGCATATTCAAGCAAGAAGAGGCATTAAACTAAAACCTCTCAGGGCAGACATCTTGTACATGATCAAGTTCAACAGAACTCAAATTGTTGTTTGGATCTCTAACAAGAGAGAATTTAACAATAAATTGATAATTACAACAATAATAATCTTAGTAATAGTTTTCTTACTTGGATTAGGCACAATATTAACCTCATTACCATTCTTCTATTTGTTGTTAGTATAACAAGGACTAAATAAAATCTGTTTAAATAGATCTGTGTTACTGAACAGCATGCATTTTTAGACTGAAAAATGGATGCTGAAGTAGAAAAATTCAATTTACCAAACTATGAGGCAAAATTTATTGTTGCTAAAGAAGCATGCTTTGGTTTATACTAAGCCTTGCTTTCCACTTAAATAAAGCTGAAGAGTTTCAAGCTTTTCCTAGCAATAGGATGGGGGAGCTGAAACAAACCTCCTCTTGCATGGAGCCAGCTGAGGTAGGCTCACAGCCAGAAGTTGACACAACCACCTCCAGGACTGGGCTCCCGGTCCAAGACCAAGAGCTCACAGCCTCTTGAGTTTAAGTTAACTTTCATTGTACCATTGCTCTGACACCTTACTGCACTCCCTTGGGGACACAGGAGTTGCTCTTTCCCTCTTTCTTTCATTTCTGTCAGCCCTTTTCCCACCCTGTCTTCCTTCACCTCAGCTTTACCTAGTATCAAGATGCAAGGACTCCAGTGAACCAAATTATCTCTGTGGGTGCCTTTCCTACATGTCTCCAAATGGAAAAGACAGCCAAACACCTTCTCCACAGCCATTCCTCTGCTACAGGGGCGGAGGGTCTTGAAGCTTGAAGTAAGTACAAGGAAAGGGAGGCTCTCCCCAGGGTTCTTCTCTGGCTCATCAGTTACAGAAGACACTTCACTGTACTGGGCACAGGGAGATTTCTAGAATCAGGGTGCTAGAGCATAAATATAAGGTTGCCCACCTTATATTTACATTTTCTCCCCTTACCCTTCCTATATAGTCATAAGAAATTTCAAAAGACATTAGTCTCCTAACTACTTTCATATTACTTCATACCTAACTCAACATTCTTAAAATGAAAAAACTACATACAGCAGCCTGAAAGCAGTTCAAAAATCACCTCTAAAAGAGAATACATACATTTATTGTCAGACAGGGGGTAGCCATCATTAGTTATTTACATCACACCCTGTACCTCTAGAGCATTCAGGCAAGTAGTCTGGAAAATGCCATTATTTAAATGTAAAGCAAAACAAGGCTTGCCTAATCAACCACCATGCAATTGCATCTTGTAAGGGGATCCACATTTGCAAAACAGAGTCCGAGATCCCTTTATCTTCCTTACTCTCAAAAGGAAACCTAGATGGTTTTAATGGCAAATGGCAGTACAGAAAGCACTTCCACAGCCTGCTGCCAGCAGCTGAGCCTGCCTTGCAACAAGAGCGCTGAGCACCACAGCAAACAGCCACGGCATGATCAGAGTGCCAGCTGGAACGGCTCTGCCTGCTGTTTCAACAGCTGTTGAGAAAAGCTGGGTTCACATGCTACACACTGTGCTGCCACAGGAGCCTCAGTTGGGGTAGAAGGCAAGGCAAAAGGCAAGGGTACAAATGCTCTGAAAGCAGAGTCTTTGTTCAGTGAAAGGAAATGGTCAACGCCAAGCAGAGAAAGGAATAACGAGATATCTAGGGCAGGAGGGAAGAAGTCAGGGCTCCTCAGGTCAGGTCTCCTTGTCTAAGGAAAGCTAACAAAAACACAGGGCTGTGTAAGAAATGATGAAAGTCTAGTAGCATGCCAAGGAAAACAGCAGATCTAAGTCTGCATAAGAAGTCACTGGGGAAAAACATCATCAGTAACTGGCTTCGCAGACTAGGGAGATTCTACATGCTGAAACTCCTTTTCTGTCCTGTTTGTGTTTCAGTGGCTTCTCTACAAAAAAATGCATGGCAAAAGCCATTTATTGAAGCACCAGAAATTAGAGACACAACTCTCCCTCATACAAAACCCCACCACAGGTTTTTAGCTTGATATGGCAGTAGCAAACAGTGGTCCCAAACATATTAAAGGAATGATGTTCTTGGGATCGCATTTAAGCACACCAAAAAGGCATTCCCAGGGTGGAGGGCTCACTAAACAACTGGGACAAGAATTTTCTAAATGACAAGGGATCAGGGGGCAATGGATGGGGTCAGCCCAGTACTGCAAAACCAGAGTGATTAACAATGACTGTTCTCAGAGTGATAAACAATGATCAGTTTCTCTGATGCGTTCATACTCACCCGCACAACTACCACCTGTACAGACACGTGTTCGGGCAGCCGAATGGGAGCCCGGAAATGCATTGCCAACGCTACCAGGAGGTGAAGAATGGAGATCAGATTCTTGCCATGGATTGCTGCAGGGAACAAGGAAAATGAAACAAATAGAAGAATACTGAGGGCTTATTTTAAACAAGACAGCTCTGGAAAAAAGGCAGTGAGAAATGCTTTTGGTGGAAACAGTATGTTTTCTTTTAATTCTTCTTTCACTTTTTCCTAAACCAACAGCATCTACCATAAAATCTTAACTGGCAGCATAGTCTAGATTCAACCCTCCTTTTAAGTTACATGCCTGACTTAGGAATTCAAACACTTTGGCTCCCTCTCTAGTCAATGCACACAGACTCAATCACTTGCCTTCCACTGTACTGGAGTATACTGGAGAATTCTGCTTTTAGCAGACTTCCAAAGTGTTAAGACAAGCTTTCCTGGTTGTAAGGGATGAACCCCATGCACTACCCAGGTGAGGGGACTTCCCAAATTCCATTCTCACTTTCAGATTTTAACAGGCCATACTTGGACAGCGGGCACTTTCTGCTTAGCCTGTCAGAAGCCACATCCTCCAGCAAGATGCGGGACCCTTCTACCCTGGTGGCCTGAAGGTTTAGGTCACCCTCTAATACTTGAGTGGTTAACATATTTCTTGTACCTTAGGGATTCAAACTCAGGAAGCAAACAAAAAAAACTTCCTAATGAAAGCATATCCTTAATGGAACAAATTACTGCTATTATCCCCCCCAAAAATGAATGAAATTATCTGTTCTGAAACGAAGGCCATAGAAGAAGGTATCGGCTACAGTCATGAACAGATGTGGTAACACCCTCTATGCAAGTAAATAAATAATTTATAAAACACTGTGTCACGGAGAAGACGATCAACCTGTTGAGTATCATACCCTCCTTGCCTGTGAAGCAGAGACAGAAAACACAGCAGAGTGCTTACAGTCAACGTTCCACTTGATGGTCCAGCCGTGGGGTCGGAGTAGATCATGGACAGCTTCCAGAACAGTCTGCAGCTTTTGCTTCTGACCAATCTCAGATTGCGTCACCTCTGCCACGTTCAGTTTACGGTCAGCCAATTTTTCTGTATTTGAAAAAAAAATAGAACAGGCAAAATCAGATTAAATAAGGGTCTGAGTGGGAATAACGAGCACTGAGCACTAGGTAGAGCTGGACTCAGCCTGAAATTTTCCAAGAGAATAATCTTCTTCAGGAAGCAAAATAGCTGCAAGCAAACCTTTCATCAAAGTGTGTCAATACCAGTAAGCCCTGTGATAGAAAACTGGTAAGGTCTGGCAGAACATCCTCATCAATCAGGTGTCAAAATATATAACAACTTTCAGACAGGCACCAAGTTAGTAATAATATTTACTGTACCTCCCCTTTTCTTTCACTGTTGAAAAGCAGTTGGCACAACACAGCCTTCACAACACAAGGAATTTGTGCAAGCATAATGGGCTTTTCTCATAACAAGCTCCTTTAGGTTAAAGAAGGGGAAATGCTGTGTGGGCATTTACTTCAGCTCGGTAAGCTCTAGTTCAGGTTAGCTGAAGCTATGAATTTAATCTTAAGGAAACTTTGCCTCCTCAAGCCATCAAAAGTCACAGACTCTCAGAACCCACAGATTAGTACTGGCTCAATGGAACTGATTTAAAGAAGTAAACTGGCATGATCTTGTCATGTTGTTATAAGGCTGTCACAACATGGTTGATTACTTCAAAAAATGAAGTAATATAGGAAATTCTGTAAAACACCATTACTAACATTTGAATTCTGCCTCTTTAATATACAATTATTTGTTTCCAAAGTTATAGACAAGTCTCCCTTCTCTTCCGCTGCATTGTCAAAGACACAAGAGGTGGATTTCTCTTTTAAAAAACAAAAAAAGCTGAGGAAGGTGGGGTGGAGTCCTCCAGCCACCACCAGAGCAATGGGAACAGCTGATCTCTCTTCTACCTCCACTTTGGGGAAAAAATGGTCAAATTCATTCTGCTGCTGGACTAGGAGGTCAGGACTGGTTTAATATATTCCAACTATACATTACTATCCCAGTCTTGGAAACAAAAAAAAACATACTTCACCAAAACTATTGGAATGGACTTCAACTTTAAAGAGACTTCCAGAAACATTTACGTGTTGCCAAAACCTGCTGTTCCAATAATGGCAAAATTTTGGCTCTCAAGCTTAAGAGTATGTTTCTTCTGAACATTTTACCTAGATGAAGGCAGGTATTATTAAAAGTGACATAAATACAAAAGTACTTTAATAACACAAACAGAAGAGACTTGCAGGTTTTCAACTAGCAAATAATTTGAAGATGTTGACTGTTTCTGTCAATCTAGAGTAGGAAATTTTTTATCACTATCTGAATAATATTAACGAGAAAGCTGTTCTTTAGCCAAGATGTCTCTGAGTCTTATGTCTTTTTTTAGGTGAGTACCAAAACATGCAAATAATTTTTAAAAAGTATTAGACAATTTTTAAAAAAGTATACTACAAGATCCATTTTTTGGATCTTGTGTTATGGCTCCTATCTATTCTCAGCATAGGTTAGCTGCCAGCCAACAAGCAGAAATCTACTGCCTTTCACCTTCACACCATGTGTACCAAGCCACTCCAGCCTCTCTGCGTGGCACTACTTACACCTTGATAAAATTAACCATGGAGCTCCATCTCAATCATTCAGACACCTATTTGCTAATCTCTTACTCCAAACTGCTCTGAAATAAGCCCACTGACAAGCTGTGTCGGATAGCTTCAGGTCTGCAATGAAAATGCTTCTCTGCTGTCAGACCCCAGAGGAAGAAAATGAGGAAAAACCAGTCCTGGTAGACCAACCAGTCTCAGGTAGCAAGATGTACCTACCCACCTTTCCTTCTGTAAGATACACTAAATCCAACTAAGCTACATATGTGCCTGTGTACGTACAACTAATCACTTGCTAAACGTCCGCAGGCCTGAGGGTGGAACTGCGGCCTCCACAGGGAGAGCAAGGCAGCAGTGGTACCTATGACAAATGGCTACAGAGAAATGCACTTACCAGCACTGGAAACAGCAGTGCCCATATGTTAAGAAGTGCAACGCTATTTACACAAATACTCCCCAGCTAAAATTAACTCTACATCCCTGCTGCCCAACATGTCTGGAGGGTCCCAGCTGCAGCCTCAGCAAGCAGCGTTACAAATACTCTTGTTTTATTCCTCAAGGGGTTTTTTTGAGAAGTTTTAGTTGCATACAAAATTAATTGCTGCTAACAAATTTCAAAGCCTTGTGAACACTCACCAGAACGTTGCAGACCTGTTGTTTAAGGGGTATATTCAGAAAATTCAGTAAGCAGCATCCACTAGCACCAGTGGGATTGGGTCCGCTCTGGCCTATGTATCCCACAGCCTAACTACTCTTGAAAACATAAGTAAACTGAGAGCAGTCTGACTATCTCTGACTGCAAGAAACAGCCTGGATTTACAGGTACTTGAAGCTTTGTGTTAGCTAAAAGCACCCCCCATAAACCACTGAGTCATCATAAGGTTTCACCATTGTGGTTCTTGCATGAACACACACATCACAAAGGTGTAAGGGGTTTGCAAAATCACAAGTACTTGACTGAGTATATCCTTTGATGAATCATTCATGCACAGGTGAGCATTATGAGTATGCACCTGCTGCCATGCATTCGCTTTTTCCCCTAAAAGTGATTCTATCAGGACCTCAAAAAAAGCTCTCTGCCCAAAACCTTTCAGAAGCAAGCCATACAGACAAAATTTTGGACCACGTGGCATCTGCTCAGTCCCCCACTGTAAACATAAATTTGCCTTTTTTCTACCACATATTTCATCTGTCAGGGCAATACTTATTCCATGAAACAGATACCTAGGAATCATCTGGATTTCCTCCCCTTTGAACAGACAGTGTGAGAAGAACAGATGGAGAAGCTGACACTGCAACTATCAGTGAAAAAAAGCTGTATCCCTGGCGAGATGGTGAGTTACTGCACAGACCTGCTGCTGTCTGCAGCTTTGAAAAGATTAACTTTGGGCTCCTTCCAGCCTTTGGAGCCGTTGTCTTCTCGTGTGAACTCACCCAGCAGCTTTTGCAGCACCTGCCCATCATAAAGGTCCTCTTCCAGTTGCTTGACAATGATTCTGTCCTCCACCAGCACATCATTAATCCAGTCAATTAGAACCTGGAAGTACAAGAAAAGGAAGCAAACATCTATAAAACACATGAAATATGTGTTTTATATAAAACATATAATATGTTCATATAAAAATATAAAACATGAAATATGTTCCTTCCATTCAAGGCAATAATCAGGAATATAAAACAGAGCACGATTAGCCATGTTTATGTGTTTCCAAGTTACAGAGAAATAATGGACAAAGAGATGCTTTTGTTCTATTATTTTTAATTCAGGTCTTGCAACATGACAATTTTAGTGCTATTTTCCTCATTAAAATGTCTCCCTATTGTACCAATTCTCAATCAAGTAGCAACTAGCAGCTCTGCAACAACAACCTTTGCTGCAATCTATGGTGTCCAAGACCTAAAACTCCCATCTTAACTGTTTTGTGTGACCAGCAGACCTGCCAATAGATGACAATTGTCCCACGCTCTCACCATGAACTCTACCTTGAATAGATGTGAGTGGCAGGCCAGAAAGAATTTCAGGGGGAATGAGTGAACACTCCTACTGACAGGAGCTACATAGACCCACTAGCTAGGTCCCTGTCATAAGCAACAGGACAAGGCATTTTGCCTTCAGCTACTGCAATATACAGAAGCCTGGAATTAAATTTTTTGGACAAATAAACCTGATAACCATACTTCAACGTATATAATAGTCCCCATATGCATTCAATCACCTGCAAAACAGGAATGAACATAAGGAACATTTAAGAAGAAAAGGAACTGAGTTAACTTTTCGAGGTGCCAAAGATAGTAATTTCCAAACACTTAGAGGAAAAACAGCCTTGACTGTTTTAAGTTGGCAGTAAGTAGTACCTTCCTTGACTTCACTATTATTTGGAAAATTAAATTTCTTTGTCAAAAATAACACAGTTCCATGGGAAAAGACCCTGGGACCATGCTTCCACCTTCATGACTTGCGCTGCCAATGAACTGACAGCTGCACTTCTGCTTGAGCAGAACCAGCCTGCCAGCACACAGGCTACCCCAGGCCCTCGGGGTCCTGGCTTGAAAGGACTATTGCAGCACCACACCTGGGCAGGTACACTCACCCTCTCACTTTGGCTGTGGTCACAGGAGCACTGCTGGGAAGCCTGTCTCCCAGCACACACTCCAAAAAACTGTAACATGTCAACTACCACCAGGAACAGGGCATCAAACCCTTGGATTTCCTTTGAAAACTCCAACCAAAATTAGCTCAGGGATTACAGCCAGCAAAAGTTAAATGTGAGAACATGCAATCTAAATAAAGCAGTTAGCAGAGCTCTGCTCTGCAAGTGGGGAACCATGACTGCACTTGGAGAGAAATCTCCAATCATCTATTCTTGCCTCTTTCCATCTTTTTTCAGGGAATAGGGTGACATTTATGGCTAAGGGCTGGAGACAGGCATAAGACAAGACAGCCAAGGATTACCACAGCTGGAAGACAATGGGAAGAGGGACACTGCCTTTCACCCTAAAAACTGTTCACCAGTGATACAGAAGAGTGAGTCCTATGTAATAAGATACTTTCTTGTCCCAAACCATCTAGAAAGAGATTTTCAAAGCCTATCAATAAAGTGACTGCCCAGTTCCAAAATGATGTAGGTTTGACATATGTAGACATCAATAGAAAAACAACTGAAAAAATCAGTCATAGAAGCTTTGGGTCTTCCATGAGATTTACAGATCAAACTTCAAAAAATTATCTGAAGTTCAGCTGAAATTATCACTTCATAATTAGATGCCATTACAGCCCCTGTAAAAATAGGCCAGATCTCCAAACATCCTCAGATGTTTCGTTAAAGGAAGACTCAGGATGCAAAACTATTTGAATCATTAATACCTATTTTATTTTGTTTGTTCTGTGCTGGATGGTAATTGAAGTCAGAATCTAGAATATGCCAAGGAATTAAAAGTCTGGAAGTACCTTCTAATACAGGAGACAATATCCCACTTCCAAGAGTGCACGTATACAGGAATCAAAGGTAGCTTTGGGTACAGGGTGTTCAAAAAGGGAAATACTTACACTATGTGTTACTTAAATGTTTCAGAGAAATTTAGCACTGAAAAACTTAGGGCAAAAAAAGTACATGAAAGAGATACAAATTAAACAAGGTCTAGCCATATTATTTTATTATTTTAACAGTTCAGCACCTGAATGAAAGAAAAATATCAAGACCATTCTAATCTCTTTAGTATTCAGACTACAACTTCAGGTCCACTAGAAAAAAAATAATTTGCAATTTGTATTTAAGAGTTTTTTAAAAATGTAAGTGTCCTTGAAAGCTGGGAAGTTCTGTAATTAAAAAAAGCAAAGAGCCCCCCAAAATATGCTGTCCCACTTCCTGATTGTGTCTTAATTAGGAGCCTGACAAAATCTTTCTGCACACAATTTGGGAGGGAGGTTAAACTTTGAGAAGGGAAATAAAGCAGGGTATTACTTATTGAAATGATGAATGTGCAGAAATACTTTGTGACTCTCTGCTCACAGAAAATCAGCTCTCCAGTTTTTTGTAGTTGCTCCTTCATGCAAAGACAGAATTAGAAAACATTCAATAACCTGAATGTGTAAAAATTTAAACAGCTGGATGCACGCACAGGGTGTTTGGTGGGAAGCAGAGAGAAGGTGCAGACAGAAAGCTCTTCCTGTGCATGAAAATATGCTTAACCTCCATCTGTCTGGTCTCACACACTTCTGCCCATTCCTTCGCTTATGTGCCTGCACTTCATACATCTGCAGTTCAATTTTGCCTTCCAAGCTCAGGCTACGTTTGCTGCATTAAATAACGTGTAGAAGAGAAACACCAGAGGACTGAGGAAGTGTTTTACTGCAAAGCCTGTTCCCCCAGGGTCAGCCCTAACACCGTGCCTCTCCTCACATGCAACGGCTGGTGGAGCAAGCCCAAGATCCCACATGTAGCTAATGATCTTCAATGCATCTGAAACTCACCTCTCATCTTCTTCAGTACTGGTAGACTCACAAAACAGCAGATAGGTACATGGAAAAGTTTGGTAGGTCACTTAATTTGTCATACCTTCATAAAAAGCTCTTTTTCTACAGTCTTCTATAGTATCTGGGATTATCAGCATGATTTAAAAGCTTTAATACAATATCCCTGTGTCCTCAAAACCATGCCTGCCCTTTCATGCATACCCACACTCATATATAACATCTCTGAACTGCATCAAATGCTCAGACACGTGCGTTTGTTGTTGTAAAACTTCCAGCCATGCTTTAAATTCTGGCACATCCCTTTATCATCTCATTTTTAGGACAAATGCACATGTCTGGTTAAATGAGCCATGTTTGCATTACTAAACACTGGGCTGAAAACTGAAATTCACCATGAGGCAGAGAGCTGAAACAAAAGAGTGCTGGAAATCTAGAAGGAAAAATGAGTCTGCCTGGCCAATTTGGTTTTTTACTTTGTGCAAGATGGGTTTTTAAATCAAACTTCACCAGCTCAGTGAAGCAGTTCTGTTCTGCAGGCTGGCTGCTCCCGTGGCAGTGAGGCGCATTCAGAGCTAATCTGCATAGTTCAAGGGCACAGGACCCCACAGTTACCCCTATACAGTAATGGACAAACTGAAAAACAGGACAAAATACATCAACACATCTGGCACAATGGGAAAACAGGAAGCCCAGCCACCAAAAACAGCAAAGAAAGAAAAACCTCATTTCAATGACCCTTTCCCCCTTGACTTCTGGAAGAATTCGGAAGCAAAGATCAAAGGTACAAAAGCTTAACTGGCTTCAGGGTTGAACGTGGAAATTCATATTTCAGGAAAAAAATAATAATCATATTCAGGCCTGGAAACTATCAACTAAGCACAACGCACTGGCAGCCTGCAAAGAAAGAGAAGGCTTCTTGTTTTCAGAGGCAGACCATAGAGCATTTAGGAAGCACAGTTTGATCTGGTCACACGTGAAACCTTACCAAAAGGACAGTGGCTTCATTTAGGTTCTCTCTTCACCACAGTGAATTTAAAAAAGCCATAAAATTAAACATGGCAAAAGGTGGTAATTTCTAGGACTGTGAATGCTTTACTGCAAATTAGGATGTTTCCTTATTTCAGGCAGTACTTGGAGCAGTGATGTGTCTGTATTTTAAGTTTAGGCAAGGCTTTAAAGGTCCAAAGTTTCTGCAGCACCAGCTGGTCTTACAGAAGTTTTTGCAGGGAGGGAAGGCATCTTGCAACGATGAGTTGCTGTCTTTTGTCAAGGCAAGGCAATTCTACACAGCTTTCAAGAATTCCGATTCTTGAAAGCTGCTGTTTTAAAATTTTTGATTCAATTAGCAGAAGTTCTTCTGCATACTTTTCCTACCAGAATACACAAGAAAACCTTAGGAAATCTGTTGCTTATATGAAATGTTAAAATTTCTTTTCAAAGCCTCTGACTAAATTCCTAACAGCCTCTTAACTCTAATTATGTTTAGGATGACAACCAGCAATGAAGCTTTTGAAACTATTATCTTTTAGCCACATCTGAAACAGAAGGGGGGGTTGGAGGGGAGATTCTTTCCAACTTTACACCCAAATCAGCCTTTTCTTTTCTTTTTTTTTTTTTTAAGTATTCAAAAGAGAGCTAGAACCACCGTCAAACACTCTTTACAATTAGCAGCAGAGACCAACCAACCAAACTTTAAAATTCAGTTTCCATTAATATTTAAACACATTAACAATAACGTATAGGCTATAAAGCTGACTCTAAAATATAGAAGAATAAACAATGTACCACAGGATCCTCTGTATTTGATCACAAAACAGACCAAAGTTGTAGTTCAAAGGTTTCATTTCAGTTAGCTGCCCATTTGTCACTTGGCAAATATTGAGCAATGAATAAAAGCAGCTCACACAGTTCAAACAGAGTAGTTTGTGAATAAAATGGTAACTCTTCTATCTTTTCCTGGTCTGAATTTTCAGCTTCAGGTCTATCCATCCACGTACGAAACTGTGTTTGATGACACACAGAGCAAATGATGCGAGGCAAAAAAGGCTGCTGGCCACAGAGAGAACTTGGTTGAACATTTCATATTGACAAATCGTGGCCAACTATTTTTAGAATACTGTCAACAATGATAAACACCACTTCGGGGCATAATTCTACTTCCTGATGACTTTCATATGCGCAAGAGAACTTAAAGCAGGTATTGTAGCATTCCCAACCAAGCAGCTTTCAGCAAGGGGATTCACTGTACGTTTGCTTTAATATGAGTGAGGAATGAGGCTTTGTGTTCTTGGGGTTTTTTCTTCCCCCGTTGGTCTCGCTGTGTTACCACAATGCTATACAATCTGTCCCTCCAGAGTTACAATGGCTCTGTCAAAAATCACTTCCAAACGCTCACAAAGGCTAGCACTGATCAGCCCACAATGCATATAATTCCTATGGCATGAGCCCAGCAGAAATTAAAACAACATTTTGTGGAGACAAAGAGACATTAACGCAGTGTCAGCGGCAGAGCTATCTGCTGCTTCTTTGCACCGATACCCATCTACCCAACTGCATGTGACTGACAGAACAGAAACACTCAGAATCAGTGATGGCAAACCATTGGCACATCTAACCCTGGTGTTGAAAGAGATTTGGGCTGGCACCAATGAAACTAAGTCATACTGCCAATTTTCGAAAGTCATGAGGCTCTATTTGCTCCTCTCGACACATTCCTCTCTCAGGGGAAAAGAGAACCACTTCGAACTATAAAACCCTCGATCTGTTCAACTCCTCATTCCTTGTTAGTCCATGGAGATCTTTCATTTCAAGCTCTGTGGGGCAGGCAGTCTTTTCTGCTGGCTGCTGCTGTACAGCACTTAGCATGGCTAGTTCTCAACCAGCACTGGGGGGCTCTTGGAAAATGTCTTTAACCACTGAAGAACAGAAAACAAGGAACAAATTACTCATTTTTTCACATTATCCAAACTTTGTGGCAAAACCCAGGTTTTGCCAACATAAGTCAAACCTCATCCTCCCTTACAGATTCACACGAACATAGTGTGAAAGTTTTTAGAGAGATTCAGTTAGAGAAAACTCTCAACTGCTGAGAGGTATGCAAATGATCAGTAATTACCTAAATTACATAATTTTCAAGGAGGCACTCTACAGGACTCATCTCTCCTTTGAGGATGATCCCAAGGAAACAACCTGCAGTTGCGTGCCGTTGGCTGTACCAGCTGCTCCAGTTCAATTGGTAACACATCGCTCCCTTCATGCAAGTGTAAACGGGTGTAAGTGAGCCAGTACCTGATTCTGCAATGCACTGTATTGTCCAGTGCTGCTCAAGCCCTAAGTTTCATTCCTCCTGAGAAGGTTTTCAGGTTTTTAATCCTTGCTAGACTATGACATCCAGGGAAAAATCAGCAATTCGTATTAAATTCAACAGAAAAATTCCCAATTTAAAAGCAATTCTCATCTCAGTATCAAGTCTCCTGCATCACAGAGTGCATCTGGTTCTTGAACTACAAGGACTGGTTCAGCTGAATTACTCATAATATCACTGCTACACCAGAAAAGAAACCACAGTACATTCTGAAGGAGTGATGCAAGCCCGCTGTACCTATTGAGTTACTGGATTTCGGTACTGACAAAGAAAGAATGTGCAAATTCACTTCATCTAAACCCACAACGTACTCCAGGTGAATCAGAACAATAAATGAATTTGAGCACAGCTCCTTGCTAAATTTGGTCTGATGTGTTTTTGTAATCCTAAACACGCTATTGCAGTGCTAATAACAGATCCCTGGGCTTGTTTTGAAGATGTACCAGGTCAGCAGTCTGCTGCAGATGCATGCAGCCAAGGTGCACAAGGTTTCCTGAAAGGAATGTGCCACAGTTCAACCCCCTATCTGGAGATGGTGTACACTGTCCAAAGCTTTCAGACCCACCCAGCTACAGCTGCACTGTTGTTTCTAATAAAAATAATTTTAAAAAATATTCCAAAAATAATAAAGAGGAAGAAGTGCAGCAGGAAGCATAACACAAGCACAAATGGTTTCTGGAAAGAGATCACATTAGTTCAGAATCGCCATCCCTTCTCCTTCCTGCTCATGCTTTCACTATTTAGCTTCAACAGCTTACTGCACAGAAAAGGTTCTCCTAAACACTAGTCCCTCGAAATCAAATCCTCGGTCATACCTGGCAGGAACTATGAGCACTGCAGAGGCAGGAAGCCACACTTCATGGGAATGCCATTATCAACACCAGGGGCAGGCATCTCCAGCAACAAGAAGATTCAGGACAATCTGACTCCTGTCCCAGCACACAGGTAAACTGAGGATTTTTCTTTAAAAATAAAATTTTAAAAAACCCAGAAAATGGGACAAGAAGAATCTCGGTTTCAACTTTCCTATAACACCAGAGGTCTCCTCATTGTCCCCTATCATGCCCTTGCTCATTTCAGTCCTACTCTTTCTTCTCCTGAAATCTCACTAATGATTTCCAAAGCTCTTTCCCTGTTTTCATAAAGAGAAGGAACCTAGGTTTATGTGCAGTGACTGCAGGCAGAGTCAAGCTAAGCACTGATCCTCACTATTATAATCACAAGGACATAAAATGGACAATGGAGCTTTGGTCTGTAACTACCACAAGCACCCTGACATCCAGCTTTTTCTTGTTTCTCCCATTGTTACTTTTAGCCTTACCTTGATGATGACCTCTGTGTTCACAGATAAACCTTGTTACTGAAGTGTTATTCCTCATGTTCTTGATAACCAGCTTGTAAATGACTGACTCACTAGTTAAAGATTTGGAGAAGGACAAAAATAATGATTTCGTACCTTGATGAGTTCTTTGAACTTGGGGTCTTCTTTTGAGTTAGGATCAATCATAGTGCGTTCCTCATTCTCCTCTGTCCAAGTAAAATGGGAAACTTTAGTGAGATCCACTTCAAATGTACACTGCTGAAATGCTACAACAATTCCTAATCATGAAGTGGCCTGTCAGCTGGTCATGACATGACAGTGTCCAGTCAACATCTCAGCAAGGGAATATCTGATGATTAAAGAGTGGGGCATTTTGAGACACACACAGAAGAATAACACAGACCTAACTTCCTTAAAATAAGATTGTTTCCACTGACCTTCCCCAGCTCAGACCCTGCTGTATGAAAAACACTGCGGGAAAATCACCACCCTCTATACCCTATCAATATTAAAATGCCAGAAAAAAACGCAGTCTACTGATCTCCCTCTCCTCATTTTGCATTTAATTTCTATTTGAAAACACCTGTCCCAGATTACACTACCTTGAAGAGCAGAGGAAGCTTACACCACTGCAGTCAGTGCAGCTGCTGAGACCTGGGCTGCCAGTTGTGCTGCCACTGTCTGGTTCCCTGAAACTTGGTCATGCACGTGGCCCTGAGTGCATGAACTCCTTGATCTCTGGCTAAGCTGGTTAAACAACCCCAATTTATACCAGTTGTACTGATGCATGGGGGAAGAATGTAAAATAGATGTCTCATCTGTACCATCTTCTATTTCTTCTGTTGCTGTGTGGCCAGCATGACAATCACAAGAGGCATGAATATACAGATGAAGTTCTAGAAGGGATGATTTGACACACAAATGTTGGTAGCAAAATTGACTTGAGCTCAGTAAGGCTAACAATTCTACCAAAGGTTGTTTGATCATCTTCACAACAGCACAGACAGGCACATGCATCACATGAATGTTCATACACTACCCTAGATATGGATACCAGTATTTAAGAAGCAGCTGGAGCAAACCTATTTTAAATTCTGGTGCTTGCTTTCAAGTAGCAGCCCTCTCCCTGCACCCTTCAGTTTAGCTCCCTCAGTGTGTTAGCTGGCAATGAGCAACATGCAATTCAATATGAATTTTAGGTGAAGCCATTTATTGGGTGAAATCACACAGATTATATACATTTGTTACTGCATGTGGCAAGCTAAAAAACTGCTAATTGGTTACACACACTGTTCACACCACACTGATTGGTTATGAATTATAACAAGTTCTGATAAACCTATCTCATAGCTAAATTATCGTTAGTTTGCATTTGATGGCCTAAAAGCATCCACACACCTGCTGTTTTAATGTCTTAGTATGGTTGATTCTTAACATGTTCCATTACTCCCAAGTTCTTCCCATAACTACTTGGTTTAGGGTAGCCTGTATCCCTGTCATCAAGGCTGCTGTGTTGAGAGAATGTGATTATTAAGTTCCTCTCAGCATGAGCAACTTTTTCCATCTTATGGGAACAAGAGGATATTGTCAGGGCCTACATCTTGGGTGAAGAGAGCTAGGCCACCGGCAGGCCTGCTGTCTTCCCCGACACCTCAGTAGCCAAGCGGTAGTTGTGATCTAGGTTAGATCTGTTCCTTACAGTAGAGAGCAAACCTTGGCTACTGCATAACAGGAACACAAGGGTGGGTAACAGTTTTACAGCTACACGAGAAGATTCACACCTCTTCAGCTAAAATAATTACTTATAAATCTGATGGATTTCTCTTTAGCTGAGTCTAGACAGGCAGATGGAATCCTATTTTCCTACGGATTTCTCAATTTCTCCCAGCATGACAACAAAGGAGGGGTTTTGGTATGACCACTGGTCAGGCCATTGCCACACTGCACAGAGGAAGCCTTACAACCCAACAATGATCAGCCTACAGTGACTTCCTATTGCAGCACTGGATTGCACTGCTGTCAGATGGGAAGCGTGAGACACTCATACATCCTAGGCACAAGACAGATTATACCATCTAAGTGGCTACCCCTAGACTTCACCCGAACATCTGGGGTCAGTATTTTTTAATAAATGTGAAGGGCCCTGGAAAAGTAAGACCCTACTATCTGAACATAGTTGACAAATTTCCAGCAACCTGCAAAAAAACATTCTGCGTCGCCCTCCCTGCTCCCCACCCTGTTCTTTTACTTCCCTATTACTGCCAAGGATGAGTCAGGCAGTCTAACTGTAAGGAAGTGACATCCACTGCACACCCAAAATACTGCTAACTGAAATCTTGAACTAGATTTGACCCATAATGGTGTACACTTCACCACAGAACTTCGCTTATGTTTCACTAGCGGTGACATCTTTACATGACAGGCCTTCAGGAGCAGTCCTGAATTTTCTGAATCCATACACACCTTTAGTGGTACCCAGAAGAAATTGTTGGAAACACTCCTGGTGCACATAGAAATCTATAGAGAGCGCGATCAACACTTTGCCCATGCCTCCAAAGAACAGTACTTTGCATTTCCTACTACTCTTCTAATGAGAATATCTAAATGATTATGACTTCTTTTGTTTTAATTTATTGTTTTATTATTTGCTTCCATCACAGCTTGCTTCAGATAATTCCACTGATTGAGTGACATATGGCCAAGGAAGAAAAAAAGTGATTTATTCCAACAAGTTTTAAACCCTCTTGGCTATTAAATTATACTGTTGCTCCTGTAGGGACTCAGGTGAGGAACAGAGAGAATGGGAATTTTAATATTTACCTTCTTTCTATAAAGCACTGCTTGTTTTACATGCTTCTATGCTAATGACATTTAATTACTATTTTCAGCCCCCTAAATGGTCAGCTATTTATTCAGTATCAGGTCCCATTTTTCTGTACTGCTGCTTGCAAAGCAGCAGCAGTAACCCAAGGAGGAACATGGTGTCTTCTAGTTAGCAACAGAGTAGTATGTACATTGAGACAAGGCAGACTAGCGGTTCCAGGGGAACGATGATGCAGCTACAGGCTTTCTGTGCATTGGTCCTCTTGCACTTCAGTTCCCCATGTATATGCACACATACACAAACAGAGTGAAGATAACGCTTCCTTTCCAAAGGGTGCCTGAGATACACTTGGCCAATGGGAAAATGGAACTGCAGTAAATCTTAAGGAGGCAAATTTTCCATCTACTGCTTTACAAACCTCAACTTTCTCTCTACCTTCAGGATGATCACAGAAGAACAAGCTCTCTGCCAGTTCATTGAGCAAGACGATTTTCCCCAGAACTACCTAGCTTAAGTGCATCTGCATAGCTGGCAACGCTCTGTAAATTCCATTTTAGCCCTTCTAATCTCTAGCCGATGTGTGATGTGCAACAGCTCTCAATTCTCATGCCCAGTTCTCTCAGTTTCAATTGAGCAATCTACATTCAGCAGTAAAGCAATGGATATGGGGGTCACAGTGGCCACCTTCATCAATAATTACTTAGTCGAGGTCTGTAGCATGAATATTTTACCTAATAGTGTGTCTTCTGGATGGATGTCCACAGTGCTTGGGTTCATTGGTGCATTGATAGCATTTTTACCTTCTTCTTGGAGGTCACTCACTGAAAAAAAAGAAAAAGAAAGTCTGTAATAAATGCAAAGTTTGCAGATACGGTGGGGTTGAAGAGGGTATTCATAAAGAAGGGAAAACATATGGTAGATCCATTTCAAAATGCGCCCAGAGTTTATGGAATTGAGAACTGCAGCCACAGTGGAAAATAAAATCAAAAGTAACATCCTTTTATAGCTTCTTATTAAACTTAGCAACCACACAACTGGCTGAAAATATTTTGCAAGAAATCCAATTCTGTGGCAAAAGCAACCTCAAAGTGCTTGGTTCTCCAGAAGGACAGGGTGCGAGCTTTGTCTGCAGGGCAGCCCAGATCTACAGCAGACAGCAAACTGTAAAACCAAGCTCCTTTTCTGATAGCACAACCCCCACTCATCAGCACCTTTTCCAGCTATAGAACACCAGGAACTGCAACTTGCCACTGGCCTTACTAAAAGCCTCAGAGAATCGCAGGGAGACCTACCAAATAAAGATTAAAATGTATTTAATCCTAGCACTGCTGCTGGCTAAAAATAGACGTAGCATGATCTTGAATTTGTGATTTCAAACTTTTGTCCTAAACCTACAACTCTCATTTGTGAAAGTCATTAAAGAACCCTCAGCAAGTTTGCGGATGACACCGAGCTGAGTGGTGTGGTCGACACCCTAGAAGGAAAGGAAGCCATCCAGAGGGATCTTGACAGGCTGGAAAGATGGGCCCGGGGGAACCTAATGAGGTTCAACACTGCCAAGTGTAAGGTGTTGCACTTGGGTCGGAAGAATCCCAGACATAGATACAGACTGGGAGAAGAGCTCCTTGAGAGTAGCCCTGCTGAGAAGGACTTGGGGATTTTGGTGGATGAGAAACTTAACATGAGCGAGCAGTGTGCTCTTGCAGCTCGCAAGGCCAATGGTATCCGGGGCTCCATCAGAAGAGGGGTGACCAGCAGGGACAGGGAGGGGATTGTCCCTCTCTACTCTGCCCTTGTGAGGCCCCAGCTGGACTCCTGTGTCCAGATCTGGGGCCCCCAATACAATATGTGGAACTGTTGGAGAGGGTTCAGAGGAGGGCCACGAAGATGATTAGACGGCTGGAGCACCTCCCCTACGAAGAGAGGCTGAGGGAGCTGGGCTTGTTCAGCCTGGAGAAGGCTGCGGGGGGACCTCATTGCAGCTTTCCAGTACCTGAAGGGAGCTTATAAGCAGGAGGGGATTCAACTGTTTAATAGAGCAGATAATGGCAGGACAAGGGGGAATAGATTAAAACTAAAGGAAGGAAGGTTTAGATTAGATATTAGGGGGAAGTTTTTTTACAGAGAGAGTGGTGAGGTGCTGGAACAGGCTGCCCAGAGAAGTAGTGGATGCCCCGGCCCTGGAAGTGTTCAAGGCCAGGTTGGATGGGGCCCTGGGCAACCTTGTGTAGATCCAGGCCTGAAGTTGGTGGCCCTGCCTGTGGCAGGGGGGTTGGAGCTCTGTGATCCTTGGGGTCCCTTCCAACCCATGCCATTCTATGATTCTATGAACCCTTCATCAATAAAATGGATATTAAAATGCTTCCTTATGTCCTGACACAGGGGAGGAAATGAATTTGAGGACAAGTACTGAACAGTTCTTTAGTATCTTCACAGGGCTTGACAGTAAGAAAAGCACTGGCAATACTATAGCACTTTTACACTCTCCAAGGCACACTTCCCCCTAAACTCAGGGAACAATTACTTGTAACAAGCCAAGCTATCGAAATACATGCATTTGAAACAGGAGATCCAAAGACACCATAACAGCCCCATCTATTCAGTCAAAGTTCTGTGTTAGCCTGGGCTTTAAGCACATCTGTGGCAGCTTTTGCAGTACTCCAGCCTCCTTTGGGAGAGGTCCAAGTCCCAGACTCTTTTGAGGAAAAAGCAAGGACTTCCAAATAAATAAGGTCTGCTAGACAAACTTTTCTGGGGAAAGAAAAGGAGGAACATTTAACCAATAGTCACGGTATCCCAAGCAGCACTTTGTTCAAGAACAGTCACTATTCCCCTTTCCCACTGGAAAAATCAAACCACAGGCTAATGATTTCCATGCAGTATGCAAAGGCTACAAAATCCTGCACCAATACTTGCTTTTCTCCTGCTTGATAGAGGGGGAAAACACAGAGATCCTACTGCCCCAGAGGAGGACAGGGAAGAATAATACACTACAGTCTCCATTCTTCCTCTCACGGATACTTGACACAGGTGCCTCAAACAAGTTACCACATTTCTCCATTGCAGTTGGAAGATGTTAGTTAGCTCTGGCTCACAGCATGCCTGAAATTCTCAATTATGAAACGCAAGCAATGAACACCAGTCTCACGTTTTGAGACCTTATGGCTTATGAACCACATCAGAGCAGCTGTTTAGAGCTAACAGCAGAAAGCCTGGGGACGGAGGTCTGCCAGCAATAAGCCCAGCTCGCTTTCCGTACTGCCTACCTTCTGCAAAGCAAGAGAACAGCATCCTCAGCTGCAAACAGAACACAGCGTCTGCAGGCTGAGATTTATCCTCCTGAATAAGTGCTGTCATTAAAGGGACTTCTCATTACCCCTTCTCTGGACTCATTCTCATTTTCTTGGAAGACTCTCCAGACAGAAGTCAGGGTGAGAGAGGCCTCATGCAAGACATCAACCCAGCTCTAACAGCTTGCCTTACCCAGCCCTGTTCACATTACCCCCAACCAGAGGCTTTCTCACCCAAGCAGCTCCTGCACTGTGATGCCAACAGGAATAAAGCCAATCAAGTGGAATCTGGGCATCACAAGGAAGATTTTTAAAACCTTGCTAGGACTATGAATGCTCAGATTCCACTTATATCAGACTCTTTTTGGGAGCACCAGCCTTGTTTCTAAGTGCAACTCTCTTTTCATTATTGCAGCATCGCTGTCATTCTGGGAATGCCAAGTATCCAGTAAGGTCAGGGCATCGCTGTTCCTAACACTGCAAATGCAGGGGAGAGCTGCTAAGTTCCTCTGGGCAGTGAATGCACGCTATATAAACAAAACGCTGCATACACTTCAAACCAGGAAGCTTTTAAATGCAGCTAAACTAATTTTATTCTCAAAAGTTCAATTAAGATGATGCCATTTCTTTTATTTTTTAATATAAAAGCGATCTCCACTCTTCCTAACAAAAACACCATGTTTCTGAGATACTTACTGAAGTGAAAGAAAGCATTAATACGAATTTTTGTATTAAGCCCCCATCCCTCACGACATGAAGAGCCACACAAACCCCTTATACCTGTGTTCAGATCTTGTGTGTCTGGGCCAGATCCCGCAGGACCAAAACATCCTTTCCCACCACTCCAGCAAAGCACAGTTATGTCAGCAGGAAGCCTCCAAAGCCTGCTGCCCCGGGACAGCTCTGATAACAGACCTGATAACATGCTCATACAGCAGGTCCAAGGCAGACATCTTAGGAAGAGATTCTTCCCACAAAGGTAATGTTTCCTACCTCCTTTTTTGCGCCTCTTGCACAGGAGCCCGGCCATCCTGGCCCCAGCAGCACAAACAGGTCACAGATGAACTGCATGGGCGGTCTGAATGCTGAGGGAGCCAGCAGCAACTGAATAGGGGGCTGCCACCTCGAGACTGCCAAACCTACGTTAATTTGGGCATGGTGACACAAGAGGAGGCACTAAGATAGCCTCCCAGCTGCTGAGAAGAGGGGCGGGGGGGGATGGCCAGGAGGAAAGGACACAGCATTTGGCCACAGAGTCCCAGCCAGGAATCTTTCCCTATCTCTGTTGCTCCCGCAAATAGCCAAGTGCCTCCCTTGGCCTGCTGCTGGCCGTCTAAGAGTAGGCACCTCAAAGACAGAGTAAGTAATCTCCACCCTCTGGCCAAAGTACAGTCAGGTTCCCCAACACAAGAACCTACCCCAGGAACACACAGGTTCATAGAGCCTACAGTCAGCATGCAGAGAAGCAATTGAGTTCAGGAACACAGATTTACCAAGGTATTCCCAAGACCTGCTGCACTCCAGAACCATTTCATGCTGTGCTTGAACAAATGCCGAGGGCTGTTTCCCTGCTTACTGCCCCCAGTATTCACTTACCACTATTGAGCAAAGGAAATGAAGCAGGAAAAGGAAACTGAGCCACAATGCTGGAAAAAAAACAACCAGGGAACCCACAAATGAGCAAGTGGGAACAGTTAAAATAAAAGTCAGGATGGAACAACAGATGCATTTCTGAGGAGAACGTGATAGTTGTTTCAATGCAAATTTGCAACAAAGAAGAGCTTTTCAGCCCATGCTTTTGCAAACCCAAAAGTACTGTAAAAGATTATGGATATTAAATGATTGGCAAACACCAACCTCAACCTTGTACTAGCAACAGTGGCTCTGCTGTACCCTTACATCCAATGAGCCATTCATGGAAGATGGCGTTTTACTGGTAGAGTAGAGCTGCACTTGCACAACAGGTTATAGTCATGGCATGTCCCACATGAGGTATTACTGCTCCTTGCCTGCTCTCCACCTGCCCCTTTGCAGGCCCCTTCTTGTCCCCTTCGCTTCCCCACTGGAAGTATCTTCCCCTGTTGTATCAACATTGTTCTTTGCTTTCTAAATGAGACCTGTGTCATTCTCTAAAAAGCCTGATCATTTCATTTCACAGATTGGTCAAAGGAAATGTGCAGTAGGGGAAGAGAGGAAGAGGAAGGGTAGGAAATTGAGTAACAGGCTGGAGGAGCATCACTTAGTTCAGGCTGGTCCTCAGCAGAACCTTTCCTGTATCTGTTGCCCCAGGGCGGTTTGTTTGCTCCCACTGGCACTGGTCTCCCTCAGTCATGCCAGCAGAATTCATCGAGCAGCCCCACCATTCAGGGAATGCTCTCCTGCCCGTGAAAAGAGTTTGCCCTCCCCTTGACCCAAAACACTGACTCTGCCAAATGGTTACACAGCCTTAAGGTAAAACTTGCTGATGGTCTAAATGACTAAGCTGTGAACAGGACAAGTCAGATCTAACTTCAGGCAGAGAAAGATGATGCCTTGGAAAGATGTATGTCAGAATTACCTATGATTTCTCCCAGAAGTCTGCTATAGCCTCCCTCCCTTCTGGCTGGAGACGTCCTCTTAGAACAGGTCCTCAATTAACAGGCAGGACCAGTCCTCCAAACTGCTTCAGTACCCCATCAGCCAGCACTAGCAAAATCCACATGTAACAAGGGATGGGCAAGTGGCCAAAGCATTCAGCAAAACCCTTACTATTTCCATAAACCAGAAATTCAAATTCCCGAATGAAAGGTCACGTCCCTGTCAGTCCCCAGGAAAGCAGCAAGGGGGTTCCTGGCAGCCCTCCTCTGTTTTAACAATCTCCTGGCAGTGTCAGTAGTCAACGTGATTTAGTCACCATTGGAAGCTGTGCTGGCCTTTCAAACAAATTACTATAATGAGCAGATCGCATGCACACATGCCATACAGCATGTACGTCTGTAAGCCAGGCAGGCTGCCCCGGTCCATGGGATTTCAGGCAGAACGCACAGAACAGGAGCAATTAGCTGGAGAAAGTTGGAAGTGCCACTGGAGCTGTCACAGGGACTTCTCCTAAATCAGGAAATGGCCTTTAAAGTCAGCAGCAGCGCTATAAAAAGAAGAGATGTCCCCGCTTTCTCCTATTTATAAGGAAAAGCAAGCTGATGTCAACAATTTGATCCTTTCTACCTTCACTCTTAATAATCACAGAATCACAGAATCACAGAATTATCAAGGTTGGAAAAGACCTAAAAGATCATCCAGTCCAACCATTCACCTATTACTACTAGCTCCCACTAAACCATGTCCCTCAATACAACATCTAGTCTTTCCTTGACAGGGTAATTTTAAAAGATATCAACAGCAGCACAGTTCACCTCTCAGGTCTTCACCATCCACTGCTTTATTAAAAAATTGACCGCAAGCCTCTGCCTCTTACAAAAACAGATGGGAAAGCTACTTAATTATAGCTCTAGTTATTTCTGACTGCAATGCTAAATCCCACCCCTGTCGTGATGCTAATCACAGGGTTCTGGATACGGTGCTTTCCTTTGCATTCAACCAGCACCAGGCTGGCTCCGCAGCACTGCCTGATCACAACTTTTACATGATGTGCTTTCATCTCATGATTAAACCTGAACTTGGGAAGCTACAAGACTGCTTTGTTACCCTTGGTTCCATTACAGATGATTTGCTCAAGCAACTTTGTCGTCCTCGTCAGTCGGAGCACTGCACAGACAGGAAACGTGCAACGACCATGTAACTCAAACCCCACGGGAAGCTCTCTTCCTGCTGACAATGTCTTACTGCTTCCCAAGTTTCCTTGCTCTTCCCAGAGACAAAACCCTGACCAGCTGCACTTCTTTTCAGGCAGTGACTCGCCTGCTTGCAACTCACATCCTAAGAGTTCAGATAACCACATGCAAAATAGAAAGTCCATATTCAAGACCATCTCTACCCCATTCAGACCAGTGACACAACCCTCACACATCAAGTGAGACGTGGCCACAGGACAAATTCCCCTTATGAAGCAGCCGACCCTTGCATCAAGAATGTGTTGGAGATCCCACCTCCCAATTAAGGTCTCAGATGAGAAGGCAACAGATTCTTGCTGGGTAAAGACCCTGCAACATCTGACTCTCAACCTGCTCCTCTGTTTGTCCATCACAGACTAAGACACACAGAATTTCTACCTGACACCTAAAACTCTTTCACGGAAAGTCATCTTCAAAACTGTAAATCTTCTAGGAATATTAAAACAAAAAACCAAAAAACAAGACAAAACAAAGTCTTACAAAAACTGGCATTTTCCAAGAAAACCTGTTGTTCTGAAAGGTTCCAAACCAGCCCCAAATGTAGCGGGTGCTGATACAGTGATATTCTTGTCTCTTTTCTAGAGATCAACCACACAAACAACTCACCACCCTGCTACTGTATTACTAATCACAAAACATTTGCAAATGGCTCTGAGATCTTTTGATAGAGACTGCAGGAGAATGACAAAGCCTCCATTAATTATAATAGATAATTAATAATCACAGGCAGATCAAAGGCATAGACTTGATCAAATCCACATAAAGGTCCTGTATCAAGGAACCACATTCAAAAAGGAACTGTGGTAATAAAAGACATAGTTCCTATGCTCAGCAGGCAGACAAGACATTCACAAGGGCCAGGCTCTGTCACTTAAAAAATGGGAATAACCTAAAATAAGGGAAGAGTAAAGCTAAAGGTAACTTTTAGGAAAGGGCTGTAATAATCCATCTGTTTAGTTGCAAATAGCAACCCACACTTGCTTATATGATGGACATGTTAATCTTAGATGAGTGGTCTATTCTGTGACTGCCAGGAAACAAACAAAAAAAAAAAAAAGAAGAAAAAAAATCCCCTTTACTTTTGCCTGGGGTAAAATACATATCTGGCATGGCACCAGCACATCCAGTACTTGAGCCAGCAAGAAACATTTATGAGAAGATGGGTTTTTGCTTTGTTCTACTTAGGAGGGTAAAATACTGCTTTCCGGCTTTCTCCTATGAAAATCCTTGTCTTTCTATTGAGATGTTTGTTGTTTTCTTTAAATTTGGGTGAAAAGAGACTTTGCATTTTTTGGTGGATGACACCTGTGTTGAGATGGCTAATATTAACACAGCCACAGCTACCCTGGCAAAGCCCTGCACGAGTACCAGCCCTCCCAAAAAGAGGAGGGTTCCACTGATGCAGAACGGGAACAGGCAGGGAAGAAGCATCTTGGGAGAGAAGAGCACTGACCAGACCTCAGCAGCCACGAGTGGCTTTCAACATGACCAGCACTGGCAACCCAACACCAAATCAAACAAAACAAGACTCTAATTACTAAGCAGACAGATCTTTAGCCAGTTATGTGGCCCTCTTCAGCAAGAAAGCTGAACCCTATGAAATTAAGCTGCTGTGTGCTGAGCCAGTTTTCTGCTACAGCTCCCTGCAGGGCCCTACGGATCACAGAATCACAGAATCGTAGGGGTTGGAAGTGACCTCCAGAGATCATCAGGTCCAACCTCCCTGCCAAAGCAGCTCCCTAGCTCATATTGCACAGATAGGCATCCAGACGACTCTTGAATATCTCCAGAGAAGGAGACTCCCCCCCCTCCCTGGGCAGCCTGTGCCAGGGCTCTGTCACCCTCACTGGGAAAAAGTTCTTCCGCATGTTGGTGTGGAACTTCCTGTGCTCCAATTTGCAGCCGTTGCCCCTTGTCCTGTCCCCACAGACCACTGAAAAGGGGCTGGCCAAATCCCCCTGCATCCCATGCTTAAGATATTTATAAACATTAATTAGGTCCCCCCTTAGTCTTCTTTTCTCTAGACTGAACAGTCCCAGCTCACTCAGCCTTTGCTCATACGGGAGATGTTCCAGCCCCTTAATAATTTTCGTAGCTCTTCTCTGGACTCTCTCCAGGAGGTCCCTGTCTTTTTTACACCAGGGAGCCCAGAACTGGACACAATTCTCCAGGTGGGGCCTGACAAGGGCAGAGTAGAGGGGGAGGATCACCTCCCTAGACCTGCTGGCCAC